>CM057451.1:744062500-744642500 GCA_016271365.2 Neoceratodus forsteri
GAATAAGGATCCAGTGATCAAGAGGTAGACCATATGGAAAAGCATTTCCATTTGGAATTGTATGTTTCTCTGGTTGCTGGCTTACGTGAGGCCAAGAGAATATTGGCAACAGGAGAGGACACTTATAATCTAGTTATGAAAGCATCCTCATGAGCCAAGCATGAAGGTGTAGAGCCTTCAGGTTGGGAAGTAGGAGACACCCTTGACATTGAATCAAAAGGTCCAGTCTGATTGACAACGGAACGGGTTCCCGTACTGATAGGTGCTGGGAGCAGGGGAAACCACGTTTGGCGAGGCCACACTGGGGCTATGAGTATCATTGTGGTTGGTTCTAGCTGCAGTTTCAGTAGAGTCCATTGCAGGAGAGGGACGGGGGAAGCATATAAAAAGAGTCCCGTCCATGGTTGGGTCGTCCATTCACTAAAAAAAATACCACCAACAGCTTAATCTGGTTCAAGGTCAGTTGGCATTCATCTGTATCCCCCTCCCCCCCAGTCGTGCCTGAAAATAGACAGGATTTGTCTAGTGCACTTGCCCAGTCAACAAAAACTAAATAAAAATAATAAATAAGGGCATCTATAGACTGTCCTTTTCTGTTCGGGATAATGGAAAAGTAATTGGGGAGATGGTGATTCACTGGGGAGGCAAACCGATCCAGCTGTGGGGTTCCTCATAGGTTGAAGATTTCCTGGAGTACTTGCTCGTGAAGTGTCCATTCATGAGTGGACGACTGGTGACTCAGCCGGTCGGCTAACTTGTTGCAATGTCCCGGTAAGTGGACAGCTGTTAGCGTTAGTTGCTGTCAGATGGCTTCTCGCCAGACTGTAAAGGTCTCCATGCACAGGGTACGTGAGTTCGCACCTCCTTGCTTGTTGAGATAGAATACCACTGCAGTGTTGTCTGACTGGATCAGCAACGATCCTGGCATTAGGTAGGGCTGGCATGCCTGAAGGGTTAAACGGACCACTTTCATCTCTAGGAGACTGATATGAGAGTGATGGGTAGAAGAGGGCCACTGGCCTTGTGTCTGATAAGGACCAAAGTGTGTGCCCCATCCCTCCAGGGAAGCATCCGTGGTTAACGTTTGCATGGAAGGGAGGGACCGGAAAGGCATTCCTTGATTCAAATTGGTTCTGGTTGTCCACCACATCAGGGTTGACTTCAGAGAGGGAGTGGCCCTGATTTTGTCTTCAAACTGTCCTGCCTTTTGGGACCACTGGTTATGGAGGGTCCATTGGACAGGTCTCATGTGGAGACAGGTGAATGCCACCATAGGGATGGCAGTGGACATGTGACCCAGAAGGCACAGCATTTGTCTGGCTGTAACTATTTTCTGAGTCTGTATCTGTGATGCCAGAAATATAAGTGCGTCCTGCCGAGCAGGTGGGAGGTAAGCTCTGGCTGTGACTGTATCTAGGACAGCTCCAGTGTATTGGAGGGACTGTATCAGATTTGGACTGGACTTTGGCCAACTGACTGTGATCCCTAGATCTGTGAACATCTTCAGTGTAGCATCTAGGGAGGCAAGTAGAGTTACTTTGGAGTCTGCTTTGATCAGACAATCATCTAGATATGGAAAGACTAAGTGCCCTTTTCTTCATAAGGCTGCTGCCACTACTGTTAGGCATTTGGTGAACACTCTTAGGGCCGAAAAGAGGCCAAAATGGAGTGCTCAAAACTGGTAGTTTTGACCCAGTAGGTGGAAGTGCAGAAATCTGTGGTGGACAAGGTGGGATGGGGACATTTATTTATTTATTTAAATTTTGGTAACTGGGTGAGCCCACTGAGACCAGAGGTCCCTTTTTCAGGGGCAACCCGGGATTAGTTACACAAAGCAATGGTTTCACACAGCTAGTCACCCAGTTTCAGGATAGGCACGATAGCGGTTAGAGTTATCATGTAAAAATGTTTGTACTGGATGTAAAGATTCAGTTATCTGAGGTCCTTTATCAGTCTGAGAACTCTGGTTCATCTGGGTACCAGAAAGAAGTGGGAGTAAAATCCGGCCTGATGTTCTGAAAGGGGCAATGTAGAACAGCCTTTTTGGCCAAAAGGGCCCTCAATTCCTCCTGTAGGATGGATATATGAACTGGTGGATAATGAATCTGCCAGGGAAGGCAAGGGGTTGGAGAGGAGAGGAACTCCAGAGTGTGACCCTTCTGTATAATCTGAAGTACCCATTTGTCTGAAGTGATCGTTTGCCAGGCCTCCAGATGGAGGACAAAACAACCCCCCCACAACCTCCAAGGCCTGGTCGAGGAGGCGGGGGGAGAGCCCTAGTGGGTCACTGGGTGCCGGGCTGCCAGGCCCCTCCAGGAGGGCGGGAGCAGGATCCCCTGGTGGCAGAGGTGTTGCCTCTGGTGGACTGGGTATGACCTCTGAAGCCGCCTCTGGTATTACCTTTGTATTTTCCACCTCTTTTGGAATAAGGTGAGTTTTGAGTACGGTAGGTTGTATGTGGAGTATGGTACATGCCGTGAACTGTATGTAGGGTTCTGCCTGATGCTTGTAGGTCATCTAGCAATGCTTGTGTACTTGGCCCGAACAGCTTGGACCCAATGGGGCATTAGGTACTCTATGTTGTATATCAGGTGCAAAACCTGAAATGCGAAGCCAGGCATGGTGATGCAAGGAAACCCCAGTAGCTGATAGTCATGCTGAGGTATCTACAGCATCATATCCCGACCTAAGTAGGTGATGGGTGATAGAGTTGCCAGTTGTCACTGTAACCAATAATTTGTCCCTTTCTTGTGAAGAAGGGAGTTTATTGATGAGTTCGATGGCAAAGGCCCCAAGGGTACGTTGATATTTTATCATTATCATAATTATGGAAACTGTATACTGTCATAGTATTCCTGTACTCTATGTCCTGCACTGAATCACTTGTATGTATTTGCACTGCTTTTTGTAACTAATTCCGGGTCGCTCCTGAAAAAGGGACCTTTGGGGCCCAGTGGGCTAACCCGGTTAACAAAATTTAATAAATAAATAAATAATCATATGACCCACATAGGTTAAGATTCTGATATTCATGGTACCTGAGAAAAAAACTCCTTCCCCAGGTAGTCAATCCTTCAGGATTCCTTATCAGGAGGTAAACAGCTCATGTGTTTAGGTCTTTTAGTACGGTCATGAGCGGCACTAATGACCACGGAATCTGCTTCTGGGATGGTGGATAGAAAAGGATGATCCACAGGAGCTTGGTATAGGTGATCTGCCTTGCGGGGAACAGATATAATAGCTGAAGGCTGATGCCAGGCAGCCAGCATGGCATTCTGATAAACTGGTATTAGTGTGGGAATCACTAACATCGGCTCCTCTGTTGATTCAAGATATTCTGCTATATCCTTATGTTGTTTGTCATGTTCTGTAGTAGAGAATCCCATGACCTTTTGAATCTGAACCATCATTTCATTAAAGGTCGGGTCATCTGGGGGAGAGGCTGTGGAAGGCATAGGCAGGTCCTCATCCAGAGAAGAGATTTCCAAACAGGGAGAATCAGGATTTGGAAAATCCAGATCTTGGAACTCTTCTTCATCAGTATCACCGGGGAAGTGAGCCGTTAATTCTTGTTCATCTGAGAAATAATCCTCCATGTTAGGAGGAGGGAACCAGGGAGGTATGGTATCCCTATCACTATGAAATCATTTAGGTGGAAGAGTGGGAGATCGGAGTGGATCACCCGGCTCTCCTGGATCGGAGAGCTGGGAGTGCTGCATGGCACGCAAGCAATGTCGTACTACGTTGGTGATGCCCTGTTCTTGAGAGGAAAGGGGTGTGTGGGGGGGGGCATGTTGGGAAACGAGTGATAGAAGGGATGGGACGCGTAGTGTGAGCAGGTCTCGCCAATGGGTGGTAAAGACCATGGTCCCAATCTCTGTCCACCTGACCCCTGTAGAAGACTACCTGTGAAGGTGGAGAGGCAGTTAGTAAGACATAAGCCATAGGCCTCCCCTAAGGAATGCAGGGTCTCATCGACAGGCCCATAGGGGAAAAATAGTTATTTTCACTTAAATTGTCAGATGCTGTCGACAGAGCAGCCATGTATTTGACTGCATGTAATGTGCCGGAAAGCATCGTCGATGAGAGGGTATAAGCCTCCGTCAATGGTGCAGCTATGTTTTGCACTGCATTTAAAGTGCTGGAAAGTGCTGTCGATGAGAGGGTATGAGCCTACATTGATGAAGAAGTGGTTAGAGGACGCGCCGTCGACGAAGGGACACCTGAAATGGTGGCCATCGACGGGTGACAAGGCAGGAGTGTGAGGAGGGTTTCTCCTTCTTTTTCTGCCTGGAACGAGAACCAGTAGAAGGGGAGCCCTTGGTACGAGCCCCCTGGTACTCCAAGAGAGACATTTTCTGCTCCATCAAAAGATGTTAAATTTCAAGCAAATGTCGTCGACGAGTTGCCTGACTAAATTCATGACACAAACTGCAGGAATTGGTGCAGTGTGTGGGTCCCAAACTCATTACACAAGATATATGGTTGTCAAAGTGGTATATTTTCCTGCCGCAATGGCAGGAATGAAATAATGCTCGTTTGCGTGAAGAATCTTTAGACAATAGTTTAGTAGTCCAAATTCTCGACGATGACTGATACACAGAAGTTGCACTAGCTGCTGTGTGTGAGCTGAAGACAGCAGGAAAATGAATGGAGGATACCAGGGACCGCCCACACTTACAGAGAAAACAGGAAGCTAAAGTCATGTGTGGGCGGTCCCTGGTAAACAACTGCTAGAAGAGCTGCCATGCACCACAGCGACCTCTGCTGGTAACCCAAAAGTATTACCTACTGCAAGAGACCACTATGTGGAAGATCTACTGTTACAGGTGAGTAACCTGTTTTTCTAGGGACATGGATAAGATGTTCTATCCATACTTCTGGCAGACTTCTAACAGTTCTCTGGGAGGAGGTAGGCAAGGCGCACACCCCCACTAAGGGAACAGAGATTGGAGAACTGAGGCCCCAAATCCAGAATCCAGGTGCGACTTGAGGTCAATGTGGTAATGGGAAATGAAGGTGAGTGCTGACCTCCAGGTAGCAGCCCTGCAAATTTCCTGGATAGGGACGTCCCTGGAAGCAGCCACTGATGGTATGACAGATGGAATGAGCCCTTAGCATTATGGGAGGCTCCCTACCTGCCAACCTATAGCAGAGATCAATGCAGGATACGATCCACCTGCCAACTGTTCGCTTGGCTGCAGGTCTGCCAGGTGCAGCTTCAGCACAGGTAACAAACAGCTGGCGAACCCTCTCCCCCTGAACTCCAGCCATGCGCTCTCTGTAAAAAACATTCACCTCAGGTCCAGAGTATGGAGCCTGTGCTCGGCCACTGAGGTGTGGTTGGTAAAATACACCAGCAGATTAATCACCGGGTTACGGTGAAAATCTGACACAACCTTCAGAAGGAACGTTGGGTTGGGGCCCAGGACAAACTTGTCCCTGTGGAAGACCAGGTAAGGAGACTCCACTGAAAGCACCAGGAGCTCACTGATCCTTCTGGATGATGTGGTAGCCACCAAGAAGGCAGTCTTCCATGACAAATGAGACACGTCACACCTGTGCATCACTTCAAATGGCTTGCCCATGAGCTTTGCCAAAACCAGCAACAGATTCCAAGGTGGTGGTGGTTCATGCACCGAGGGGAAATGTGGTTCAGGCACCTTGAAAAAGCACCAGACTACCTTCTCCTGGGCCACCAACTGCTGATCGGCCCATGCCCGGTAAGCAGAGATGGCTGCCAGGTGCACCTTAACAGTCACTGACCAAAGGTGCAACTTAGAGAGGGACCAAAGGTAATTAAGGATGCAAGCCACTGGACAGGACAAAGGGTCCAGCCCCTTGCCCCGACACCAAATGGAGATTCTCTCTCACTTGAAGGGACTGTATTTCCTGGTCGACTCCTTTCCAGATGTCTCCATGTCAGTGAGGACATCTTTGGAAAGACCCAAAGCCTGGAAATCTAGCTGCTCAGGAACCAGGCTGTCTGGGGCAAAGACTGAAGGTCCAGACGGAGAACCTTCCCCGACTGATGGACAACAGGTCCAGGCATAGGGAAAGAGGCCTCGGGAGCCTGCTGCTGAGGCTGAGGAGATCTGGGTACCAAAACTGGCACAGCCAGTCCAGAGCCATCAGCATCACCTGTGGCTTGTCCCTTCTGACCTTGAGGAGTGCCTCATGGATCAAGGGAACTGGAGGGAAGGCATAAAAGAGGCCTGGGGTCCAGGGCCTCGAGAGGGCATCCACCGGCAGCGTTACCTGCAGAGGGGGCCGGCACAAAACAGCCTCAGCTTTGCATTCTCCTTGGAGGTGAACAAGTCCACCGGAGGGGTGCACCACTGGAAGAAGAGACTGTATACTACCTCTGGGTGGAGAGACCACTTGTGAGATGTCTCACCCAGCTTACTGGAGGCTCCTGCCACATGGATAGAAACATAGACTTTGATGACAGAGAAGGACTGCTTGGCTCACCCAGTCTGCCCATTTCCCTACCAATTGGATAAGCTGCAGATCCTAATTAACTAATGGCCTACTTCTTCCTACCCCCACTAGAATTGCCTTATGTCTGTCCCATGCATTCTTGAATTTCCCCACAGTTTTTGACCCCACAACCTCCTCAGGAAGGCCGTTCCATGCATCCACCAACCTCTCTATGGAAAAATACTTCCTCACATTGCCCCTGAGCCATCCCCACTCTGTCTTCAAATTGTGTCCCCTTGTTCTTGCAAATCTCTTTTTCTGAAAGATGCTACCCTCTTGGACTTTGTTGATTCCCTTGAGGTACTTGAAAGTTTTTATCATGTTCCCCCCTCTCCCTCCTTTCCTCAAGGGTATACATATTAAGCTCCTTTAGTGTCTCTTTATATGGCTTCTGTTGCAGACCCTGCACCATTTTAGTTGCCCTCTAACTGCCACCATCCTATGTCCCAGAGATGGGGTCTCTAGAACTGCACGCAGTACTCCAGATGGGGTCTCACCAACTGCCTGTACAGGGGGATAACAACTTCTGTTTTCTACTGGTGATGCCTCTCCCTATACATCTCAGTATCCCCCCAGCCATCCTTACTGCCTTCTCACATTGTTTCCTTACCTTTAGGTCATCTGATATAACGACCCCAGGTCCCTTTCCATTTTGTTGTTGTTGTTAATACCCCCCACTGTGTACATTGTGTACTCTTCCCTTGAGTTTTGCTTCCCAGGTGCACTTCTCTGCATTGGGGGAAGGGAAAGGGAACATTGCTTAACCAGTAGCACACTAAGCCAAAGCTTGTTTCCAGATGCGACCTGGGAGCACAAGAAGTTAAGTAACTTGCTCAGGATCACGCAGTATGCACCTAGGCGGCTGTGGGATTCAAACACAGGTCTCAGTTCTGCAGCTCAGAGCCTTAACCCACTGTGCTATACTGCCTCCAATCTAAGCTTCCATACTTCTGACCATTCCTACAACCTTGCCAAATCCCTTCTCATCCTTTCCACCCCCCTTGTGCATCAACCCTGTTGCAGATCTTTGTGTCGTCTGCAAAGAGGCATACTTTTACTTCCAGTCCCTCTGCAATGTCACCTATAAAGACATTAAAAAGGACCGGACCCAGTACTGAACTCTGCGGTACCCCACTAGTAACCCCCCTTTCTTCGGCGTGAACTCCGTTTAGTATCACCCTCTGTGTCCTGTTGTCCAGCCAATTTTTTTAACCAGGCTACCACCCAGGGACCCACACCCTGGCTGGATAACTTGTTCATTAATCTTGTATGTGGGACTGTGCCAAATGCCTTGCTAAAGTCTAGCTAGCCCATTTCCACAGGCCCTCCCTGGTCTACTACTTTGGTCACCCAGTCAAATAAATCTATTAGATTTGTCTGACATGACCTTCCCGCTGTGAATCCATGCTGCCTTTGGTCCTGTGCCCTGCTGGCCTCCAAGTGCTCAACAATTCCATCATTTTCCCTACCACTGAGGTCAAGCTAACAGATCTGTAGTTTCCTGCCTCTGCTTTGCTCCCACTTTTGTGAAGGGGAATCACATCTGCCCTACTCCAGTCCTTAGGTACCACACCATCTTCACATGATTTGTTGAAAAGGGTAGTCAGTGGTGTCACTAGTTCTCCCCTTAGTTCTTTTAGAACTCTGAAGTGAATCCTGTCAGGCCCCATTGCTTTCTCCACCTTTAGTTTTAGGAGTTATTTCAGAACCCTTCCTTCTGTGAAAGGACTGGTATCGACCCCCCTATCCAGATTGCTTCTATTGATTGGATTAGGTACCTCCCCCTCCTCTTCTTTTGTGAATACTGAGCAGAAGTATTCATTCAGTATCCCTGTATTTTCACTGTCTCTCTCTCTCTCTCTCTCTCTGCTCACCCACTCTCCCTTTTATTAAATCTCACTATCCCTCCCTTGGTCTTTCTTCGCTACCTAATGTACCTATAGAAGGTTTTATCCCCCTTTTTAACCAAGTTGGCTATCTTTTCCTTGGCTTGGGCCTTTGCTATTCTGACTGCCTTCCCCGCTTCCTTCTGCTTTAACTGGTACAGTTCTCTGTCTTGCTCCTTCTGTGTTTCCTTATACTTCCTGAATGCTATTTTTTTCCCTGACCTTACCCGCCACCTCTTTTGAGAACCATAGTGTTTTTTTCTTTCTTTTGATTTGTTTATTTGCTTCACACAAAGGCTTGTTGCCTCTGTGATGGCAGTTTTGATCTTTCCCCATTGTTCCTCCACCCCTCCTTCTTGCCTGTTTGCTAGTGCTTTTCTAAGGCATTCTCCAATTTTGACAGTCAGCCCTCCTAAAGTCCAGTACCCTCACTTTTGTATGGCTTGACTTTGCGGCTGTGTTTATCGTGAACCACACTGTTTGGCGGTCACTTGTTCCCAGATGGCTACTCACTTCTAGATCCGAGATCCTCTCTCTGTCCCCATTTGAGAGTACCAGGTCTAAGATTGCTCCCTCCCGAGTGGGTTCTAACACTAGCTGTCAGAGGCATGCCTCCTGCAGAGCATCAAGAATGACCCTGCTCTTGTATGTAGCTGCAGCAAAGGTGCTCCAATTAACATCTGGCATATTCAGGTCCCCCATCAATAGTTCTCCTTTTTTCTGCCATCCTAAGGATGCCTTCTATCATTTCCTTGTCTATTTCCTCTCCGAGACGGGGGTCTATATACAACCCCCGTGAGGACTGTGGTGCCATTTCTATTCTCCAGGGCGACCCACAGTGCCTCCTCTCCTCCCTGTTTATCCTTTAGTTCCATTGCTTTGATCCCTTCCCTTACATAGAGAGCTCCTCCTCCTCCTCCTCTTCTACCCTCCCTGTCCCTCCTGTAGATTGTATACCCTGGTATGCTGACATCCCACTCATGGTTCTCTGTGTACTATGTTTCTGTGACTGCCATGATATCCAGGCGTCCCTCTTCCATCAAGGCCACCAGTTCAGGGAGCTTGTTACCTAGACTACGGGCATTAGTACTCATTACCCTCCATTTTTTGATGGCCTTACCCCATTTTGCCCCATCCCTGTCCTTACTTCTTTTGCCTTTTTCTCCATTTACCCCTGCCCCTCTCCCTATTGACTTCTCTATCTTGATGTTTACCTCACTAATTACCCTGATTTTCTTGGGGGGGCTAGGATTTCCCTGCTCCTTTTCAGTGCCTCTCCCTTGGCTAGTTCAAATGCTTGCCAATGAAGCATTTAAATATATCGCCTAGGATCCTGGTTCCCCTCCTGGACAGATGCAGATCATCATGCCAGTATAGGCCTGCATCCCTCCAGGTGGACCCCCAGTCCCCAGCGAAGCCAAAATCCATAGCTCTGCAAAGGTTTTTCAACCATTGATTGAATCCTATGGTGTGGAGCACCCTAGCCTCACCCACGCCATAGACAGGCTGCAACTCAGAGAAGGTAACCATGAATGCTACTTGTCTAAGGCCCCTCCCCAACTCCACAAACTCCTCCTGCACTGCTCTGATCCCTTTTCCAGCTAGGTCATTTGTCCCTAGGTGGACAATGACATCCAGCTCCTTCTCCCGCACGGCTGGTCCCGCGATCCTGAGGATTCACTCCCTGTCCCTCCAAGCCATGGCACCGGGAAGGCACCTTACCTCCCTCTACCCCCCGCGTTCTATCCTCCTAACAATGGAGACCCCCCCGCCAGGAGTTGTTTCCTTCCCATGTTGGGTCCCATGCCACCCTCCTGTGGGTCTCCTTTGTGGAGGTTCCCAGCATACTCCTTGGTCTCCACATTAGGTGCCTCCATAGAGGAACCACCTTTTGCCAGAACGGCGTACACATTGTGGAGAGGTACAACTGGAGGGATGTGCCTCTGTTCCACCACCCTCACCCTCCCTGAGCCCCCTGTGGTCCAACCACTCCTCTTTCTTGGCAACCTCTGAGGCAAAGGCAGTGGCTCAGGTGGTGCCTGGGTGGGAAAGGAGGCCCCCCCCCCCGAATCCTGGACAACTCAGCCTGGAGACGAGCAACCTCCTCCCTCAGCCCAGAGAGGTGCCTGCAGATGGGGCAACAACGCATCCTCCAGAACATCTCCCAGAAGACTGCTGCTCCACAGCCACTGCACTGCACCACTCCCATCATGTCTTATTTGTGGCCCCTCAACTGTTTTGTTTGCTTACTCTTTCCTCTCTCTGTTTATTTTATTTTTCTCCCTACTTGCCTTCTGCCTCCGAGCCCTTAAAGCTCCTGCTGTTCCTGTTCTGGGACAGGAAGTTCATGTATTCCTCAGTAGTCTCCTTCTTACCTGCTCAGAGTCGGACTTCCAGTAGGTAGGGGGATGGAGAGCTACTCTTCTTCTAGGATGGTGAGTCTTTTGTGCCTCTGTGATCACTCCCTTTCTTCTCTCAAACAGGAAGATCCTTTTGTCAGTCAAATCCTGTGACTATAAAAGTGGAACTGGCTAAGGGTGGAAGGGGAGGTAGGGAGGGCTATATACTCCCAGTAGAGTAGTAAAGTTCTAACAGCACCTCCTTCCTCTTGCTGTTCTCTGCCAAAAGTTATCTAGGGCAGTTTTAAATCCAAACACCTGGCTTCCTGCTGCCTAAGCCACTCCCCCTTATTCACAGTTCCCTTCTTTATTCACAGTTCCCTTCTTTACCTAGCTAACTGCACAGATAACAGTTTCCTTCACCCAACTCAAACACACTAACACTTATTTTTTTTGTTTTTACCCTAAATTGAAGGTCCCAGTAGTAGAGTTCTAGTTCTTAAGTACCAGTAGAGTAGTAAAATTCTAACAGCACCTCCTTCCACTTGCTGTTCTCAAGGAGAGGCAAGGAGAGTCCACACACAGAGAGCTTCCTTGCACAGAGGCAGGGAGTGCGTCCCGCCCTGTCTGTTGAGGTAGTACATGGTCGTGGTGTTGTCCGTCTGGACCTGAACCACCTGACCCCGGATATGAGGAGCAAATGCAGTCAGCGCCAGCTGGACTGCTCGGAGCTCTAGCAGGTTGATGTGGCATCAGGACTCCTCGGGGGTCCAGAGCCCGTGGACTCTATTCCCCCAGGTGGGTACCCCAGCCCATGAGAGAGGCATCGGTCATCAAGATGACTGTCAGCTCTGGGCGGACAAATGGGATCACTTCCTGCAGATGCTCTGGGACTAACCACCACTGGAGGGTATCCCACATCCGCTGGGTCACAGTGACCAACTGGTCGAAGTGACCCTTGCACTGAGACCACTGGCTAGCCAGCTCCCACTGCAGACAGCACATTCTCCAGCGGGCCCATTGGACCATGATGGCGCAGGCTGCCATGTAACACAGCAGGTGCAGGAAGTCCTGGGCAGGGTGCAATTGCCCAACCAGAAATGACTGGGCAAAGGAGGAGAGAATCTCTGCAAGAGTTAAACTCCACCCCGATAAAGGTGATCACCTGTGAAGGCACAAGTTCTGACTTGCCCCCACTGACAAGAAGGTCAATGTCAATGAGGTCTGAGGGCCAGGTCAATGGACCGCTCCACCTCCTGCTTGCAGGGACCTTCGATCAGCCAGTCATCCAGATAGGGGTAAACCCGGACTCCTTGGCGCCTCAAGTAAGATGTCACCACTGCAATGCACTTGGTGAAGAGCCTGGGAGCTGAGGAGAGGCTGAATGTCATGGCCTGGAACTCATAGAGGGTTCCCTCGGCTCGGAAGTGGAGGAACCTTCAATGTGACGGATGGATCAGGATGTGGAAGAAAGCATCCTGAAGAGCCAGGGAGCAATACCACATGCTCTTCTCTAGAGCTGGTATGATCTGAGACAGAGTTACCATCCTGAAGGTGCACAACATGAGAAACTTGTTCAGATCATGTTGATCTAAAATGGGGCACCAGCCCCCTGTCCGTTTTGGCACCAGGAGGTACCTGGAGACAAACCCTGGGTGTTCTGGAGGATCTGTGACAGGAACCATGACCTCCTTGCGGAGGAGCTGGGCATGTCGTCTCTAAGAGCTGACAGAATCTGCAGATACCAAGTCCTCCCGTGTGGCACGGACTCGGCAAGGAGGGTACTGCTCAAATTTCAGAGGCAGATCCTGACCCACCACCTCAAGGATCCACCTGTCTGTGGTGACAGCGGACCAGGTGGAAAGGAAGAGGCAGAGCTGGCTCCGCACGGGGAGACCCAGGGGAGGTGTCATGGGCATGAGGGAGGCACCCCTCATCCTGTCACTGAGTAGGCTTGGAGGAGCAGGGTCCAGCTGAGGAGCCACCGGAGTCTCTCGCCCCAGACTTACAGATGATCGAGGCCACTGACTTCGGCCGAGGTCACCACATCTAGGCCTGCTGACCAGCCTGGGGTTGGGCTGGTTTGGCCACAGCGGTAGAGGTGGACCGAAAGGACTTTCTTCTCTGCTGCTGCTTAGAGCCCTTGGGGTCCTTTTGAGCAGATGTTATGGAGTCCAAGATGGCACTGGACTTCTCAATGCGGGTGAGGTGGCTCTCAAACCCAGGCCCGAACAAGTCAGTGCCCAGGAAAGGAACATCTGCCAGCTTGTGCTGAGTGTCTGCCGTGAAGGATGAGATCCTCAGCCAAGCCCTGCGGCGCATGGACACTGTGGCTGCCACGAAGTGGGCACAGGAGTCATGGCTATCTGGAGCAGTTGTTTAGCTACAGCCTGGCCCTGGTCCCACACCTGTTTGACTGTGGTCTGGAGGTCTACCGGCAGATGAGGAAGCATCTCATCCAGGGTGCCCAGCAGGGCATGGGAGAAGTGGGTCATAAGGAGGGCTGAGCTTACCTGGTGAAAACCAAGTGAGGAGGCAATGCAGACCTTCTTAGCCGCGTGGTCCAATTTCTTGGACTCTTTGTCAGGCAGCTTATCAACATCCCCAATATTGCCTGAGCGCCTGAACACTGAATCCACCACCAGTCCCTCAGCCGAGGGGTGTTCAGTGAATCCCAAGAGGGAACCAGTAGGTACCGCATACTTGCAGGCCATCTGGGAGGAGGGAGAAGGGCAGGAAGCTGGGCACTGCCAGAGCTCTAAGGCAGGGCCAAGAATGGCCACCGCCACAGGGAAGGCCTCCGGAAAATCCCCTCAGTCGAGGCTCTTGGTCAGCGGGTAACTGGCCCGTTTCTGGACAGGCTCCATTTTCATCCCCATGGACTCAGAGATCAGTCGAAGAAGGCCCAGAAAGGAAGTAAGGCCTTCTTTGGTCGAGAGATCCCCCACCAACTCCTCATCAACCAGATGGGAGTGCAGGGAGGAATCCTTAGACCCCGAAGAGTCATTAAAAAGTGGTTCACAACCGGAGTCCCCACTGACCTTTCGAGGACAGTCAGGGGTGACGGTAACCGACAGTCGATGGGGAAGCCCCTTGACTGGCTGAGACGCCTTAGTTGGAGCACCAGAGGTCAGCTGTTTAGGTGGAGACTCCACCAGAATCGGTGGAGACGCCGAGGTCAGCCGAGCCAGTACCGACTCGGTCAGCTCCTTAGGTGGAGAAGGCATCGGGTGAAAGCCAGGTGATGGCGAACCCCACAGCCATGGAGCCCACCTAATAGCCGTCCTTGGATTTGACCGGTGGATTCCGTTGACCCGGGCGGACCAGCTTAAGTCAGGTGAGATGGTCCTCAAGAACGGATGGGTGGAATGACCGGCAAAAGTCGCAACCCTGAGGATCATGCTCGTGTCCCAGGCAGTAGATGCAAATGGAGTGCGGGTCAGTTTGGGACATCTTCTGCCCACAAGGGCACCGTCAGAACCCAGGAGCGGACTTGTCCATCGCAGTCGCGATCGAAGATTGAACTGAAGACAAAAAATTTTAGAATTTGTAAGTAAATCCAAAGATTTTAGCGTGAGGGCCTCCTCAACGTGGGAGACGTAAGGAGGGAATCTGCTTCTTCCAGTGGAAAGGAAGATCTGGTGTCAGGGGACGGAGCAGAGGGAGTTACCACCCGGGTGGGTGGAAGGAGCCAACAAGATTTAAAGAGGAAAAGCACCTTCCAGAAGTGTGGATAGAACATCATATCCGGGTCCCTAGAATGTTCTTATCTTCCCAGACTTAAAGTCTTCACCATTCATTCATACTGCTGAGTGAATACCAAGCTAAAAATCATTCCACTGAGTAGGGCAGCAGGAGACACAGCTCACTCAGGACAGAAGTCCATTAAAGACTGTCCTGCCAAAAAGAAGTGTGCTGTCTGGCATGGACATCTACAGCGTAGTGCTTCACGAAGATATGCACCGAGCTGCAAGTAGCAGCTTTGCAAATCTCTGCAATAGGCATGTTATGGGTCTCTGCCAGGGATACTGCCACCGCTCTTGTAGAGTGGACGTAGACATGGCCTTCTAACTTGACTTGCGCCATCGAGTAGTAATGGCGAAGGCATGCCACTATCTAAGCAGAAATGCATCTAATGGCAACTGGCTGGCCCAGCCGAGCCATGCCGAATGATAGAAGGAGTTGCTTGGTTTTACGAATCTCCCCTGTTCTGCTGATGCAGAATCGTAAAGCCCTCTTGACATCCAGAGAGTAAAGGGTACATTCCCCCTTCATTCTGGAAGTTAGGAAAATAAGTGGAGAGAACCAAGGGCTGATTGAGGTGAAAATCTGAAACCACCTTGGGCAGGAACTCAGGGTGTGTATGAAGTACCACCTTGTCCTTGTGAAAAACAGTATACAGATGGTCTGTGACTAAGGCATGTATTTCAGAGACCCTGTGAGCAGAAGTAATGGCCACCAGGAAGGTGGTCGTCTATGTCAGAAACTTCAAGTCACAGGTGGCTAGAGGTTCAAAAGGTTTTGAGTGAGCATATCTAGCATGAGGTTAATATCCCACGTCGCCACCTTTTTTCCTGACTGGGGGTCTACTGTGCAGGATTCCCTTGAGAAACCTCTTGACTAGCAGTAACATGTTCTGTACTGGCTCATGATAAGCAGAAATTACACAGAGGTGTACTTTCATTGTCAAGTACTGCAGTCCTGCATTCAACAGGTCTAAGAGGTACTCCAGCACTTTAGTTGGTGGGCAACAGAATGGGTTCAGAAGGGACTTCGCACACCAAATCGAGAAGCACTTCCATTTAGCTGTGTAAGTCTCCCTAGTAGAGGGCTTATGCGCTGCCAAAAGGATTTCCAAGATTCTCTGAGAAACCTTAAACCTACCCACTTATATCTCCACAAGAGCCAACCATGGAGATGAAGGGAGCGCAGGTTGGGATGAACCAGAGGCCTCTGTGTTAGGAGGTCCATTCCCAGGGAAAGTTGCCTTGGGGGGACCTCCGACAACTTGATTAATGGGAACCATATCTGTCATGGCCAGTATGGGGCGATTAGAATCATCCTGCCCCTGTGTCTCCAATTTGAGCAGCATCCTCTAAACTAACGGAAGAGGACGAAATGCGTACAGAAAGCATCTTGTCCACCGCAGTCGGACTGCATCCTGACAGAAAACACCAGGTTCTGGATTTCTGGAGCAGAATAGAGGCAGTTTTGTGTTGAGTGGGGACGCAAAAAGGTTCGGGTCTGGACTGCTCCACTTGTCGAATAGTGACTGCACAATATCTGGTGCGAGCGACCATTCATGGGGATCCGCCTCTGTCCTGCTGAGGCGATCTGCCAGGACGTTCAGAGTTCCCGGCAGACAAACTGCTTGAATCAGAGCATTGTGCTTGAGGCACCACTCCCATACCCTCATGGCCTCCCTGTATAGAGGGTAGGAGTGTGCTCCACCCTGCTCGTTAATGTAGTACATCATCGCTTTGTTGTCCATCTGAAGAAGGATTACTTTGTGACAGAGGACATCCTTCAGGGCTTGAACACAGTACAAGACAGTCCTCGTCTCTAGAACATTGATGTGTAGATGAGACTCCTCCTGACTCAACACCCCATGAGTGTGGAGATCTTGGCAGTGAGCCCCTAACTGATCAGAGATGCATCTGTGGTGATGGTGATCTGAGATTCCAGTGGGGCAAAGGGTAGACCTTGGAGAAACTTTTCTTCCTGAATCCACCATGCAAGTGATCTCATCAGAGACTCTGTCACTTTTATTCGGTAAGACTGTGGATGTGTGGTCAGTGACCATTGTGTGCTGAGCATCCACTAAGTGGTCCTCATGTGCAGCCGGGCTAGAGGTACTGTGAACACAGATGAGGCCATGAGACCCAACATTTGTTGCATGGAGAGAGCACATACGAAGATGTTCTCCCTAATGTTGCGGGCCATCTGGGAGAATGTCATTCTTCCTGTCTTCGGAAGGAAAGCCCTTGCCCTAGATGTATCAAGGAGGGCTCCGATGAAGAGGAACTGTTGGGAGGGTTGAAGCTGGGATTTTTCCAGATTCAGAAGAACTCACATGGCGGTGCAGAACTGTGAAGCCATGCTTCTTGCATTTCCTGACTGGATGGACTTGCTAGTAGCCAATTGTCCAAGTAAGGGGAAACTTGGATGCCGAGTTTTCGAAGATGTGCCATGAGAACAGTGAAACATTTTGTAAAGACTCGAAGAGCCGAGGAAAGCCCAAAGGGCAGGACTCTGAACTGGTAGTGTTGACCCAAGGCCACAAAGCGGAGATACCTGTGGTGATTTGGATGTACTGGAATGGGCTGGTAGGCATCCTGCATGTCCAGGGACGCCAACCAGTTGTACTAATGGAGGAGTGGAAGCAAGGTTCATAGGGAAATCATCTTGAACTTCTCCTTAAATAGATAATTGTTCAACTCCAGTGTGCTACTCCTGGTTAAACTACTAAATAAAATAAAAAAAAAACTTTCTGAGGCCGAGAATCGGGTGCATGCCACCAGTTTTCTTTGGAACCAGAAAGGAATGAGAGTAGAACCCCATGTTCCATTCTGCCTAGGGATCTACTTCTACTGCCCTATTTCTGAGAAGGCCTTGTATCTCGTAAGTGAGAAGGTCTGACTGAGTGATGGACTGGCAGTGCTGTCGCTTGGGAGGAAGGTCCGGAGGGATCGCTGTGAAATTGAGAGAGTATCCTTCCTGAACAATCTTGAGGACCTATTTGATTGTTGTGATGGACTTCCACTGGTCATAAAACAGAGTCAGATGACCCACAATGCCGTGGAGGTATCCTCCTCAGGCAGTTGAGGTGGACTTGGGGCCAGACTTTCAGAGGGTGGCTTTTGTTGCATTTTCTTTTTCCTTTTTTGGAACTTGTAACTTTTATTGAAAATAAATTAAAAGGTACAGACATACATACAGCATCGTATAAATCTATCAAATCTACCAAAGTATCAATACATTCTATCATAAAATATAATTTCCCAGTACAAGAGGTACGTCAGGAATATCATTTTGTGCAATCTTATCACACATAAAAAACATTTCTCTTCTTACGAGTAGTCCATCTAACCATTTTTTCTCATTTTACAGGGTCAAGGGGACAAGCTGCAGTGCTGACTACCAGTACTTCCAACCCTGGTCCAAGTTGCTTCAAGAGAGCCAGTGGACAACATTCTTTTTGGTCTGCAGCCAAGATGCCTCCTATACTTTTAAAACATCCACGCTTGCTGTCTGTAGAGACTTACATGACATACAATTATATTGTTCCTTCAACTATAGCAAGAAACAAGAAAGGGAGCTGGCTTTGGCAGCGGTGTATGTGAGCTGCCTGAGCTGTATTCATTTTTTCTGAGATCTAGATGTTTTAAAACGTGTTTATTTCGGTTTTATTTGTTCACTTTGTCCGCTTTTCCATTTAACTGTCTGCGCCTATTATCGAAAGAGCATCGGGTCTGTGCATTATGGTACCGTGGTCTCAATAGTTACAGGTATGCATCTCGGTTTTCGCTGCCTGCTAACATATTCCCCAAGAAAACCGCGGGCAATTTGGAGCAACCCTAGGATCTTTTGCGGATTTTGGAGGGGAGTTTTGTGATTTTAGAGCTCTGTATACTCCCCCAAGAAGATTGTGGATATCGTGGGGTAGCCCTGCATTCGATGACTTTGGTGGGGAGTCTGTGCTTTGGAGCCCCGTGTTTTTTGTTTTTGGTGCCTGTTAGTGCACTTTTCAAGGAAACTGTGGATGCTGTGGAATATCTGGATCCCTGTGGAGTACCTGGATTTCAGTGGGGAGTTTACGACCTCGGAGCCCTGTGGTTTGAGCAGCATATCTTTGGGACTGTGGATTCTTGGTCCGTGAGTGATAACCCCTTTGCCTGCTTCTTATTGTGGTGGGAGCACTTAGAAGTGGGCTTTTGCTGTTTGCCTGGAATTACTATTGGGGTGGTGAGAGCGCCTGGAGTACAGGGGCAGTAAATGGAGGATATTTGATTTTTATCTGGTGATGTTGTGGCTACTTGCTTGGCATACAGAGGATGGAAAGGAGTATCTGCCCCCCTGAACTTCTAGGCAGATGTTCCTTTCCTCTTGGTGTGGACAGTTTACAGGATTTTGGGCTGTTTAGGGAGGAACTGCAGGGATTTGAACTGGAGGGCTCTTTTTCCCTGTGGTTATTGGTGGGGGACCTCAGCGGCTGGTGGGTGGCTGAGGTTTCGGATTCCCCTCCTGGAGCAGCTTGTTACTTCTGTGAGCTTTACACTCCTGTAGAGGGGGGAATTTTATTCTGCCTTTTGGGCCATGGCTTCTGAGTAGGGGTTGTGGCTGAATTTGGGGTTGTGCTTTAGAGGGAACTCCTGGGAGTTATATGATGGTGGGGGTCCCTGTGTTGGAGGTTCCTAAGGTTTCTCTGTGAGGGGAGCAATTGCTTCCTTTCCAGGGTCCTATTTTTGAGCACAGCCCTTCAGCCTGTCCCTGATCTTAGTGTCTTGGCCCGAGTATTGGAATATCTCCTGGAAAGGAGTGAAGAAGAACTGGTCTCTGGAGGAATTTTTTTGAAAATTAGATTTGAGGGGGTAAGAACCTCTCTTGCTATTTTTTAAGAGGTCCTTCTGGTTTGACTTTGGAAATGTTTATGTGTTTTTAGACGCTGATTAACCGAGATTATATCGAGACTTACATTTCTTGAATTTGCTCTAGAATTGAGGGTGGTTGAGAGCCTCCCTTACTCCAAGTACGCAGCACTTTCTGGACATTTTTGGACATTTGTTTATTTATTTGGATATTCTTTTTATTTATGTTTGTTGATTTAATATTTTATTCAGTTTAATTTGGATTGTTTATATTTTCTTTTTAGGGTTTAGTTGTGTGGGTGTGGGGTTTTTAATATGTGTAAAGGGCCTGCCACCACGGTCATACACTATTCATCCTCCACTCTTCGTGCTCTCCGCCCTTTCTCCCCCTTGCTGTTACAGCTGTCAACTGTCCAGCACTGTAGAGCATTAGGGATTGCATCGAGGGGGAGGAGGGGTTCTGGGGGTAGCGAACAATGGAGGATGAATCAGTGGGTACATCATATTGGGGTAGTGGAAACCAGAAGGCACCCTGGGGCGAAATGGATTCCGGAGCAAGGTCATTCTTGCCTGGTTTCCATACCCAAGGGCATCACTACTGTTGATGGTACTGGGCAAGTGGTCTGTACCGCTCCTGAGACCCGTCCAACTCGGGCGGTGTTGTGCAATGCCAGATCCATAAGAAACAAGACTGCAGTTATCGCAGATCTTGTGGAGTCTGTGGATCTAGCTTGCATTACCGAGACCTGGCTGGACGAAAATGCCGGGCCAGTTTTGGAGTCAGCAGTTCCAGCCGGGTACTTGGTGTTACACCGCCCCGAGATTGACCGCTGGGGTTGCGGTCTGTTTCAAAACCAAATTGGGCCTACAAGTGGCCCAGTTGAGGGGGCTGAGTCCTTTGAGTGTACTGTAGTGGCAGGTGTGGGTTGCAGAATTGTTCTCATTTACCGTCCACCAGGTGATGAGAAACATTTTCTACAGGAAGTGGCTGATTTCATCATTGACATGGCATTTGAGTCACCGAACCTGATAGTCCTGGGTGATTTCAATGCCTGGGTTGATGATGAACTCTCGCAGTTCGACAACACTTCTCCAATTAATGACATCTTTGGGCCTTTACACAAGCAGTTACCCGCCACCATAGTGCGGTCACCCTTGGACTTGGTTTTCCTCCTGGGGATTGAGGCCTCTGATGTGAGGGTGGAACCCATCAGCTGGTCTGATCATTACACTGTGGGGTTCAGTTTTTATAACCCCCCTTGTAGGCCTACCCCTGTGGCGATGGTTAGGTACCGCCCTTTGCGAGATATTAGCTCTATGGGCCTGGTAGCGGTACTTGACCTATCGGAGTTTTCTGGAGTAAGCAATGATCCAGATGCCTTGGTGTTGGCTTTTAACAGGGCCATCTCTTCGGCTCTCGATCAAATTGCTCCTGTCCAGGTTCGTCCTCTCCCCTTTCGACCTCGGTCTCCATGGTTTGATGGGACTTCGAGGGAGATGCGGTGACAAGGACGAAGGTTAGAGCGCCGTTGGCAGAGAACAGCCCTTGATACAGACCATCTTAGACTGATAGAACATTATCAACTCTATCATTCTGCAATCTCTCGTAAGAAGGCAGAGTTCCTGTCCGGGGAGACTGCAGCTGCTCAGAACCGATCAGCTCAGCTTTTTCAAACTGTGGACAGACTGTGCAACCCAGCTTGTCTTCAGGTTTGGAAAGCTTTTTCACAAATAGTGTGTGATGAGCTTGCTCGCTTCCTTGCAGATAAGGTGGTCGACATCAGGGCTGAGCTCCAGCCTGCTTCCTCTATGGGAGAAGCTATTGATCGGCGTTTGGTCGCATCCTCCGGTTGCTCCTGGAGTTCCTTTGACCAGCCTGAGGTCATTGATGTCATGAGGATTGTCCATAGTATGCGCAATACTTGCTGTAGTTTGGATCTGAGCCCGACTTCCCTGATAAAGGGTTGTCTCGATACCATTGGCCCTGTCCTAGCACAGATAGTCTGGCACTCCTTGGATATGGGTAAGTTTCCTAGTTCCTTGAAGGAGGCGGTGGTGACACCCCTCCTGGAGAAAGCTTCCTTGGACCCTGGTTGCTTTGCTAACTACAGACCGATCTCTAATCTTCCCTTTGTTGGGAAGATTATTGAGAAAGTAGTGGCTGCTCAATTGAAAAACCATTTAACCATCCATGACATCTATGAACCGCTCCAGTCTGGTTTTTGAAAGAGGCATAGTACCGAGACAACGCTGGTTCGGGTGCTCAATGATCTCCTGATGGCTAGAGATCAGAAGAAGCGCTCCATTCTTGTTGTTCTTGATCTCTCATCAGCTTTTGACACCGTGGGCCATGGGGTACTTCTCGCGCGCCTGGAGTTTATCTGTGGCCTGTGGGGCACAGTCCTCAGATGGTTTAGATCTTTCCTCACTGACAGAGCTCAGAGAGTGGTGTCGGGGATAAATTCTTCCCACCAAGTCTCTCTGTCATGTGGGGTTCCCCAGTGCTCGGTGTTGTCCCCCATGTTGTTCGCAGTGTATATGCTGCCCCTCGGAGACATTGTAAGAAGGTATGGGCTGAGCTTTCACTGCTATGCAGATGATACCCAGCTCTACCTAGCTTTGCATCTGACCAGGATAGAGCTCTCTCGGTCTTTAATAACTGCCTCACTGAAATCCAGTGCTGGATGAGTTCAAGCTGGCTAAAGTTGAACACGGGAAAGACTGAGATGATGGTTGTGGATCCAGGTTGCCGGATAGGGAGGTAATGGTTGTGGACCCGGGTCATAGGGTAGAGGGGGTGAGAGTCGGTCCTCTCTCGGGTTTATTTCTGGGAGGTGTCCAGCTTCCTACCTCTGAATGGGTGCAGAACCTGCAGGTGATCTTTGGCAATGAGCTGACACTTCGTTCCCAGGTGTCGGCAGTTGTCAAACTTTCCTTTTACTATCTTAGGAACATCGCCAGGATTAAGCACCTTGTTTCACCCGCGGATCTACCAACGTTGGTCCATGCCTTTGTGTCCTCACACCTGGATTACTGCAACTTCCTTTATCTAGGGTTTCTGTGGTTGATATCCGCCGCTTGCAGCTGGTGCAGAATGCTGCGGCCCGGCTATTAACAGGTATGTCTCGTACCTGTCATGTTTCACCGGTGCTGCGCGATCTGCACTGGCTGCCAATTCAGTGGCGGATCACCTTTAAAGGTGGTCTTTTGATTTACAAAGCCCTACACAGACAGGGTCCAGACTGCTTGAAAGAGCTTTTGGTCCCCTACTGCCCTACGCGATCTCTCCACTCGGGGGACAAGGGGTTGCTAGAGATTCCGAGGGTTTCTTTAAAATCATCACGTGCTCGTGCCTTTATGTATGCTGCTCCAACTCTTTGAATTTTCACCTGCCGCTTTCATTAAAGTGTGTGTCATGAGGAATTAAAAATCTAAAGACCTATTTATGGTCGAAAGTCTATTTTAATTAATACTGTGATTTTAGGCGTTCAGATTATTATGGGTTGTTTTTTATTTATAATGTTGTCGGATATTGTAAGGCGCCTTGATTTTAGAAAGGCGCACTATAAATAAAGTTTTATTATTATTATTATTATAAACCATTTCATGAATAAAAGAGGAACAATGAAAAGTAAACTACAGAACTGTTTCCACTGTGTGATCTATTATTGTGTCTTTCCCTATACTGTTAACCTCCTTCCTTTTCTTTACAGTATTCTAGGTGGGATTCCTCCGGTATAAAACTACCTATGCATCCCCTATTTCATGCCCCATTTCCTCAGCACTGAAGGCCCAGCCAACCTTTAACATAGATATTGGTCGAGTATGGGTGTTTGCTCCATCTCTTCTATATATGAGTAAAAAGGCAACCACCTTGCATTATATCTGTCTACTTGGAGTTTTAATTTAGCTGTTGTAGCCTCGATCTGTTTAATCTGTTCAAAATTCCGTCGCCATTGATTAATTGTTGCCTTATTATACATTAGTCAGTTCTGTGTAATGATCTTATTGCCGGCAGCTGTAAGTATATAAAAAAGGTATTTCTGGTCTGGCCTTCGCAGCTCAGTGAGCAGCAGCCCCAGCACTAGGTTTTCAAATTGAGGGGTTAATGATAATATTTTCATCAACTCGCTTGTAATTTCTAACCAGTACTCAGTCAATACACTACATGATCAAAAAATGTGATAATGTATACCCTTCTCTCCACAGTCTCCAGCATTAATCTCGTGAATATGATCCAAAATGTTTAGAAACTGTAGGTGTTATGAAAAACCCAGTACAGATTTTCCACCGAAATTCCCTCCAGGACTGGGAATAAGTGGTCTTATGAATACCTCCTCACAACCCTTCCCAACAGTGCTGTGGCACTGAGTAGGCCATTTCTGCCTCCCATTAGTACTGAATTGATTCCCTGGCCACTTGGCCATCTCCTGCTTTTAATAGAACATAAATCTGTGCAATAAGATGCTTAGTATCCATTCTAAGACTTCTGTTCCTAATGAGGGTAACCCCCATCGATGGTATTTGTGCAATCTCGAGACTGTAATTTCTGTGGTGATATAGTGTCTACATTATAAAAACTTATAAAAATCACAATTTTGTAACTGAAATTCTAGTTTTAAATTGTCAAATGATTTAAAATTCCCTCATAGTCTATCAGTTGTGTTGGGAAGATTAACCCCTTCTGTTCCCAAAACTTTAACATTCAAGTCCCCCAGACCCCCCACCACTCTAGACAGAAATCTTAGTGGGATAAACCTCCAAATAGGGGATGGTATCTCCCATCTTTGTCATACTTTTAACCACATAGATAGACTATGTTTAGCCCATCTATTCTTAATATCCAAAATTTTCTACATGTCACCATCCACGGTAGGAGCCTAAGTAGAATGTATAAATGTGCACCCACCTATATTATGTTGTACCAACATCCTAACACTGGGAGCATTTGGGCTGCCTCAGAATATTTTCCTAAATCGGGAAGTCCCCAGCATCCCTGAGACTTAGATTCCATCAATAAAGACTACCAGACCAGATGAAATTTGTGAATTTATTTGAGGTCTTTCCACTCTTTAGCAGGCACAGGAATAGAGAGTACAGAAAATAAAAATAAAAATGAAGCATAACATTCATTTTAATGGTATCTATCCTATAAATGAAGGTTAACAGAAGTGCCTCCCATCTGTTCAGATCTTCGAAAATGTGTTGCTTCAGGGCTGTATAGTTGCAAGCAAACAAATGATTTATATTTTCTGGGATTGGATTCCAAGATATCTAACCTTTTCTTTTACCATCTGTATGGAATTTGTTTCTTGAAAGCTTCATCCACTGTACCGTTAACAATTAATATTTCACATTTGTCTGTATTTACTTTAAATTTAGAAATTTTACCAAAATGCTGGATTAAGTTCTGAAGTGGGGGAAATGAATGCTCCAGGTCAGACAAATAAAGCAAGGTATCATCTGCATATAGGGAAATTTTATTATTATAATCATGATTCCCTGAATGTTTTCTGCTTGACGTATCACTTCGGCAAATGGTTCCATGCTTATAGCAAATAACGGTGAGAGAGGGCACCATTGCCGCGTGCCTCTTTCTTTATGAACTCTGTTGGATAATGTGCCATTAAGCTGTACCTGAGCACAGGGGTCACTGTACAACACAGATATCCAATTTTAAAAATCTCTCCCCCACCCTCATATGTTCCACCACTGTAGTGAGGTAAACCCAATTCAGGCGACCAAACGCCTTTTCAGTGTCTACAAAAATGGCTAATTGGGATGTAAGGGACTGGGATCTATATGTCAAAATATTTAATAATCTCCGGACACTGTCCATTAGATGGCGCTGGGGCATGAAACCCATTTGATCAAGATGGATCAAGGAAGTTATATGCTTCTGTAGTCCTTTTGCTAGGCTCTTCAAATCTTGATTCAAGAGTGAGATCAGACGATATGCTGAGCATTTATCTAGTTGTTTGCCAGCCTTAGGTATAACAGTTAATATGGCCTCCTACCATGACCGTGGAATGGTCCTTTCTTCTAAACAGGTTTTAAATTAAGTCCAGTAGAATTGGGACAACTGTGTCTCCAAATGCTATATAAAACCCAGCTGGGTCAAGGGATTTCCCCCGTTTAAAATATTTTATTTATTGTATAATCGGATTTACAAGTTGGCATGGCAAATTCCACTTCCTCGGGGGTTATAAGTGCATCTAAACTGTCCTTTGCCTCCTGACGTAGTTTCAGCAAATTTAATTTAGTTAAAAATTCCTTTGTTTGGGCACCCACCTCAGCCTGGGTTGCGGTTTCCCTGTATAAGTTTTGGTAATAGCCCCTAAAACCGTTGTCTATGTCTGTGGGGGTGGTCCACTTTTCTGTCAGGTTTTTATCATTACTAATATATGATACTGTCCTATCCACTGTCATCTTTTTAAGTGTAACCCCTAGGTGGCGCTATCCCAAGGGCCACTACTCCTGCCTGCCTGGCTAGTAGCAGGTTAAGGGGCCTGAGTTCTGCAATGGGTGCCTCCACCCAGAGGTCAGGGTTGGTAGTGGTCAAGCTAACCTGGGCACAGCCCTCCGGGACACTGTAACCCCCCTCTTTCCCCTCTAGTGGCCTGAACACTGTACAGTAATCACTTTCACAATACCCTTGGGACACCACACAAGTACCCACACTGTTTGCACTTACCACCAAGGCTGGTTCCTCTGGCTCAGCCCTGGGGACCCCCTGTAAAACAAGGTTATGCACAGCAAATAGCAACAGTACAGTACTTTGAGCACAAACTGGAACCACAGTCAGATTACATGCAGGAAAAATTAGATCTGATTTATTCAGGGGACTTGAACAAGTAAGGAGCAAAATCAGGTTAATTAGCTTAAAGGTTATATCAATCAAGCAGTTATGCATGCGCTTTGAGTCCCCCCACACAGTCACACCTCTGGGTACCCAGGTGGAGAAGAGATGGGCTAGCCAGGACTGTTGCCCAGGGTTACAGCTGGTTGGGGCTCTGTGATGGAAAACATAACATGCACAGTACACACTATTTGTAATCCGGTGCCAGAGGGCTCAGTTCGTAAAGGAAACAAAACAACAAGACAATCAGATGACACACTCAGATTAAGCTGTTATTGCAGGGAGCTACTGTGGTATTTACTCACGATACCCAAGACTGGACACAGGCTGGATGAAAATCGAGACTGCAGGTGGTTGATCTGGAATGCCAGGAGAAGCAGGGCCCACACGAGTCACAGAGGCGTTGTTCCTGTTCAAGCGTGGAGCAGGGGGCTGAGCCCCAGGCAGATCTCTCGTCGACGGCTTCTCTGTGCAGTGGGTAGTCTGGCTGGGCCAGTCTGGCAAGGCCCAGACCGCATGGAGACAAATTCAGATGCAGTCCGTTTTGGTCTGGATACAGCTTCCAGCAAGCAGAACACAGTTCACACAGTGGGGAACTAACTCACAACCCACTAGCAGCTCATAGCACATTTACATGTATGGAAATTCTACTGTACCAGGCAAAGAGCTCCCTGGTCACAATCGCAAAGTCTCTGCACACACCGGGAGCTTAGGGATAGCTGGCACTCCTGACAGGCCGATCGCATTCAGCAAAATCTTCGGTCTTCTTCAGGTTGAGCCTGGCCCACTTCAGTAGCTTACTTTAGTCACACAAACTTGGATTTAGTCCAAAATGATTCTCTTCTCTTCTCTCCATCTCAGGAGCAGCAGCAGACATGCAAGCCAAAAATTCAGCCCTTTCATAGTTTTCCCATGTGAATCCACTCAGGATTGCTGCCCAAAATATACTTGAGCTCTTCTCATTTCACTTCCCAGCTCAGAACTAACTTAAAACTGCAAGCAGCCCGGGACTTCCCCAAGATCCAAAAGATTTGGTTGGCTTATTTGGCTGTCAGTCAAAGCAAGAGCTCCTCCTTCAGTTGCAAGAAAGGCACAAAAAACTCCAAACTACAGTTCCTCCAGATTTTGAATTCAGATGGCTCCTGTAGTCCGGCTACATTTTAGGTCCCACCAGTATTGTTTGGTCCAATTTGCAGTCCAGGACTAAGATAGTGGAGACAAACAAAACAGTCCTTGCTACAAAGAAAGCAGGTTAGACAAACTACATTATCATTCCATTCTAAATGATTTTCAGCAAATAGTTATATCTTTCAACAGAGCTCCCTCTCAGATTACTTGTGCTGCAATCAGGCAGCTCTTAAAGAGACAGTACACAGAGCTATACAGGCTCTGGTAATCACATTTAAACTGCTAAAACGACACCAGCCTGGCATTGAGCATTTAGGCAAGCTCAGGGAAGACTTTTTGGGAATCCCCATTTGTGGAGGGCGGGGGTTACACCCTTCCCTCTCTGGGAAAACTTGGCATCCGCGTCAAGTCTGTACAATCGTAACACTGAAAATGCAACATATACAAGATATTTATACCATTAGCATGCCTATACAAGTACTATCTGATTCATCAATTGGCATAACTTGTCACTTACTATATATTTCAATGTACTCCATTGTATCATTTCCATTCCGACAATACATTATGCATATTTCACACAGGCAAATTGAACATTACTATACAGAATCATGTAATAACTTCCTGTACTTTAAACAATGTAAGAGGGGTCCCTTCCCTATCAACTAACCTGGGGCTGGATGGGACAGGGGCACCATGGTGAGAGGGCAGAACAAGTAACCTGGAATGGGCAGTCAAGCTTAATTTGGGCAATGAGCTCTGAGAGACAAACACCTTTGTAGACTACATTGAGAGGCAAATCCACTGGCCTCTCAGGGGAATCTTAACTGAAGTGCACCACTGGCTTGACAGCTCAGCCAGTCTTTCTGGGGTGAACAACCACAGTCTCTGTACTTTAAGCAATGGTCTTGGAACTTTCATCACTTGTGAGGGGTGCCTCTGCATGAAGAGGAATGTCCAAGCTGGGAGAATTGTCAGCCCCTTGCTCTGTAGTCTCTGTTTCTACAACACTTGGCTCATTTTGAAGACACTTTGGCACTGAAGGGGGATTGTCAGCACTCTCATAGTGTTCCTCAAGTTCTGGCATGTCACCAGAAAGACTCATACCATCAGCCTCCCCTTCAGGCAAATCATACAGTTCCACGATACACAAAGACTCAGCATCAGCACTTCACTTTCAGGGAGCATTGGCTCCAAGGATGATGCCGGGGCGTTAGGCAGTGCAGAAGGCCCAGCTTCATCCCCATAATTCAACACAGGATTTCCACAAAACAGCGGACTCAGTTCATATGAGGGATAATAGGCATTATCACACTCACTGTCGTCCGAGTTAGACTGGCAGTCACTGTCATTCTGGGCCTGCTGTGGGGGAAGTCTTAAATTGGCAACCACAGGTGGCAGGATGACTCTGTTTCTTTCTTGCAGCAGCACGAGTCACTGGTCCAGGAGAATCAATCTCGGCGGGTTCAGCCTCAATTATAACTTGACCAATAAGTAGCAAGTGGTTACGGTGCATGGTCTTGACAGCTTTGGAATTATTCTCTGGGTGCACACTGTACACTGGCAAATCATCCAACTTTCCAACTATGACATGGGGAAGATGGTGCCATCGATCAGCAGTTTTGTGTTTACCATGCAATCTTAAATTTTGCAACAACACACGGTCTCCAGGCCTAAGCTCTTGAGCCTTTATTTTTCTATTATGTCTCTCTTTGTTGGCTAGATTTCTTTTGGAGGCCATTGTCTGGGCCAGTTGATAGGCATTGTTCAATTGAACTTTCAGTTTTTGTACATATTGCAGGTAATCTTCGGCTCGGACCCCATCGAGAGAAGCCCCATCGGGAGAAACCCCAAAACAGACATCAACAGGCAACTGGGCCTCTCTCCTGAACCTGAGGCGGCAGGGAGAGAACCCGGTAGCATCATTCTTTGTGCAATTGTATGCGTGTACCAAAGTGCTAATCTGCTGGCTCCATTTATGCTTATCTTTTGGGTGGAGGGTGCCTAGCATGTCTAGCAGGGTGTGGCTAAAGCATTCTGGTTGAGGATCCCCCTGTGGGTGATAAGGGGTGGTTCTTGACTTTCGCACCCCCCCCCCCACAGAGAGAGCATTTCTTTGACTAGCCGACTCTCAAAGTCCCGGCCCTGATCAGAGTGAATTTGCTGGGGGGCACCATAGTGGACGAAGAAATTTTCCACTAGCACCTTGGCCACGGTAGATGCTTTTTGATCTTTGGTGGGAAAACCGTGTGAAATGGTCTGTAACCACCAACACATTGCCAATGTTTCGCTAATCAGGCTCTAAACTCAAGAAGTCTATGCAGACTAGTTCCATTGGGGTGCTGGTAGTAATGCTGACAAGCAGGCAGCCCTCTGAGGCAGGGCTTTTTTCTGCAGACAGCGACTAAAAGTCCTTACATGGTGCTCAACATCGGCCCCCATCTTGGGCCAGTAGAATCAAGATCGTACTAGGTCAAGGGTCCGGTCGATACCGAGATGGCCCATATGATTGTGGAGGGACCTCAGTACCAAATCTTTGAAGGCTGTGGGCAGGACCAATTGTTGCTTGTTTATTTGGCCACCTCGATCTACAGTCTCTCTATACAACAAATGATTAAGCGGCTTCAACCTGGGGCTTTCTTTAAACAATAAAGCGGTTCGCAGATCAGAGGAATGCAACTTGGACACTTCTTTTCCTGCACGAATGGTGTGAAGTGCTGGCTGAATCATAGGATCTCGGGAATGAGCCCACTGAATGCTGTCATTGTCAAACTGAGGTAATGCACTAATATCTAGAGCAGAGAAGTGGCACTACGCAGCCAGTAAAGGTGTCAGAGGGGCCCAAGCAATCTACTAAGCAGTCCACTGTGTCCGTAGACATCTGTTCATTTCTATCAAACTTTTGGCACAATGCTCGGATGTCAGGTTCAGACAGCCTGACCCAATCACTCTTAGAAATGGCCCTACGGGATAGGGCGTCAGCATCAACATGATTCAGGCCTGGTCTGTATTCGACAGCATAATCATATGTTGACAATGCAGAAAGCCATCTGTGCCCTGTGGCATCTAACTTAGTTGAAGTCTGTATATAGGTCAATGGGTTATTGTCAGTCCTCACCAATATTTTTGCCCCATAGAGGTAATCATGAAACTGGTCGACAATGGCCCATTTTAATGCAAGGAACTCCAACTTGTGCACAGGGTAGTTTCGCTCTGACAGTGTCAAGTTCCTACTAGCGAATGCCACTGGTCTTGAACCATCCTCATGGTCTTCATACAGAACAGCTCCTAGACCCTGCAGACTGGTGTCAGTATGCAGCACATAGGGTTTGGTGGGAACAGCATATGCGAGGATGGGGGTGTGGATGAGCTGGTATATGACTTCCTGGAAAGCTGCTTCACAGTCAGGCGTCCAACGGGACCCAAAAAGTTCACTTGGGCGGAAATATGCTTTGTTTGGTTCTTTGACAGACCCTTTTTTTGTATTTCTGATTGGTAGGAGGGTAACCCTGCGTAAGATTCAAGAGTGGCCAAATCACTTTGGAATAGTCCTTTATGAACTGGCGATAGTAGCCACAGAATCCCAGAAAATGTTGTAGTTCTTTCAAATTGTGGGGCTGGGGCCAAGTAGTCAAGGCTTCAACTTTACTAGGGTCAGTTTCTATCCCCTCTATAGACACTATGTGCCTCACATACTTCACAGAGGTTTGGAAAAACTGGCACTTGTCGATGGACAGCTTGAGGCCAAAATCTTCCAGTCGGTCTAGTACTTTGAACAGTCGACTCTCATGTTCCTCTAGGGAGCTCCTGAACACAATGGCATCGTCCAAGTACACCAGGCATTCTAGCAAATTCATGTCTCCCACTGCTCGTTCCATCAGTTACTGGAAGGTGGCTGGGGTGCCCAATATCCCCTGTGGCATTCTTAGGAATTCGTAGAACCCCAAAGGACAGATGAAGGCCATCTTCTCACGGTCCTCCGGAGCCATCGGAATCTGGTAATATCCACTGCGAAGATCCAACACAGAGAACCATTTGCTCCCATTCAAGCAATCCAGAGCATCTTGTATACGGGGCATGGTGTATTGATCGGGCATGGTCCGCCGATTCAGAGTTCAATAATCAACACACATTCTTACAAATCTGTTCTTCTTACACACAACCACAATGGGAGAAGCATATGGGCTCCTGGATTCTTGTATCACACCAGCCGCAAGCATTTCCTGCAAGTGTCTTCTCACATCATCTATGTCTGCAGGGGCTAGGTGTTGAGACCTCTCTAGAAATGGCCGTTCATCATGCAGGCGTATGTGATGCTCTGCACCCTGGACACATCCCATGTCCCATTCCTTCAATGAAAACACTTGATCTCTCTGGGCAAGTTTCTGGCTAATTCTAGTCTTCCATTCAGCTGGCAACGAGGAGTCACCAAAATCAAACAAGTCGGGAGTTACTCTATCTGTCTTGCCAGGGTGCTTGTTGCTGGGCAACACTGCAGTGTCTGCACAGTGTACCATAGCTAGGGTGCATCCTCTGTTCACCTGGATCTCCCGATTTGACACATTATGAATCTGGACCATCACTCATCGTGCATAGGCATGAGAACAAGCTGGCAAGATGCTGGGCTTAACCAATAATCCTTCCAGCAATTTTCCATTGCCTGGCGCGTCCAACATCAGTATTTTGTTCTTGACATCTTTGCGGAGGTGGACCTCACCTTGAACGGTACACTGGGCATTAGGGGGCCAGTACCACTGAGGCTTGGTCCTTTCAAAGTCTCCCTCAGAAGCCATCTGACCAGCACTTGCTGATGCAATTGCACATAATCCCCCACCTGCCCCTTACCCTCACCCCTAGGCTGGGTCTGCGCTGTCTACTTTTGCTGTATATGCCTGGCGTCGCAGGCAACATCTGCTGACTAATGTAATAAAATATCTCTGGTTGCTACCTGACGTGGTACTCATGTACCTATATTATGACTACTGTGATCTACCTACTACCAAGCTTGTACCACCAGTGAATGCCTGTAACACTGGTTGCTTTTTTAATCTAAGCATTATGTACTATACTGTTTTGTTTGCTGTGATGTATTGCTCTCTTGACGAGGCGCCTTTGTAAATGAGTCTTTGATTCAAAGGTCTGTAAACTAATAATCTAATAAATAAAATAAATAAATAGATAGATATCTGGGGGTTTGGCTAGACCAGCACCTCAACTTCTCTGTGCATATCAATGCTATCCTGAAGAAACTGTGCCCCAAGTTGGTGTTCTGTACAGGAATCATAGTTGCATCCCACTGACTGCGAGGTGCGAAGTTGTCCAGAAGATGATACTCCCCATCTTTGACTACTGTGACGTAGTCTATGGTGCTGCTCCCAAATCTTCCCTGACTAAGTTGGACACTCTCTTTAACTCCTTCTGCAGCTTTGCTATCGACTTCCCTTCCCGTTCCCACCACTGTGAACTCTAACACTCTCTAACCTTCCTTCCACTATCTCACAGACGCATCTCTCACTGTGCCAAACTAACCTCCAAATTCTGGTTCGGGGGGCTCCCCTCCTATCTCTCATCCTCTCTGTCCACTCCACCTCTCCCCACCCACTCTCTCAGATCAAATGAAACCCGCACCTTGATGGTCCCTCGCCGCTCCACCCTCATCGGTCAGACTGGTTTCGCCCATCGTTTCCCTAAAATCTGGAATTCCTTCCCCCCTGAAATACGTCACTCCTCCTCCAACTACTCCCTTACCTCTGCCCTACACAATTACCTTTCCCTCAGCTGTTCCTGCTTTAACCCACCTTAATACCTGTCCCCAGTTTCTGCCTTCCTACCATGAACCCCCCACGGCAGGGTTCTCAACGTCCTGAAGGGGGAAATCAGGTAATGGCTGCCCCTTCTTCTCATATTCAGTTCTTTCCTCTCCCGCCTGTCTTCTCCACCTGCCCTTGTGGGTCACCAGTGTGCACAACCTAACCCCATCCTTGTTACTCCAACAGCACTTGTGTACTACCTCGAGCCTGCTCCTGGTACACTCATGCACTATAAATGGTTCTATAGCATTATTACTGTTTTGTATGTTTATATGTTCTTTTGTATGATTTTGGGCATGTACTGCAATTTACCCAATGTTCCACTACTGTTTATTGTACAACATCTTGTGTTCCAACTGTTGCACAATCTTACAATGTTGTACTGTTTGTACTACCCAAAAACTAATGTAACTGATCATCCTTCACAAGCCTATGTAACCCTTCCCCCCAGGACGCATCGTGAGACGAGCAACTTGTTGTTCAGTGTGCCCTCCTGGTGAAACATTTCAATAAATAAATAAAACACAGTGGGGACCTCATGAGTGGTATAGACAGCACAAGTACAGAAATACCTTATTTATCACATAAGGTCCCCTCTGTGTATTTCATTTATGCAATAGGCTAGGACCTTAAGGGTTAGATTTTTTTTTTGCTTTTTTAGGCATAAAATTATTTCTACAAGTCTGTTATTTTTTGAACTAGTGTTACTGTGCTTTCCCCATCCTGGTTACTATAACTATTGCCATGGAAGTTAAGTCAGGATGACAAGCTGACTCTGTGATGTGGTAGTTCGTTAGTGCCACAGATCTTCCGCCGAAATTACAAACCACTGCTGCAGAAGTTCTGCGGCAAATAGCAATCTTGCCGCAGAAGCTGGTCCCAATGTGCCGTAGAAAAGTAGGGGCCTTGACCATGTCTAATACGTTGAGGAAAAAAGTACTGTATATTCACGTTTAATCACAGGGAGAAAGTGACTGTCTCTTACCTGTAATGCAGGTCTCTGTAGAGATGAGTGGCCCCAAAGAGAGGCTTATTTATAGGGGGTCAGTAGGCTTGGACACTAGATAGTAGGAGGGGCTTCAGGTTTTAATGTCCCCTTACTGTACGTATGCATGCTTAATACAGCACTTTCTCATGAACCGTTTTCCTGGAGAACCAGAATATATATTTTAGAGCTGTTAATAAAGGTTAATGGACCTCACTGATCCTCCAAACCAATGTATTAGTTTAGAAATCTTTATGTATTAGAATAGGGGAGGATCAATGGGTCATGTGGTTGTACTGATCCTTGAGCCAGTTAGTATAAAAGCATGTATACTGCTCTCAGTAGACAGATAGGCTTGGAGAGGAAAGACCAGATGTATGGTCTGCACAGATGACAGTAAGAAGAACTGAATTCAAAGTATCTTTACGCTGTGGATTTATTATATTCTAGTTATTTTGAGTTAAATCCTTCCTTAAATAAAATTCATAATAAAGCTTCTAGTGTGTTTTAAAGCTTACAAACGTCTCAGTTGTTATCTTTATCTCATAACCGTTCACACGCTCCCCACCCTAGACCCAAGGTAGCTATAGTGAGAATTTGACTCGGGCTTGGGCACTGGAAGATCGTTCCTACGCTTAAGTGAGCTGGGTTTAGCCACCAAGTCAGTGATTGATGAACCGCTGATGATACTCGAATTAGCTGTTCCAGTTCTTCTGTACCCTGGTTCCACTGAACCCTGAGGTGCCATTGGAGGATCCTCATGTTCAGACGTGCTAACGGGACTGTGGCAATGGCTGCGGCCATATGGCCTAGTAGCTGAAGAACCAGCCTTGCTGAAACCAGTTTGGAGTTCTGAATCCTGCACACAATTTCTCTTAACCTCTGCGCCCGATCTGTGGGCAAGAAGGCTATCCCTTGCACAGAATCCAGGACCACTCCTATGTACTGTAGCCTCTGAGTGGGCCTTGGGTGCGATCTGGTAAATTCAAGGTGATGCCCAGAGACTGGAACATCATGAGTATCTCTTCCAAGGATCTGGATAATTGGTTAGTGGGATTTGCTGGTTGTCTAAGTGATCGAATGAGAAACCAGTGACAAGTACTAGATGTAGTACTCAGATAGCACATGGGAGATGGCAGGCGGAGTGGATAAGAAGAAGGTGGGAGCAGTCACCAGGGCCCAGACAGAACGGACCGGTGAACCCCTACACCTCGGATTGGATGTCTGAAAGAAGGAGCCAAAACAGAAGAAGGAGGAGGAGGAGAGTGAGGAGGAACCCAAAGAAACCCAAGAGACGAGTGTAGTGCCAGACCTACCACTAGAGAACATAGCTGACTTGCTGAAGTGGTTAGCAGTGCATCAAATGGAGATGGAGAGGCAGCGGGATATAGACTTCCGAGAGCGGGAACGAGATCGGAAAACACAAGAGAAAAGGTGGGCAGAAACGTTACATGTTTTGCAATCATTGGGGACAGGTCAGGGCCTTGGGGGAAATGGAGGCAATACTAACTGCAAACACATTAAACTAACTAAGATGACTAATTCTGATGACATAGAGGCATACCTTACCTCCTTTGAGCATGTGGCCCGAGCTTGCGGGTGGCCTCAAGAACAGTGGGTAGTGTGCCTTGCTCCATACTTGACTGGGACGGCCCAGTTAGCTTACAGTAACATTAATTCTCGCAATGCTGAGAATTATGACACTGTGAAAACCGAGATCTTGAGGAGATAAGACATTAGTCAGGAGATCTACTGGCAAAGATTCCGGTCTGTAAAACATCTGGCACATGACCAACCCAGGGAGACTTATGCCAGATTGAAAGACTTATGTCGTAAATGGATTTAGCCTGATACAAAGTCGAAGACTGCTATATTGGAACTTTTTATCGTGGAACAATTTGCACAGATTTTACCTACAGATGTACAAATGTGGATGAAAGAGCACAAGCCCGAGGATGCTGAAAGGGCCATTTCATTGGCCGAGGACTTCCTGGCGGCACATAAACCAACCAGAAGGGCGGACCACGTGTACATGACCCACCTATAATTAGGACACCCACTATGGTAAGACCAACCCCACAAGTACGCCCAGGATATGTACCTAGACAAGAAGGACAACCTGGGTCTACCGTAAGAACATTCCCATCGGACATCATATGTAGAAACTGTCAAGGGGCAGGGCATATAGCTCGATACAGTCCTTCTAAAACAATACATAACACTCATTTAGCCTTGTTTGAGGCAGGTTATTTCTTAAATGTTACAGCGAAGGAACAGAATGTGGTTGGGTTAATCGATTCAGGCATTAAATATACTCTGATAAGGCCTGAATTGATGGGAACAGCACAGAGGAGACATGATTTACAGGTTATGTGTGTCCATGGTGACCCCCGTCACTACCCCACAGCTACAACTGACCTTCATATCCAGGGAAAACCAGCAGTAGTTACAGCTGGGATTGTACCCAATCTCCCTGTACCCCTTTTCATTGGCCATGAGTACCCCGATTCTTTTACAGAAGGAGAGGATGGTAACAGCAGTAACTACTCAAGCTCAGGCAAAGAAGGCATCACCACTTGGGGAGGTATTTCCCTTTGATGAGGAGGTATTTAGTGAGCTGGGTAAAACTAGAACATTCCTTAATGAAAAAAGAAGAAAACGGAATGGAAAAAAAATGGAAGCTTGTGATGAAATTCAAAATGTTCTGGTACAAAGTGATATGAAACAATAACAACAATCCGATGAGTCTTTAACCTTTTTCTTTTCCCAGGTTGGACAACCACAGAAGGCTGGGATACTTGAAATGAAGGTATCCAAACAACTGTTGTATAGGGTGTGCACCAATCCTGATACAGAAGAGCAAGCAGAGCAACTGATGGTCCTGACCTGTTATAGACTAGATCTGTTACACTTAGGGCATGATGTACCATGGGAAGGTCATGCCGGAAGGGACCGAATGTTAGGCGGACTCCTACAGAGGTTCTTTTGGCCTGGTATACATAATGATATAGCCAATTACTGCAAACAATGTCCAGAATGTCAGAGGGTGGTACAGAAGGGAAAAAAAGATACAGTTCCTTTACTGCCCTTCCCCTTGGTACAGACCCCATTAGAAAGGACAGGAATGGACAGAGTGGGACCATTAATCAAAAGTACTAGAGGTAACAGGTTTATTTTAGTAATTTGTGACTGTGCTACCAAGTACCCATAAGCAATTCCTTTACAAAGTGTCACAACCCCTAAAATAGCTACTGAACTTGTGCAACTTTTCAGTCGGGTGGGCATTCCAAAGGAGATTCTTACTGATCGGGGGAGCAATTTTAATGCCACCCTCCTGAAAGAACTGTACCGCCTTTTAGGTATTGTGGCTGTAAGAACGTCCCCATATCATCCTCAAACGGACAATCTTATAGAGCGATTCAACCACACATTGAAACGCATGCTTATGAAGTTTGTCCAGGAGGAGGGAAAGGATTGGGATAAGTTCTTACCCTATTTATTATTTGTTTACAAGGAAGTTCCTCAATCCTCTACAGGCTATTCCCCCTTCTCGTTACTCTATGGACGGCACCCTCAGGGACCACTGGATGTTGTTAAAGAGTACTGGGAAGATGGAAAAGATCTGAAACATCCAGGAATAGCCCAATACAGTATATGAGGCAGTTAAGACAACGATTGATAATATATACACAGAAAGCACATGAGACGGGGTTAAGGCACGGGCCCTACAGAAAAAGGAGTATGATCACGGTACTGCCGATAAACAATCACTGTAGGAGATATGACATTGTTATTATTCCCCTCTTCTACTAATAAACTCCTTATGAAATGGCAAGGCCCCTACCAAGTTATGCGACAAGTAGGACCAGTGACCTATGAAATCAAAACCCCTAACAGAAGGGAAGAGAGGAAGATACATCATGCGAATCTCTTAAAAAAAATGGCATGAGAAGCCACAGATAGCAGTGAGTATAACAGTACTTCAGGATTCAGAGAGAACTGACTTGGACTTCGCCTATGAAAGGTCTGAGAGTCAGACAGGCCTACAGGACATTGTAATTAACCCCAACCCGGAAAGCTCCCAAAAGGTAGAACTACAGGACTTAGTACACAGTTTTGCGTCCACCTTTACGAGTACACCAGGCAAAGCGATAGGAGTTGAGCATCACATCTGCACAAACGCCCTTCCCATTAGGAAAAAACCCTATAGACTGCCAGAAAGAGTAAGAAATGAGGTCCACAGAGAAATTCAAAAACTGTTGGCATTTAACATAACTGAACCATCAAAAAGTGCCTGGGGTTCACCCATAGTTGTGGTACCGAAAAAAGGAGGGCGGCATAAGGTTGTGCTCTGACTTCAGAGGTTTGAACCAAGTGGCAGACTTTGATGCCTATCCCATGCCCGGATGGACGATAGCCTTGATCAGACTGGTGAAGCAAAATACATCTCCACCTTAGACCTCACGAAAGGCTATTGGCAAATTCCATTAGCAGATACCGCCAAAGAGAAAACCGCCTTTAGCACACCAGCTGGGTTATTCCAATTTCAGACTATGCCATTTGGACTTCACGGTGCCCCTGCCACATTTCAACAGTATATGGACCAAGTTTTGGCATCCCACAGTAAATACTGTGCTGCCTACTTGGATGACGTTGATGTCTACAGCACAGATTGGGATACTCTCCTGGTGCACCTAAAGGCTGTGTTCACTTCTATTCAACAAGCAGGGATGACAATCAACCCAACAAAATGTACCTTAGCAATGCATGAGACTAGATAGCTAGGGTTCATATTAGGGAATGGATTGGTAAAACCGGAGAAAAGTAAATTAGAGGCTGTAGCCAATTGTCACATATACCAGAAACAAGAGAGGTCATTTCTGGGTCTGGCTGGATACCATCGTAGATTCATACCCAATTTTGCTATGATAGCCACTCCCTTAACTAACCTCACAAGAAAGAGATGTGGGAATAAGGTGCTATGGACCCCGGATTGTGAGGAGACCTTTCTCAAGATTAGAGTCAGACAGACTTGGCTACAGTGCCTTCAGAAAGTATTCACCCCCTTGGATTTTGTCTCATTTTGTTGTGTTACTACCAGAATTTTTAATGCATTGAAATTATTTTTTTCCCCCTTGATTCACACAGCATACTCAACAATTTAAAGGGGCAAAAATATTTTTATTGTGTAACAAAAATGTATGAAACATTAAAAACTGAAATATCTTGTTTACTTAAGTATTCACCCGCCTGAGTCAATACTTTGTAGATGCACCTTTGGCAGCAATTACAGCTTTGAGTCTTCTTGGGTATGTCTGTATCAGCTTTGCACATCTGGATTTGGGGATTTTTGCCTATTCTTCATTGCAGATTTGCTCAAGCTTTGTCAAGTTGGATGGGAAGTGTCGGTGAACCTCAATCTTTAAGTCTTTCCACAGAGTCTCAGTGGGATTCAAGTCTGGGCTTTGGCTGGGCCACTCAAGGACATTCATCTTCTTGTTCTGAAGCCACTCCAGTGTTGCTTTGGCTGTATGCTTGGGGTCGTTGTCCTGTTGGAACGTAAATCTTCGCCCCAGTCCAAGGTCTATTGCAGACTGATGCAGGTTCTCCTCAAGGATGTGCTTGTATTTGGCTCCATTCATTGTTCCCTCTATTCTGACAAGTGCCCCAGTCCCTGATGCTTAAAAGCATTCCCATAACATGATGCTGCCACCACCATGCTTCATGGTAGGGATGGTGTAACACGGGTGATGAGCTGTGTTCGGTTTGCGCCAGGCATAGCGCTTTGCATTCAGGCCAAAGAGTTCAATTTTTGTTTCATCAGACCAGAGAATCTTTTGCCACATGGTCTCAGAGTCTGCCACGTGCCTTCTTTCAAACTCCAGGCATGCTATTATGTGGCCTTTTCTCAGGCGTGGCTTCCGTCTAGCCACTCTCCCATAGAGGCTACATCTGTAAAGTGCTGCAGAGATTGTTGTCCTCTTGACAGGTTCTCCCATCTCAGCCATGGAACTCTGTAGTTCTGTCAGGGTGGTAATTGGGTTCTTGGTCACTTCCCTGACCAAGGTCCTTCTTGCCCGGTTGCTCAGTTTGAGAGGACGGCCTGCTCTAGGAAGAGTCTGGGTGGTTCCGTAATCTTTCCATTTCCTAATGATGGACTTGACTGTGCTCCTGGGAACTTTCAACACCCTAGAAATGTTTTTATACCCCTCCCCAGATCTATGCCTCCTCACAATTCTATCACGGAGTTCCATGGACAGCTCCTTGGTCTTCATGGTAGAGTTTCTGCTCTGACATGCACTGTCAACAGTGGGACCTTATATAGACAGGTGTATTTCCTCTGAAATCATGTCAACCATTTGAACTGACCACAGGTGGACTCCATTCAAGTTTTAGAGTGATCTCACAAGGAAATTGGATGCATCTGAGCTCAATTTGGAGTGTCATAGCAAAGGGGGGGTGAATACTTATCAAATCGAGACATTTCAGGTTTTTATTTTAAATTACATGTACAAAAAATTCCAGAAGTTTCATTCCACTTTGACATTATACAGTAATTTGTGTAGATACGTGACAAAAAAATCCCATATAAATGTATTTTAATTTGAGTTTGCAACATCACAAAATGTGACAAAATCCAAGGGGGGTGAATACTTTCTGAAGGCACTGTATACTGCAGAGAACAAACTATAACTCGTTTTAGGAACTGGGAACCTGGTAAGACATAATATTGTTCGGGACTTGTTTCGAAGGTGAGCTATGCTTTTTACTGAGTTTTATTTTTGCTTATTGGCATTAAGAAGAGAACTGCAGAATTCCATTAAAGTGTAGGACTGTTATAACCAGAGGGAGTGAAATACAATTGAATTTGCTTGATTCCTGTGGTTTGAGACCTAGGATTTGGAAGAATATTTTTGCAACATTTTAGAAGTGTCCTGCTGGCTGAGGAGTGAGTTTTTATCCCTGGTTTCAGTGAAGGGTTTTGTGTATTAGAATCAGACATAGAGTGTCTACATAGAAAGGCCTGCTTATATCACAGGTGTCACTAGTCAATCAATTGGTTCTGGGTGAGGTTTTCATCACTGAGCTGTCTTAGGCAACCTACACAGCGAGAAGCCAGTCAGACAGACTTGGCTACTTCTGTTTGAGGCTGAGAAAGACTTGCTATACTGCAGTGAACAAACTATAACTCATTTCAGGAACTGGGAACCTGGTAAGACATAATATTGTTTGAGACTTGTTAGGAAGATGAGCTACACTTTTTACTGAAAGTTTTATTTTTGCTTATTGGCATTAAGAAGAGAATTGCAGAATTCCATTAAAATGTAGTAATTTTACAACCGGAGGGAGTGAAATACAACTGAATTTGCTTGATTCCTGTGGTTTGAGACCTAGGATTTGGAAGGATATTTTTGCAACATTTTAGAAGTGTCCTGCTGGCTGAGGAGCAAGTTCATTTTTATCCATGGACTCAGTAGAGTGGTTTTGGTAGGAGCAGTGGTCTAGTAAATTGTGGTGTTGGTTGAATTACTGTAAAGAAGGGCAGTACACACCAGGGTGGTGGAGCAGTGGTGTGTTTGATTGTTTCTAACAGTCACTGGTGGTTGTGGACTACCCACCCACCCTTCCCCTCACCCGCCCCAGGTGTGGCATTTCCTTTATAGCCAAAGTTCTTACATCACTTCCTCAACAGGTCTTGGGACAGAACTGTCATATTCTTGATAACCCAGCAAGTGTATAAAGGGTAAGTACATGCACACACACACACAAAAAAAATTAAATATTACATATTGTAAGAGAGAGAGAGAGACATGTGGGGAGTGGTGCAATGCACTGGCTGTGGGGAAGCAGTTTTCCAGGAGACATTCTGGAAACTTTGTTGCTGTCCTATTTGCAGGCCACTATCAGCTCTGAGGGAGGAGGTTGCCCATCTCCAGGCTCAACTGGCAAGGACTATGGAGGTCTCCCCCACCCAAAGAGCACCAGTGCCACAACCACTGCCTCAGAGGTTGCCAAGTATGAGGAGCAGTTGGACCACAGTGGGTTTTGGGAGGGTGAGGGTGGTGGAACAGAGGCGAATCCCCCTAGTTGTACCTCTACACAAATCATATTCCAGTCTGGCAGAGCAAGGTTCCTCTACAATGACACCCTCAGTGGAGATCAAGAAGAATGCTGGGGGCATCCACAAGGGAGACCTACAAAAGGATGGCAAGGGACACCACAGGGGAAGGAAACGGCTTCTGGTAGGGGACTCAGTTGTTAGGGGGTTAGAACTGGGGAAGGGAGGGGAGAGGGAAGTAAGGTGCCTGCCTGGTGCCATGGCTTGGAGGGACAGGAAGTGAATCCTCAGGATTGCAGAAGCAGCATCACCAGAGAGGGAACTAGATATCATTGCCCACCTTGGGACAAATGACCTAGCTAGGCATGAGATCAGTGCAGTGCAGGATAAGTTTGTGGAGTTGGGGAGGGGCCTCAGACAGGTAGCAAGCATGGTAACCTTCTCAGAGGTTCTGTCAGTCTATGGTAGGGGTGAGGCTAGGGTACTGCACACCATGCAGTTTAATGAATGGCTGCAAAACTGGTGCAGAACACGGGGCTTTGGCTTCATTGGGGACTGGGGGTCCAGCTGGAGAGATGAAGGTCTATACTGGCACAATGGTCTGCATCTGTCCAGGAAGGGAACCAAGCTCCTATGTGATAGGTTTAAATGCTTCCTTGGCAAGCTTTTAAACTAGCCAAGGGGGGAGGTGCTGATAGGAAACAGGAAATTTCAAGCCTCCCCCCACAAAACATGGCAGGTAGTAAGGTAAACACTGAGGTACAGAGGGCTGGACAGGGGTAAATGGAGAAATAGACAAAGGCAATAAAAGCAGGAATAGGGGATAAAAGGATAAAGCCAACATTAAATGGAGGGCAATGAGTACCAATGCCCGTAGTCTGGGAAACAAGCTTCCTAAGCTAGTAGCCCTGATGGAAGGGGAACACTTGGATATTGTGGCAGTCCCGGAAACATGGTACACGGAGAACCATAACGGGATGTCAACATACCAGGGTACACAATCTACAGAAGGGACAGGAAGGGTAAAAGAGGAGGTGGAGTAGCTCTCTACATAAGGGAAGGGATCAAAGCTACAGAACTAAAAAGTAAAGGGGGCGGACAAGAGGCACTGTGGGTCACCCTGGAGACAGGGAATGGCATCACAATCCGCACAGGGGTTGTATACAGACCCCCGTCTCAAGGGGAGGAAATGGACAAGAAAATTATAGAGGACATTCTTAAAATAGACAAAAAAGGGGAGATACTGTTGATGGGGGACCTGAATATGCTAGATGTTAACTGGATGACGTACTGCAGCCACATCCAAGAGCAGGGTCATTCTCAATGCCCTACAGGGGGCATGCCTTAGACAGCTAGTGTTGGAACCCACTCAGGAGGGAGCAATATTAGACCTGGTACTCTCAAATGGAGAGAGGATCACAGCTTTAGAAGTCAGTAGACATCTGGGAACAAGTGACTACTGCACAGTGTGCTTCACAGTAAGCACAACCATGGAGACAAGCCATACAAAAACAAGGATATTGGACTTTAGAAGGGCTGACTTTGGCAAAATGGGTGAATACCTGAGGAATGCACTAGCAAACGGCCAGAAAGGAGGGGTGGAAAAACAATGGAGAAAAATCAAAACTGACATCATTGAGGCAACAAGCCTATGTGTGAAACAAATAAAGAAAACAAAGCGGAATAAAAAACCACTATGGTTCTCAAAAGAGGTGGCAAGGAAGGTTAAGGAGAAAAAGGCTGCATTCAAAAAGTATAAGAAATCACAGAAGGAGCACGACAGGGAACTGTATCAATTAAAGCAGAAAGAAGTGGGAAGGGCAGTCAGAATAGCAATGGCCCAAACCGAGGAAAAGATAGCCATCTCAGTTAAGAAGGGGGATAAAACCTTTTATAGGTGCATTAGGGTGCACAGGAAGGTTAAGGGAGGGATAGTGAAGATTAATAAAGGAGAGGGGAGGTGGGCAGAGGGAGACAGTGAAAAGGCAGAGATACTGAATGAATACTTTTGCTCAGTATTCACAAAAGAAGAACAGGAGGCGTTACCTAAACCAAACAATAGAAGAACTCTGGGTAAGGGGGTTGACACCAGTCCATTTGCAGAAGAATGAGTCCTGAAAGAACTCCTAAAACTCAAGGTAGACAAAGCAATGGGGCCTGACGGGAGTCACCCCAGAATCCTAAAAGAACTAAGGGGGGGACCTAGTGACACCACTGACCACACTTTTTAACAAATCATGGGAGGATGGGGTGGTACGTGAGGACTGGAGGAGGGCAGATGTGATTCCCCTTCACAAAAGTGGGAGCAAGGCAGAAGCAGGAAACTACAGACCTGTTAGTTTGACCTCAGTGGTAGGGAAAATGATGGAATCACTTCTGAAAGAAAGAACTGTTGAGTACCTAGAGGCCAGCGGTGCACAGGACCTAAAGCAGCATGGATTCACAGCAAGAAGGTCATGTCAGATGAATATAATTGATTTCTTTGACTGCGTGACCAAAGTAATAAACCAGGAAGGGGCTGTGGATATGGCCTACCTAGACTTTAGCAAGGCATTTGACACAGTCCCGCACAAAAGATTAATAATCTAGTTAGCCAGCCTGGGAGTGAGTCCCAGGGTGGTAGCCTGGGTAGCAAACTGGCTGCACAACAGGACACAGCAGGTAACAGTGAATGGAACTCATTCCGAAGAAAGGGGGGTTACTAGTGGAGTATCTCAGGGCTCAGTACTGGGTCCAGTCCTCCAACATCTTTATAGGTGACACTGCAGAGGTTCTGAAAGGAAAGGTATGCCTCTTTGCAGATGACACAAAGATCTGTAACAGAGTTGATACACAAGGGGGGCTAGAAAGGATGAGAAGGGACTTGGCAAAGTTGGAGAAATGGTCAGACGTATGGCAACTTAGATTCAATGCAAAGAAGTGCAAAGTAATGCACCTGAGAAACAAAAACCCAGGAGAAGAGTACACAATGGCAGGGGAGGTACTAACAACAACAATAATGGAAAGGGACCTGGGGATAGTCATATCAGATGACCTAAAGGTGGGTAAGCAATGTGAAAAGTCATTAAGGAGAGACGGGGGGGGGATACTAGGATGCATAGGGAGGAGCATCACATGTAGAAAAAGGGAAGTGGTTATCCCTCTGTAGAGACAGTTGGTGAGACCCCATCTGGAGTACTGCGTGCAGTTTTGGAGACCCCATCTACGCAAGGACATAGACAGGATGGAAGCAGTCCAGAGGAGGGCAACTAAAATGGTGCAGGGTCTGCATCAGAAACTATATGAAGAGAGACTGAGAGAGCTTAATATGTATACCCTTGATGAAAGGAGGGACGGGGGACATGATAGAAACTTTCAAGTACCTCAAGGGAATCAACAAAGTCCAGGAGGGTAGCATCTTTCAGAAAAGAGATGTGCAAGAACAAGGGGGCACAATTTAAACATAGAGGGGACGACTCAGGGGTAATGTGAGGAAATTATTTTTCATGGAGAGAGTGGTGGATGCATGGAACCACCTTCCTGGGGAGGTTGTGGGATCTAAAACAGTGGAGGAATTCAAACATGCATGGAACAGACATAAGGAAGTTATAGTGAGGGGTTGCAGGAAGTAGGCTGTTGGTTAGCTAGAATCTGCAGCTTATCCAATAGGTAGCAAAATGGGCAGACTGGGTGGTCCACATGGTCCTTATCTGCCGTCAAAGTCTATGTTTCCATGTAAAGCAACCTTATGCTCTTCACTGGTGTTGAAAAGTTACGATTTTCAATACCCATTTGAAGTGCATACAAACGCCTCTGGGACAGGTATAGGAGCAGTTCTGTGCCAGAACATTAATGGGGAAGAACACCCTGTTATCTATATTTCACGAAAGCTACACGAGAGAGAGGAGAAATATTCGACAATCGAACAAGAATATTTAGCTGCCAAATGGGCAACAGAAGCACTTCACTTTTATTTCTGGGGAGCTCCATTTGTGTTAGTAACAGACTATAACCCCCTATGCTTTTTGTCACAGGTGAAAGACAAAAACAACCACATTATGAGATGGTATTTAGTCCTGCAACCATATCAATTTACTGTTAAACACACAGCTGGTGTTTTACGTACTGATGTGGACTTCCTGTCTCATTATGGGGCTCAAGGTACGCTAAAGGGATCAGACAAATGTTAGGGTGGCCCTTCAGATACGCAGAAAAAGAAAAATATGAGACACTCCAGGGTAATTGTTGTATTAAATATGTTTTGTTATACTTCCATGCAACAGCTGATATTTACTCTATTGTGTGAAACTAAAAGGGTCCCTGGGGTGGAGCTTCCAAGCAAGGGAGGGTGGAAGCTCCATCCTACCCATCTTACATGGGCAGGTTGTCTTGTAAACCGACAAACTTGAATAGGTGGTTTCCGCTTATCCATGGGGGTGTGTAGCCGTTGGGACCCCCCCTTTTAATGTTTTCATGTTGTCACCTGAGATGCTCCTGTAACCCCCCCTACAAATGGGGGTTCCCGAAAACTCTTCCTCGAGCTTGCCTAAATGCTCACTGCCAGGCTGGTGTCCTGCATTTTAGCAGTTTAAATGTGATTGCCAGAGAGTGCCTGTATAGCCTCTGTGTACTGTTTCTTTAACAGCTGTCTGGATTGCAGTCATAAGTAATCTGAGAGAGAGCTCGGTTGAAAGATGCAACTATTTGCTGAAAATCATTAAGAGTGATAATGATAATGTAGTTTGTCTAACCTGCCTTCTTTGCAGCAAGGACTGTTGTTTATCCCCACCATTTGGCCCGGGACTGCGAATTGGACCAATCAGTACTGGTGGGACCTAAAATGGAGCCGGACTACAGGAGCTGTCTGGAGTCAAAAATCTGTAGGAATTGTAGTTTTGGGCTTTTTGCGCCTTTTTGCACCTGAAGGGGGAGCCTTTGTTGTGACTGACAGGAGGAAAAGCCAACCAAACCTTTTGGGTTCTGGGGAAAGTCCCTGGCTTGTTGGCAGTTCAATCAGATCTAAGTTGGGAGCTGAAACAGCAACATGCTTGAGACAGTCAAGCAGTTGTCTAAGTAGTTTCTCGTGGGAGAACTGTGGAAAGGCCTGAGTTGTGGCCTGCATGTCTGCCTGCTGCCCCTGAGAGGAAGAGAATTATTTCGGACTAAATTCAAGTTTGTGAGAACGACGTAAGCCGCTGATTTTTTTTTACCAGGCTCATACCTGAAGAAGACCGAAGATTTTGCTGAATGCGATTGGCCTGTCAGGATTTCCAGCTGCTTTTGAATTCCTGGTTTGTGCAGAGACTTTGTGATCACGGCCGGAGAGCCTGCTACGGTAGAATTTCCTTCCATGTAAATGTGCTGTGTATTGAAAGTGGGTCGTGATTTGGTTCCCCACTGTGTGAACTGTGTTCTGCTTGCTGGAAGATTTATCCAGCCTAATCAGACTGAATCCACGTTCATCTCCATTCGGCCTGGGCCATGCCATGCTGGCCCTGCCAGACTACCCCACCCACTGCACAGAGAAAGCCTCCGACAAGAGACCTGCCTGGGGATCAGCCCCCTGCTCCACATCTGAACAGGAACAATGCCTCGGCAAATCGTGTGGGCCCTGCTTCTCCTAGCGCTCCAGATTAACCACCTGCTGTCTTGATTTTTGTCCAGCCTGTGTCCAGTCATGGGTATCGTGAATAATCATCAGGGTAGCTCCCTGCAACAACAGCCAAATCTAAAAGTGTGTCATCTGATTGTCTTATTGTTTTCTTTTCACGAACTGAGCCCTCCAGCTCTGGATTACAAATAGTGTGTGTTGTGCATGTTGTTTTCTTCTATCACAGGGCCCCAACCAGCTGCAACGTTCCTGGCTAACCCACTATTCTCCATCTGGGTACCCAGACTGTGTGACTGCTTACGGACCCTGAAGTGCATGTATAACTGTTTGATTGATACAGCCTTTAAGCAAATTAACCTGATTACACCCCTCCCTTGTTCAAGTCCCTTAAATAAATCAAATCCAACTCTTTTTTGCATTTACCCTGACTGCGGTTCCAGTTTGTGCAAGAGTACTGTACTGCTGTTATTTGCTGTGTATAACCTTGTTTTACAGGGGGTCCCCAGGGCCGAGCCAGAGGAAAGCCCTGGTAGTAAGTGCAAACAGTGTGGGTACTTGTGTGGTGCATCGGGGTATTGTGAAAGTGATTACTGTGTACTGTTCCAGCCACTAGTAAGGAAAGAGGGGGGGTTACAGTGTACCGGAGGGCTGTGCCCAAGTTAGCGTGACCACTACCAACCCTGACCTCCGGGTGGAAGCACCCGTTTCAGAACTCGGGCCCCTTAACCTGCTACTAGCCAAGCAGGCAGGGGTAGTAGCCCTTGGGATAGCGCCACAGAGGGGTTACACTCCTCTTCTCTGTCCCCTTGCAGTCTGCTACAGCAGCATTTGTTCTCTTCTCTTTACTATCTATCTTGTTTCTCCTTTTCACCTTGGGTAGGGTGGCCTCCTACCTAAGTACTGTATTCTGTTCTACCCACCTACATTTTCCATTTCATAACGTCTCGTGCCTACATAAATGAAATGAAAGGTACCCCTAAAGTGATGTTACTGTCCTGCCAGAAAGATGACACGTAGGGAGTATGTCTTAACCTGACAGTGTCATTATTGTCTCATATTAAAAGGTGCTTTTTAGTTTAAATTTGGGCACCGGACTGTTGCCGCTTAGTCAGAAATGCTAAATGGTACCGGGTTAGATGTAGAGTGTAGCTGTACAAGAACTATCTATAGGCGGTCCTGAAACCCACCTGCCATAATATTTTTTTTATTTTATTTTAAATACAGCAGTCTCCTGTAGTCACTTACCACATACTTGTAGATAGAATGGTGTTGGTATGTGGACTTTGCTCTCAATGTACCCCTCTGTCCCTCCAGCCGCAGTCAGGCAGGGTGCACATATGGCGCTGGCATTACTCCCTGGTAGCAGCACTCACTGTAGCGAAGTGAGGGAAATAGACTTAGTACGAAAGGGCACAGTTACGCTGGTATTGGAGACATTGGAGGCAAGTGTGGGTACCAAAAGTATAAAGAAAAGGGTGCTGAAGTATTCTCCTGGTAAACAAACCCCGAACTGGCCCAAATGAAATTATGCCCATCGGCTGGAATTAAAAGGCCGACTCGAGTAAACTAATGGATATGTCCTTGGTATTCTGCTGGTATTAGTAAGCCCTGTATCCACATTAAGTACTACCTTGTACCATGTCTAATACGTTGAGGAAAAAAGTATATTCATATTTAATCACAGGGAGAAAGTGATTGTCTCTTACCTGTAATGCAGGTCTCAATAGAGATGAGCGGCCCCAAAGAGAGGCTTATTTATAGAGGGTCAGTAGGCTCAGACACTAGATAGTAGGAGGGGCTTCAGGTTTTAATGTCCCCTTATGTAGGCATGCTTAATTCAGCACTTTCTCATGAACTGTTCAAACCAATGTATTAGTTTAGAAATCTTTATGTATTAGAATAGGGGAGGATCAATGGGTCATGTGATTGTACTGATCCTTGAGCCAGTTAGTATAAAAGCATGTATACTGCTCTCGGTAGACAGGCTTGGAGAGAAAAGACCAGATGTATCATCTGCATAGACGATAGTAAGAAGAACTGAATTCAAAGTATCTACTCTGTGGATTTATTATTTTCTAGTTATTTTGAGTTAAATCCTTCCTTAAATAAAATTCACACTAAAGCTTCCAGTGTGTTTTAAAGCTTACAAATGTCTCAGTTGTTATCTTTATCTCACACCGTTCACACACTCCCCACCCTAGACCCGAGGCATCTATAGTGTGAATTCGACTCGGGCAGGGGTGCTGGAAGATTGTTCCTACGCTTAAGTGAGCTGGATTTAGCCAACAAGTCAGTGACTGATGAACCACTGATGATACTCGAATGAGCTGTTCCAGTTCGTCTGTATCCTGGTTCCACTGAACCCTGAGGTGCCATTGGAGGATCCTCATGTTCAGATGTGCTAACGGGACTGTGGCAATGGCTGCGGCCATATGGCCTAGTAGCTGAAGAACCAGCCTTCCTAAAACCAGGTTGGAGTTCTGAATCCTGCGCACAATCTCTCTTAACCTCTGCGCCTGATCTGTGGGCAAGAAGGCTATCCCTTGTGCAGAATCCAGGACCACTCCTATGTACTGCAGTCTCTGAGTGTGCCTTGGGTGTGATCTGGTAAGTTCAAGGTGATGCCCAGAGACTGGAACATCCTTAGTGTCTCTTCCAAGGATCTGGATAATTGGTTCTCTGACTGGGCAGTGAGAAGTCAATCGTCCAGGTAGTGGTAAACAAAGTGATCCCTTCTTCTGAGGGCTGCTGCCTCTGCTGCCAGGCACTTGGTAAAAACCCTTGGAGCTGATGAGAGGCCGAAAGGCAGGACCCTGAAATTAAAATTACGTACCTGCTGTAATTCTTGATCTTCTCTTGTATCTTCACAATTCATTACTATTGGGTGTAAGCCGGATGCGCGCACCCACTACGGGAGCTTTTTTTTTTTTTTTGGAAGAGTCAGTGCCAACGGCGCCACCCACAAGTGTGACGCACCATGTGGTGCGCGAGGGGCGGCCGTTAGGCACCACAGACTCCTCCTCCATTCCAGTTCTGTACAGCCCGAGAGTCGAAAAAAGGGGTTAGAAAAGGTAAGAGCGAGGCAAGAGAGCTGAGGGAGAGAAAAAGGAATGGAAACAAACTGAAAAAGGAATAAGCCGAAGAGAGGACAGGAAAGAAGGAGAAACCTACCCTAAGGCCTCACTCCTTGGACGGCTCTGAGGGAGAGAGGAGGAAGAAGAAGAAGAAAAAGAACAGCGGGAAGAGGGGGAAATCTGCCATGAGTATTGGGTGAAATTGGCTTGAAGTTTACCGGCCCAGGGTTGAAGGCAAGTGAGCAAGGATCCCTTCAGATAAAACTGTTCTAGATGGTTCAGCTGAACCCTCTTCACAGTTTGGTACGAGAGAGGCAGATTTCCCCTACTCACCCCGCTATCCAATTACCCACAACTCAAGCTGAGAGTTTACAGGTTGCCTAAGGTAAAAATGATCTGTTCCTAAGAGGAAAGACCCCCAAACAGATGTAGGGAAAAAGACCCCACTAGTACACAGCCATATTATTGAGTACTAGAAAAAGGATGGCCCTAAGAAGGGCGAAACCTATTTGCGGAAAATAGAGATAGGGAAGGAAACTCCTTCCGACTCTCTGGACTGAAAAGGCAGGAGTAGAAATTGGTACCAGTCCACCAGCCAAGCTGGAAGATTTCAAATCGGGCTAGTAAATTTTCCTCTAACTAGCCTTTGGCTTGTACTTGCAAAGAACACCAGCTAGGCCAGCGGAGACTGAGAGGCTAGAGGGCTTTCCCAAACACTAGCCCATGCTGGCTGGTGGCTTCAAAACCAAACCTGACCTCTGAAGAGTCCCAAAATAGGGGACACCACAGAAAAGAGAATCAGAAAGAGTTCCCTCAGAAGGTAAGGGCGAAGCTCTACTCGCTCTCCTCTCAGATCGAACCTTCCATGGTTTCAGAGAAGGAACAGAAGGTCCTGAGGTACCAGGGGGACTCAGCCCCCAATTGGCCTAGAGGGGAGGGCGACCAGGGTAGGGGAGACGCCCAAGAAATGAGGCCCATATTGGGAAGGCGGGCGGGATTCAGTAATGAATGGTAAGATACAAGAGAAGGTCAAGAATTATGGTAGGTATGTAATTTTCATATTTTCCCTTGTCAATCTTCACCAATCATTACTGTTGGGTGAGTACCAAGCCCCCCGAAGGAGGCCTAGCACAGCCCCGAGGGAACAGGACCCTCAGCCTCCTGTTGGTGGAAAACAGGAGGAGAAGACCCTAGCCGTACTAGACCGACAAGTCTAAGACTGAGGAGAGCTAGGAGGTGTCCCCTGAAGACAAGGGGACAGAGGGAGCCCCTGAAGAAGCCTCCTAGCCCTGCTGGAAAACAGACAGGTCCCCCGGAAGGCGGAGCGGATCATCCTACGTCGGGCCAGGGGTGACAATCTTGAGAGATGAAGACATGCCGTCCATCTAATACAAATCGCTGTCCCCACAAGCCTGGAAGCCACCTCATTGGTGTCATAAGATACCCTTGCCTGGTGCCTTGCCAGTTCTAGACCTATGGTGGAAAGGGCAATGGCCTGTCAAGATTGCTCCGAATCAGGCAGTAATGCTAGTGCTTGAGCCAGCATTGACCACAAATGCCTGCTGTAGGCAGCATGGTGTGCCTGTTGTGACACAATGCACATCAACGCGCGAGTACAAGAGAAAACCCTTCATCCTCACTGGTCGAACTGTAGGGAATCAGGATCCGGTGGACAGTCGCACACCAGGTGCCGAAGCCCGGAGGGAGTGTCCAGGGACCTCAGACCCAAAGGAGGATGAGGGAGAGAACCTAGAGACTCCCAGGAAGCACAGTACCTTCTCCTGCAGTCTGCTGGGGTTATAAAAGGGTCAGCTGGAGACTGCCAGGTGCGGACAGATGCTTCCTGGAAGGTAATAGGCCAGGATGGCACTACCAGGTGGTAGGCACTGAACTCGCTGAGGAATTCACGCGTCTGTTGCTCAGTACTGTCCCTGCGAATGTAGGAGATACAGAGATCTCAAACCATCCTCAAAAGAAAACATTGATATTCAGTGAAATCAGCATCAGAAGATAGAGGAACGTTGGGTTCCTCTCCCTCAGAAGAGGGAGTCAAGGAGGACAAGGAACTCGACTCGTCAGAAGACTCCTGTGGTGGACGGGACAGGAGAAAGACCTGCTCATCCATGGCACTGACATATGAGGGGAAGGCCGCCTCAGTGGATCTGAAAGTCTCTCAGGTTAAAGGCCTCGTAGGACCCACATGGCTTGGGGGGGGTGGCTGCAGAGGAATGGGAGATGGGCACCTGCAGGGAAGTGCCTGACCTCTGCCAAGGCTCTGGAATCCAGGGAACGGAGCCCGAACTGGAGGGATCCCAGAGATCATACCGGGTTGCAGAGAGGAAATCTGAAGATGCAAACTCCAGAAGAGCCCAGATGGGGAAGCTCCCCGTGATGCACCTGGGGTCGCATGTGTCCAGAACTGCAACCCTCAGTGCTGCAACCAGAGGGCACCCTGGAACCCGAGGAGGAAAGATGGGGCTCAGCGCTGTGGCTCCTCCCTGCACCCGGTAGGATGGCAGTGGAGCGTTGCCGCCCCTCACCTCGACCCTTCAAACCCTCAGACTCCGAGGACGCCCTCCTCCTTGACCCCAACAAGGTAGTCCCCTGATCCATAGGCTCCCCGAGGGAGGCCTCAGAAGCAAGAGTCTCCAGTACCCCCCGGTAGGGCACAGCAGCACCAACACTGGCAGCTGCCTCAGCCCCTCCAGAGGAGAAAACCCTCTCCACAGTATCTGAGCTATCACCCCCAAGAGACCCCTTGCCACCCCCGGCCGAGGGATCCTCAGAAGCAGACTGCTCCAGGGACTCAGGAATGGGCCGCTGAGCCGCCTGACACCATGCCCCAGAGAGACTTAAGATCCCGAAGAATTGGGCAACCAGTCTGGATCCAAATCTGAGTCGCCCCCCCTCCGAAGAGGAGTCGACCAGAAGGACCTCAGTACTGGCCACCCCCAGAGTTTCTCGAGAGACGGCACCGAGAACGGCACTGTCCCGGGACATTGCACTGCTGGCAGCGCTGAAGAGACCCCACCATGCTGCCCACAGCCCCGGAACCCAGCGACAGCCCACCTACGGCCCTGGTCGAGTCCCTGGCACCAGAACCCAAAACGGCACTGAGGCTCGAACTGGCACCGGGATCCGAAACGGCATCATGAGGCGGGGTCGAGGGTCCGCCAGTGCCGGACCCAGTAACCGTGGGCCGTGACACTAGGGAAGCCTGCACCTCGGATGAGGTGACTGCCGAGTCGGTGCTGAAGACGCACCCCGGGAGGAATCGCGCCGCTCCTCCGACACCATGAAAGAGGCCTCCTCCTCGGCAAGGCTAGAAGATGAGGAGGCCTCCTCCTCACCGGACCGTATAGGCCCGGGAGGGGACCCAGAGGAAGGGTGTAAAGATCTGGCCTGGGAAGCCCGAAAGCAATGTTGTCCTCCGAAAGTCAGCGGGGCCCTGATGACTTTGAACGCGCAGATTTCCAGAACGCGATAGTCCATGGAGAAACAGGTGCTGCATCTATCCATGTCATGGTTAGGTCCCAGGTACCGCAGACAAACATCATGCCGGTCGGAAATGGAAAAATACCGGCCACAGGAGCACTGACGCATGGGGGGCAGGCCCGCTTTCGATTTGAGCTGAGCTCCCGAACCGGACATGATGCAAAAATAACCGAAACACAATATAAGATCCTGGCGCCGTTAGAAAAGGCTTACTGGCTTTCAACAGCATCGGGATGGAGAACCGGAACAAAGGAGAAAATAGCGGTGTCGAAAACTCGAATAATGGCTGCCTCTCGCGCACCACGCTGTGCGCGCGCTGCTTGTGGGCGGTGCTGTGCACCTCCAAAAAAAAAACAAAAAAAAAAACCTCCTGTAGAGGGTGCACACATCCGGCTTACACCCAACAGTAATGAATGGTGAAGACTGACAAGGGAAGATCTGGTAGTATTTGCCTTGGAAGGCGAAGTGTAAGAACTTCCTGTGGGACAGCAGAATCTTGATGTGCATGTATACATCCTGCATGTCCAGGGAACAGAGCCAGTCTCCTTGTTGGAGCATATGCAACAGGCTTGCCAGTGTCACCATCCTGAATCTCTTGTACTCCATGTACTCATTCAGCTGACTGAGATCCAGAATGAGTCGGAAGTCTCCCATTTTCTTTGGAACCAGAAAGAAATGGGAGTAAAAACCCCTGCCTCTCTGAGCAAAGGGTACCTCCTGGATGGCTCGTTTCTCTAGCAAAGCCTGGATTTCTGCTCTCAGAAGGAAGGCATGGGAGGGTGAACCGTGGGAGGGGATTGGAGGGTTGTCCGGTGGAATGCTGGCAAATTCGAGAGAGTAGCATCTCTCCACCACCTGCAGGACCCATTGGTCTGACGTTATATTGGACCATCCTGGTAAGTAGAGGGAAAATCTCCCTCCTACCGCCTCCACTTGCTGCGGGAGGGGGAGGACTTGTAGGTAGCCATGCCGTGGAAGGGAAGGGGTTGGGCGCTTTGGGGTGTTTAGGGCCCTATGCACCTGAAGGCTCCCTTTTGCTGAGGATGCCGCTTCCCCTGCTGTCCTTGCTTATGAAAAGGACAACGGCAACCAGTCTGAGGCTCCAAACTATACATCTTGTGGACCTCAGAGACCGCTTTTCCTGAGTCCTGTAGACCTATAATCACTTTCTCTGCCTCTTGCCCAAAGAGGACAGGACCCTGGAAGGGAGCATCCAAGATCACATCTTGGCGGTCCTGACGAAAACCCAGAACTCGGAGCCAGGCATGCCGCCGCATGCAGATATCAATGGCGGCTACCCTGGCTGCTGTGTCTGCTGAGTCATATGAACATCTGAGAACGTGTTTATCCACGTCCATTCCAGACTGTATAATGGCTAGGAGTTCTGCTTGCCCCTCCTACTCCATCTGAGCTTTGGCCAGGTCCGTGGCTTTTTACCAGAGAGACTTCTGATAGGTCACCTTGTGAGCCAAGAAGTTTAGGGAACGGATTGCTCCAGTGGCTGATGCGTAAACCTTCCTGCCCATATGGGCAAGCTTCTTGGACTCTGGGTCAAGAGGTTGGGTACTCATATGCCTTGGCTGCTGGGTCCTGCTGTGGGCAGCTGTTAGCACCATCGAATCAGCCTTTGGATTTTCCCCTAGGAATGTCTCCTCTTTTGGAGTCCAATAGAGCCTGTCTGCCTTTCTTGGCACCGCTGGCATAGTAGCCGGGTGCTGCCAGGTAAGTCTGGTGATGTCTTGGAAAGGCTCCACTAAAGGGGAAATGACCAGAGGCTTCGAGTCAGTGGCCCCTAAGAACTTCACCAAACATCGCCTTTCTGGGTCCAACTCCTCGGTGTCCCATTGGTACAGGGTTTGAATATGCTGCATGATGTCTAGGAAAGAAGGATCATCTGGTGGGGATCGAGGAGAATTTCTTGGCCCTGGGGAAGGAATAGGAGGCTCCTCTTCTGAAAAGTAGTCCAAGGAGGAGTCTCCAGCATTGTTGCCGGAGGACAACGGCGGACGTCCGCTGGAGGGTATGGACGACGAGTGATGTTTCCTGCCCCTGGAACCTGATGGCTGCTGATCTTCGTCCCCTGGTGGCCGTGGCCCTTAGGGGAATGGGGTGGGGTGGTGTGGGAGAAGGGTCCCTGGGTAGTGGTCATACCGGGGATGGATCCCTGGGTCTATAAAGCAGATCCCCTTTCGCTGTATTCCACCAAGAGGTGAATAAGGCCCCAACATCCGCTAAAGGGACGACCGGGGCGGGGGGCATTGAGTTCAATGGACCTGGCACTAGATCTGGCGTGCCCTCAGGAACTGGCACGTCATCTATTGTCACCTCTTCTTTTTTTTTTTTTTACAATCCTTTTTCTGCTCAGACTCCCAGGGAACTCTCTCAGGCATCCACCCTGATCTCGGCTCTACCTTCGGGCCTGAAACTCCTCCATGACTCCTGGCACCAGGCCGGCTATCCCCCTGGCTCTGAGCCCCCTGAGGTAGAGCTAGCCTATCCTCCCAGGATGCTCCATCTAGAATTCGGGCTGGGCTGGGCTTGACCCAGGAGCAGAGAAAGTCCGGCCAGTGGAGTGTGGTCGTGTTGGCTGGTGCCGTCGCCTATCCAGGGGGTGGGGATTTTTTCCTTAGTTACGCCGTCGCCCCCCACCCCCAGGCACACACCAAGCGTGCCATGATGCCAGGGGATGTCCGTCGTGGCTCCACATCCCTCTCTGTGTGCCCTAAGCATGCCAGTACCTCCGGTTACCACTGGAGGTCACTGCGGTGCTGGGCATACCCTTGGAAACCCCCCCCCCCGAGGGAGGAGAGCTGTCCTCCAGATGCTCAATCCTCCCTCTCCCCTGCTGACCCCCAACAGCCCAGGCTTGTTCCTGAACCCGGCTCGCCGGTGTGGCGCGAGGTGTAGTGTCCAGAGCCTCAACCCTCAGCACCACCGGGCCAGCTTACTGTCACCTCTTCTGCAGGTGTCTCTGGCAAAGGGTCCAGTTCGACCCCTGAGGGATTTTGGCCAGTCATCTGGTTTGTCAGGTGGAGGGGTGCCTCGTTTCTTTGGGCAGCTTGTCGGACGCCCGATCCTTCGGGGCTGATGGCCGCTTTTCTACTGGGTGCATCTGGTCATGTTCCGAGGCAGAGTCTGTCGGACCAGTGGTCTGTCTGCGGTCTGAAGTAGACGTCTCCTTATCTGGAGGGGGTGGCATCCAGTGCCTGACGACCTCCCGGCATCTGGTGGAATCATCATGTTTCCTGGACTTGTCAGACGAACCACCATGCTTTCAAGCAGAGTCCAAGGACCTGCTCGAGGCAGATGCCTGTCCCTCTTGGGTTGACCCGTGTGAGGACTTTTGGGGTCGGTGGGCCAAGGGAACCTGGGCGGACAAACACCCTGAAGTAGAAGACTCCCTACCTTTTTCGTGGGATGAGGAGGATGTCTTCTTAGATGTAGGCCCCGAAACAGTTTTGGCACCCAAGGGAACCGACTCTGACCTCTCGCTGGAGGCAGTTGAAGCAGAAGTAAGCTGGGGAGATTTGGGGTGGGATTCTGACCTGGCCCTTTCTTTTTCTCGATAGTGATGTTTCCCTCACGGCTTTTTCTCCTTGGGGGAGACTCCCTATACGAAGAAGAACTATGCCCAGAGTGGGACTTCTGCATGGCGGCCACTTTTTGTTCCAGAAGATAGGCTTTCAATGCATTAGCCCATCAAATTCTTGTTTTGTTACTGAATTTCTGGCAGTGTGGGCAATCGTCGGGCTGGTGGTCTGGGCCTAGGCAGATCAAGCAGGCCGAGTGGCCATCTCTCGCTGGGATCCGCTTCCCACACTGACACTTTGACTTCCGGCGAACGGTAGGCGATGAAGACATGCAATTCTGTTGAAAAAATGACAACTTTAAACTAACTAACGAACTGCGCAAAGGCACGAAGAGTGGTCGACTGCAACACTGAGACTCCAAGATCCGGGCGTAAGCGGCCGACAGTGGGAAAAGAACTGAGGTGGCGCCGGGGACCGCCCCTTACACCACGCCTGACGCCGGGAGGAGCCGACGTTGGGGGTGGTCCCCCGCTATAGACAGCTAGCTAGAAAATGTTTCCGTGGTGTCCTAATGCCTGGCGGCCTTAGTCCTAATGGTATTACCTGCTGCAAGAGCTCCCCCTCGAAGTGAGATCTTCATACTTCACCCGTCTCAGTATAGCAGGGAGGGGGCTCAGGGAAAGGGACAAAAGTCCTACCTTTGAATCTCCTGGTCTGACACCTGCTGCCAAAGGTTGGGACAGGACAGCCAAACTGGCAGCATCTGATTTGGAGAGTGTAGTGGTTGACAGAGAAACAGGCATCACAGGAGTCCATGTTGTGGCCTAGTCTGAAGGAGAAGGACAACGACTGCATGTCATTGTGACAAAAATTCTTGCCACACGCGCAAAAATGGAAAAGATCCTTGAACCTTCTTCTTAGATGACTCAGGCATTCCACTAAAATAATCAGTCAAGTTTTAGATGATGAAGACACGAATGTAGGTGCACTGAGGCAATGCAACTCACTCCCGTGGTGTGCACTCAATGGCAGGAAAAACAGACCTGAGGTAGGTGAAAGGGCCAGGAACTGTCATTAGTAAGTGCCCATCACCACGCAGTGTCACACAGGTTCCATGAGCCAGTACCTGTTGCTGACCCTCCTGGCCAAAAGACTTGCTGCTACAAGGTCCAAGCACCTCGGGCTTAGACCCAAGAGTGGGACTCCAGAGAAGACCGATTCTAGGAAGATCCATAGTTTTACCACTTATTCAGTTCACATCCACGCCTTGGCAGAATCTACTGGGCTATGCTCAGTCACCCAACATCTTCAAGACTGGCTCCACCCAGCACCCAAGGTGGCATCTTCCAGCTCTGCCCTGAATGACATCAGATCTTGCACGCTGGAAGCAGGTATCCGTGTGCCACTTGCCAGGAGAGGTCAGATGGGTTGTGTTGGTCCCTATCCACACCACGGCAGACTCCTAGCAGTCCTCCTGGAAGGGTGGGCAAGGCACACACCCCAACTATTTGGTGAACAGAGACTGGAGGACTGAGGCCCCAAACACAGCATTACGATGATGGAGTGCTTCGCTGCTGTAGTGGGATATGAATGCATGCATACTGGACCAGGTAGCAGCCCTGAAAATCTCCTTGACTGGGATCTACCTGGCAACAGCAACAGAGGCAACAGTATATCTGGTGGAATGAGCCTTCAACCCTTTGAGCAGCTTCCTACCAGTCAACCTGTAACACAGATTGATGTAGGAACTTATATATTGGCCAGTCATTTGTTTAGCTGCTGGTCTGACAGGTGGCTTTAGCATATTGTCAGGAACAGCTGGCAAACCTGGCTATGAATCCCTGCCATACATTTCTTACAATAAAAGGAGCACCTGGCGTATGTCCAACATGTGGACCACATGCTCTGCATCTTAGCTGGGCTTCGGAAAGTTGGCAGGGAGAAAGACTGCATGGTTATGGCAAAACTCACTATCTTAGGCAGGAACTTCCCGTAGGAGTAAAGGACAACCTTGTTCTCATTGAAAACCAAATATGGCGACTCTGCTGAGAGCGCCTTCAGCTTAGTCACCCATCTGGCTGAGGTGAAAGCAACCAAAAATACAGGTTACTCACCTGTAACAGGAGTTCTAGGAATGGTATATGTTGTTCATCCACACTTATTGGCAGGTTCCTTGCCACTTTAAATCTTGCTGGAAGGTCTTCAAGCTGGCTCCTCCCACACACCCGGGTGATAAATCTCTCGGCTCCGCCCCATGACGCCAGATCTTCCTTACCGCTCTGCATTTTAGGCCTGGATCCAAACTCGTTGGTTAAACCGAAACTTATTCTTAAATTTTCTAGACTTCGGTCTGTTTCTTCCTTCGCGGCTGCGACGGATAAGTCGACTCCCGGATTTCAGCGGTGCCCATGCGGCCAGAAGATGTCTCGGACCGATCCGTACTCCACGTGCGTTTATTGCCTTGGGCTCGATTATGATCCGCAGGCCTGCGAATTGTGCAAGTCCTTCTTGGTCAACGTCCTCGAAGACCGTGCTGCCAGACTTCAGCTTGGGCGCCCCTAGAGACTTATTCCTCCGGTGAAGTCAAAGGAGGCCCACTGGGCGGTGTCTGCGGCGGCTGGCTCGGCTGAGCAACTTGAGCAGATGATCGCCCTCGAGGAGGAGGCGGCTCAGGCCGCATCTTCGTCTTCCTCGGTCGCGGCAGTTATCCCACTCTCCTTGAGCTCCTCCTACACGGCTTCTTTTAAGGAGCTTTGTCAATCCCTCTCTACAAACGGTGAGGGTCCATCGGGACATTCTTCTCGATCCAAGAAGAAGGACTCGAAGGGTAAGTCCCTCCATCGGCGTCCGTAGGAGCGGGAGAGGTCCCCTTCCCTGGATAGTCAACACTCGACTTCGGTCAAGGTTGCGGCTAAGGCCACTGGCTTCACGGTGTCCCCGTCAGGTCAGCCGGCCGAGACACCCGTCGACGCAGTCGAGATTTTTCTCTAACCGTCGGACGGGCTGTCGACTGGAGAAGCCGACATCCCTTTTTCACCAGTCCCCCCGGTGGAAACTGAAAGACCCAAAGCCTGGAACGCTAGATACTCAGCTACAAGGCTGAAAAGTGCAAGGACCGAAGGCCTGGGGCCTTTTCTGACTGACAATAGATAATTGTTCTGTTTTTTCTGCTCTAATTTTGTCTTTTTTTGGTCACTTTTACTGTATCTAGGGATTTATTGATTTCTGAAGTTTTAAAATTGGAAAAAAGAATTCTCCACATATTCTGGCAAAATTAATTTTCTCACAAGCTGGACATTATCTTCTGGATATGGCCCTGACATTGCTGTGCTAATGTCGCTTTTTTGTACTAGGATGAATCTGATGTTGTAATAATGTTTGTTAGTCCTTGTTTTAGTAATTTTTTGGAGGTCACTATGAGGACATTTATGTTTAGATCACGTTTATAAACTTCTTTAGTTATTAAGATTGGTGTATTTACTTATGGGTTTATTTACTTACATATTTATTTTGTACACTTTGGTAGTGTGTAGCCTTTTTAATTCTGTAAGTGTCTCTCTGATACCACTTCCCCTTTAAAGAATGACTTTATATGGAATACACTAGGTGGAATCAGATAACCTCTGGAAAAAGCTCAGTCAGTGAACGAAACTAGTCAGGATGACTTGCTTCCTGGCAGGGTTCTGTATCTTGTTTGCTGGATCACAAGTGCTATTTTGATATTTTGTAATAATTTTGCACACAAAGATTAAATCTTTTTCGGTATTAACCAATAAGTACATTTGCACGCTGCCTGTCATGTTGGTACTTTTGTGGTACTGGTGCTGGCTTTGCTTTATTAGAGGTTTGCCGGATTCCCTAGCTAGACGTAGCATTCTGCATGAGAATTTTTTTGTGCTAATAACAGTAGGATCCTCCAAGAACTCATGCAGGTTCTACTTGGAGGAGTCTTCTTTGGCTGTAAAGCCAAGGCAGTCCTGCACCAGCTTCAATATGCCCTGGAATGAGGCATTGTCCGGTAGGAAACGTGGAGTGTATGCCACACTGTTCTCACTGCAGGATGATAGGGTGGAGCTAGAGCCAATGCCCTCAGGGAACGGCAGATTCCCATCTTCCTCCTCTTAATCCTCCTTAATGTACTGAAGGTTCGTTAGCACTCATCTTCTGAGAGAGGAGGTTGCATAAGCTCCCTTTAAGGAAGCTGCATCGATGGCAACTCCACAGATGGAGGAGGCATTTGGTCAACAACAGAGTCAAACCCGCTACACCCTCAGCCAGCATTGACAGGTCTGAAGCACCACTGACCCCCCCCCCCCAAAGGCATCGCCAACAGGACATTTTGGCAGGAACTGCATGAACACAGCATACATTACCAATAACATGACCTGCATATTGACCACACCCTTATAAGGGGTCAACAGTTCTGTTGATGGGCCATAACCTGATGGCGGAATTGGCCACAATCAGTGGCAGAGCTAGTGCCTGACCCTGGTGTCTCGAAGACAGTCAAGTGAGGGCCAGTAAAACCAAAGGATGCAGCAGTGGTTTAGGTCTGAGGGGGGAACCCACATCCAGCAGCTCCAGAATGCAGTGGAAACCTGTAATGGGCAGGAAAAGCAGTGATGCTTTTCCTTGTCAGCAAAACAAGATCTGGATGAGTTCTCCTTTGTCTTCCATGTTCACTGTGGAGATTTCTTTATCACAGTGACTGGCAGGATACCAATGTAGTAGATTCAGTATAACAGCCGAACAAAACTGGCATTGAAGCCAGTGTTGAATGCTGTGTACCTTCCATTCTTTAAAGAAAGGCTTCCACTGCCTTCTGATAGTGTCCTCTTGTGGCCTGCCTGAAGTCCTGGCAAAAGGCACAGTTTTCATGACATGCGAGAGGCCCAAGCAACATACACAAAGTGTGTGGGCACCATGCTTATAAATCTTCTCTGTGCTGGAATGACAATTACAATATAAGGTTTTCTGCAACAGCAGCATACAGTACTTCTTAGAAAATATAAAAAAACAAAAAATGTGGGAGGCTGTTACCAGATTGATGCACAAGGGCCTCCTGGGGGTAGTGGGTTGGCATCAATGCAGTGGGTGACCAAGCAACATCTGCCCAGCTCCTCAAGCTATCAATATGGGTGGACAAATCCATCCGCATCAAGGGTGGTGGAAGGAAGAAAAGGGGAAGGGAACAGGCATCAATGATGGACAGAACCCCATTCCCATGTCCCTAGCCCTTGCTCCACCCAATTCTCTGCTGGCTTTTGGCATATAACAGATGCATCTTCATGAGTCAGGCTTCCTCTGTCAGGCGGTTCCCCAGCAGTGGAGTCGGTAAGCTTGCAGGATCCCCTGCTAGAGCCAGGATCTGAACTTGGAGGTAGGCAGTCCTGATTAGTGACAGGGTGGGATGCAGTGGGAACAGGAGTGGTCTAAGTAAGGAAAGAGACATGCTCAGGGAAGAGGACTAAAAGTGTGAGAAAACCATGTAAAGAATGATTTTTTTTTTTCAAATTTAGTAAGCTTTATTAGTTTTGTAATAGGAAAAAAACAAACAGACAAAAACAACCAGTGTACATACAGCGGTATAACAGGTACAGAAATACTAAGCAGCTATCACGAGCCTTACCAAATAACTGGTAACAACAAACACATCCCGCCCCCCTCTCCTCCCCACCAAAGTCCCTAGCCTCCCCAATACACTCCCCAACAAAACCCACACCTACCCCCCCAACCCCATCCCCCACTCCAGAACACCAACTCAAGCCCCAAATAAGGAAGAAAAGGAAAGGGGAGATGATTAAGCGAAATAAGACCCTGGTCATCAAGGAAGAGAGAAGAAGAAAGGAAGGGAAGGGAATCGAGTGCCCTTCCCACCAGAGCAGACGCGTTCCCTCCTCTCCTATTCCGTTTCTTCCTGTGGGGCCTGCATTACAGGTAAAAGAGCCAACAGTGGACCCCATCTACTCATAAAACCCACTTGGCGGGCTTGACGTCTGGCAAGAATTACATTTTTTTCAGAACCAGCTGAATGACTGTGAATGTGCAAAATGGGTTTCTATAGAGACCACGGAAGCTCTTTCAAAATGACTACCTTCCATTTTTTTTCTATAAATATGTTTTTATTAAAAGTTTTTGTTCATCATTACATGTATCACTTAGAGGCATCACACGGAGTATCTTCTCACAGCACTGTATAAGGTACACAGTAATGACATCCTCAGATTGAAAAAGCCTTACAATCATAACTTTCTAGTACCCAGGTACAGTCTGCTGAAAGATGTGAAACAATACTCTCATATGACAGAGTATATGATAACCTATGGCCAGGCTGCTAGGGTGAGGCTAATATACGGGAGCAGGGCAGTTGACCAGCTCGGATCTGCGGATCGGTTCCTCCAACTCAGCAGCTTAATCTGGTTCAAGGTCAGTTGGCATTCATCTGTATCCCCCTCCGGGTCATGCCTGAAAATAGGCAGGATTTGTCTAGGGCACTTACCCGGTCAACAAAAACTAAATAAATAAATAGATAAAACTCCTATATAACAATTTTGTCCTTTTCGACAAGCTGAGTTCTGCTGGCCTCCACTGTTGCGTGGTTTAGCTCCTACCTCTTTAGCCGCCAGCAGTCGGTTCAAGTCAGTGGCATCCTGTCTCTTCAACTTCCTATCTGGGCTGGTGTCCCATCCTCTTTTCCATCTTCCTCCACGATCTCCCCTCAGTCTGTGTCCACTCACATATTTATATGTATGCAGACGACACACTTCTCTATTCCTCAGGCCCATCAACAGAGGATGTGGAAGTCTTGCTCCAGCAAGACTTCCACAATGTCTTGCATTGGTTTCAGGTTAACACCAAATAAAGTGGTCCATGACCTTTGGTTCCAGCCAGAAACTGGCCAGGTTTGCTTCTCTCCCTTTCTTTACCACTCTGGATGGTTCCTCCCTTGAAGTGGTTCATTCCTTCAAGTATCTAGGTGTGTGGCATGACAGCAGGCTAGACATCTCTGCTCACATCGATGCCATCCATGCTGAGCTCCCCCTCCAGCTTGGTGCCCTGTACTGGAATAAAGACTGCTTGACCCCACATGTCCACTGGGAATTAGTTACAAAGATGGTGCTACCAGTTTTTGACTATGCAGATGTGGTCTATGGTTCCACCCCCTCATCTTCCTTTACCAGACTGGAAACCCTGTGTAACGCCTTCTGTAATTCTGTCACTAACTCACCCCCTCACACTCAACACTGCACGCTCTATTCCTCCCTCTCCATACTATCCTCCCATCGCCCTCACCGCTGTGCTTCTTTCATCTCTAAATACTGGTTTGAGACAATGCCCTCCTATCTTTCCACTTTCATTTACCACACTCCATCCACATCATACTCCTTCATTCCAGGGATCCCTGCTCCTTCTCAATCCCTCACCCTTGCTCCTCTGCCAGACAATCTGCCTTCTCCTATCGCCTTTTCTCACTCTGGAACCTCCTCCCCTCTTCCATCCATCTTTCACCCTCCCCAACGTCACTTAAGCATCAGCTTAAACTCATGCCCTCCCCGCATCTGTCAACTCTCTATCTGACCCGATTCCCCGAACCCACCCCCAGTTCATGCCCCCTCCTGCTCCTGAGCTTGAGCTTACTTCTCGCAATGTCCTTTGCACGGAGTGTTTCAATCCTTCATTGACTGCATCTATGAATGTTTAGCATATCATGCTCCAGTCAGTTGTTGTATATGATGCACCTTCTTATCATGTCTGCGCTATTTTTGTTTGTACTTTACTTGTGTTGTACTGCTCTGTCCACCTGTTACTGTTTGACTGCATCCTTACTCTCGCCCCTGGGTTGTACGTGGAAACGAGCCTTAACTCAGTGCGCCTTTCCCAAATATCAAATTTTAAATAAAATACAAAAATAAATAATTTCCCTCCAGAGCACATTTCTAAGTAATTATGAAATAAAAGTGGCATCATGATGAATGACATACATCACCCATGTATTCCAGCATATGGTAAGAATTTCTGCCCTATCATTAATGCAAAAGTAACGTTTTTCCATTTTGTAAATGGAATTAGTAGTCTCCCTCCAATCCTCCAACGTCATCTACTGTGTTGTTAGCCATTTCTTAGTGGCTGATGTCATAATCCCTAATAAGTATTTAACATGCTTATCTATGAATCCCCTGGGGAACTGATAAAAGTGATATGCCTCTGGAGTAAGAGCAATCAGGGAATGCAGGACTTCTGATACTGCTGCTTCCAACTCTGACAGGAACATGGATACTGCAGGGCAAGCCCTCATAATATAATTATGCATTGCCCATACCTTGCTACACTGTCACCAGCAAACAGCAGATCCTCCCCGTCCCATACCTGGACATAACAGGCGTCCTGAAGAAATTCGTTTTATGCTTCCCAGTATATTCCTGCCAGACACCTTCCTTCATTTTTACATCAACTAAATACAGTAATAAACTCAAATACAACTAGTCACACTTTTGTAAGTTATGAAACAAAATGGAGAAATTATTAATGATTGAAAAATAGGAACGGTAGTATTAGGGTTGCTTTGCTCTCATGGTTCTGGGATGTAACAAGAACCACTCAGTGTCCTAACGACCCCACACCTCGCAGTTCAATGGGAATAATTCTCTATGTTAACATTATATCAAGAGCTTCTGCTTCTGAAGATCTGCCTGTTAAAATACTAACAAAATGAGACTTCCGGTTGAGCTCTCCTCAAGATGGCAGCCTGATCTGTTTGCTCTGTGCTTCCCTCATGCATTGTCCCCTTTTAATAACTGCAGACTAAGCAACTAAAGGGTAAAACAAAGATGGAGGGGAAAATAATCTTGAATCCCTGCAAAACGGTGGAGAAAGAACCTTACCAAGGGCTTTACAATGCAGGAGGAATCCGAAACATCTGCCGGAGAGGCATCGGAGTCTGAACATTCCTTGGCCTCTATGGACCTTCCAGAACATGCTCAGACTCTGCGATCCAAGCCATCCAAGTATAAAAGGGTGACACTAGACATGATTTATAATGAGTTACTCTCCTTTCGGGCAGACGTTAAAGATTTATATGCGGAGCTCCGCAGAGATATGACCGCTTTAGAGCAGAGAACTGACGACTCCGAACGCCAGATTACGGCAGTGAAAAACAGAGTTGATGAACTTGAGATCGTGGTTCAGACTCTGCAAGACCAATATAGTCAAATGCAGGCCCGTCAAGAAGATATGGAAAACTGCGCAAGACGGAAAAACATTAGAATCTATTGTATACCACAGGGCTCAGAAAATCAGGATATCTCGGACTTTACTTCAAACGGCTTTGGAATTACCTGCCGACATACCTCTAGAAATGGAGCGGGTACATCGTGCTCTGTGCCCGAAGCCCTGTGACCCAAATTCCCAGCCCAGATCTATAATTGCAAGGTTCCTCAGTTATGCCACCAAAGAGAAAATGTTATTGATGGCATGGCGGTGGCAAAAGGTGTACTATGGGCAAACACGCATTTACATAGACAATGACTATGCCCCTCAAACTATGTGGGCCAGGAGAGCCTATGCTGATATTCTGCCAGCCAGACTGGTGGTGCATCTTCCATCAGGCCACAAGGAATTTGGATCTGCACAGGAGGCAAGGGAGGAACTGACTAAATATGGACTACAATTTAAAACCAGAGATTCGCAGCCAGCACCGACCAAGACCAAGCCTTCCCGATGGCAGACGGTTGCGGCTACCAGAAATCCTTGGGATTTGTCTGCTTCATCAATGATGCCCATTTCCACTCATCTGGCCACTTTCCGCTGCTCAGGCCGAGGGAGAACCTGAAAGCCGAAGAGGACACTCCGGCTCTGGATCTCTAAATGCAGGTTGCAATTGCAGCGGGCTGAATTAGAATTGATGACCCGCACTTGTAGAGTTTTGTTCCGCCTTCCATGATGGAACTGAGAAGAGCCCTGGAACTGGTAATCGATCTGGGACTTAGTTCAATATTCTTAGTTCACCTGCAACAGTAAAGTATTCCTTCAAATGTTTTACTTGATATGAAAGTAACTGGGCTCTTATTTCTGTAATCCCACTACCCAGAAAATGCTATTACTTTTACTGATCCCACTGGCTTCTTTGAGGCAAGAAGATCAAATGTGTTACATAGAAACATAGAATTTGATGGCAGATAAGGACAGCTTGGCCCACCTAGTCTGCCCATTTCCCTACCTAATGGATAAGCTGCAGATCCTAGTTAACCAACAGCCTACTTCCTCCTACCCCCCACTAGAATTGCCTTATGTCTGTCCCATGTATTCTTGAATTCCCCCACTGTTTTTAACTCTATGACCTCCTCAGGAAGGCTGTTCCATGCATCTACAACCCTCTCTGTGAAGAAATACTTCCTCACATTACCTCTGAGCCGTCCCCCAACTATCTTCAAATTGTGCCCCCTTGTTCTTGCACATCTCTTTTTCTGAAAGATGCTACCCTCTTGGACTTTGTTGATTCCCTTGAGGTACTTGAAAGCTTCTATCATGCCCCCCCCCTTTCCTCGAGGCTATACATCTCCTTTAATCTTTCTTCATATGTCTTCTGTTGCAGATCCTGCACCATTTTGGTTGCCCTTCTCTGGACAGCCCCCACCCTGTCTATGTCTTTGTGAAGATGGGGTCTCCAGAACTGTACACAGTACTCCATATGTGGTCTTACCAACTGTCTGTACAGAGGGCCAACAACTTCCTGTTTTCTACTGGTGATGCCTCTCCCCATGCGTCCCAGTATCCCCCTAGCCCTCCTTACTGCCTTCTCACATTGCTGGCCCACCTTTAGGTAATCTGATATGACTATCCCCAGGTCCCTTTCCATTTTTGTTGTTGTCAGTATCTCACCCCCATTGTGTACTCTTGCCCTGGGTTTTTGTTTCCCAGGTGCATTACCTTGCACTTCTTTGCGTTGAATCTAAGCAGCCATACATTTGACCATTCCTCCAACCTTGCCAAGTCCCTTTTCATCCTATCCACCCCACCTTGCATATCAACCCTGTAGCAGATCTTTGTGTCATCTGCAAAGAGACATACTTTTCCTTTCCAGTCCCTCTGCAATGTCACTTATAAAGACATTAAAAAGGACCGGCCCCAGTACTGAACCCTGCGATACCCCACTAGTAACCCCACTTTCTTCACACTCCATTTACAATTATCCTCCGTGTCCTGTTGTCCAGCCAGTGTTTTACCAAGGCTACCACCCTGGGACCCAATCAGAGGCTGGCTAATTTGTTTATTAATCTTTGGTGCAGGACTGTGTCAAACACCTTGCTAAAGTCTAGGTAGACCATGTCCACAACCTCTCCCTGGTCTACTACTTTGGTCACCCAGTCAAAGAAATCAATTAAATTTGTCTGACATGACCTTCCTGCTGTGAATCCATACTGCCTTGGGTCATGTGCCCCACTGGCCTCTAGGTACTCAACAATTCTTTCCTTCAGAAGTGATTCCATCATTTTCTCTACCACTGAGGTAAAACTGACAGGACTGTAGTTTCTTGCATCTGTCTTGCTCCCACGTTTGTGAAGGGGAATCACATCCACCCTCTTCCAGTCCTCATGTACCACACCACCCTCCCATGATTTATTAAAAAGGGTAGTCAGTGGTGTTACTAGTTCTTCCCTTAGTTCTTTTAGAATTCTGGGGCGAATCCCATCAGGCCCCATTGCTTTATCCACCTTCAGTTCTAAGAGTTCTTTCAGAACCCTTTGTTCTATGAAAGGACTAATATCAACCCCTCTATCCAGAGTGCTTCTATTGACTGGATTAGGTATCTCCCCCTGCTTTTCCATTGTGAATACTGAGCAAAAGTATTCGTTCAGTATCCCTGCTTTTTCACTGTCGCTCTCTGTCCAACCACCTTCCTCTTTATTTGGCCTCAGTATTCCTGCCTTAGTATTTCTTTGCTTCCTAATGTACCTATAAAAGGTTTTATCCCCCTTCTTAACTGAGTTGGCTATCTTTTCCTCAGTTTGGGCCTTTGCTATTCTGACTGCCTTCTCTGCTTCCTTCTGCTTTAACTGGTACAGTTCTCTGTCCTGCTCCTTCTGTGTTTCCTTATACTTCCTGAATGCTGTCTTTTTCTCCCTAACCTTCCCCGCAACTTCTTTTGAGAACCATAGTGTTTTTTTCTTTCATTTTGATTTATTTGCTTCACACAAAGGCTTGTTGCTTCTGTGATGGCGGTTTTGATGTTTCCCCATTGTTGCTCCACCCCACCTTCTTGCCTGTTTGCTAGTGCTTTTCTGAGGCACTCTCCCATTTTGACAAAATCAGCCCTCCTGAAGTCCAGTACCTTCACTTTTGTATGGCTTGACTTTACAGCTAAGTTTAGCGTGAACCACACAGGTCTAGGATTGCTCCCTCCAGAGTGGGTTCCAAAACTAGCTGTTTGAGGCATGGGGCATCGAGAATGGCCCTGCTCTTGGATGTGGCTGCAGCAAAGGTGCTCCAGTTAACATCTGGCATATTCAGGTCCCCCATCAGGCTGAGATGTTAATTTTAAACTCTAATGGACTGCACAGCAGTACGGAGGCAGTTAATAACAAAATATTTTATTTCTATGGTTTTTCTTAATTTATGAAATGCTGAAACTTATACTGGACTACATAGTAATGTAGAGGCAGTCAATAATATAACACTGTCCATTTTTTTCTTTATGGTTTTAATCCATTTTAGGAAAAGCTATGCATGTAGGTTGGGACTATATTAACACGAGTAAATGCTTGTTTTGGACTTACATTATTAGCAAAGGAGATTGCAGCTACATGGGTTTGAATACAACATGAGCCTGAAGAGTTAAAGGATAGTCATCATTTTGTTTAATTATTATTTGAAAGCTCAGAACTTTTAGTAACACCAGACTGTTGTGATGGGACATAGGCCTCTTTTGGTCACAGGATGCACATTTGATTCTTTCAGTTGAATTGCTATGCCTACTAGGCAACATTGATGTTAAAAAGAGAGGCCTTATGCTATCATTTTAGTTAAACTAATGGGAGCTATGAATTTAAATAGCTCTCCGGACAGTAGCTACCACTTTATTGCTAGAACAGGGAAGAGTGGTTGCTATAACATAGATGAATGTCAAATAGGGGGGCAGATGGGACTTCCGGTGACGTCAGGTTCGAAATGGCTGCTTAGATTAGAGACTCCGAGCCGCCTCTGAATTAAATCTAACTAAATCGACTGCACCAAAGATGCAATCACCAGCTAAAACCACTCGCTCCAAAGCAAACTTAACCTAGCAACTAGAGACACCAGTATTTAAGTTCTGGGGGCTTCTGCAGAGAGAGAGAGAGAGAGAGAGAGAAAGCGGGAACAATGATAACTACTGGACCTGAATGGGAGACCGAGACTTCGGATAAATCACTGGAGGTGGAGGAAACAGATTTAATAGCAGCGATTCTCCAGATGGCCAATACAGTTAACAAAATAGACAAATCCATATCCGATCTCCGATCGGAGCTCACCGGGCTCGAGCACCGGACGGATCAGGTAGAACTGGGCCTGTCAGCAATGACTGAACAGGTCAATCGGCAGGATCATCTCCTCCTGTATTTGCTTGCCAGGGAGAGAGAGAGATCAACACAAAGCTGGACGACTTAGAAGGCCGCAAAAGAAGACAGAACATCTGTGTATACAGGGTTCCCAAGGGTGCAGAGAGCAATGCCCCAAACATCATACCCTTACTGCAATCCCTACTGAAAGAAGTTTTAGACCTTCCCGCAGACCTCAATCTCAGTATGGGCAGGACTCATAGGTCACTGGGCCCGAGACCCACTAATGCTGGTGCTTGACCGAGATCCTTTGTGGCCAAGCTCACTCTGTATTCTACAAAAGAAGAGCTGACCAGCACAGCCTGGAAACAAACAGACCTAAAGTATCAGGATAGCAAAATTTTGATAGATAATGATTATACCTCACAGGTCCAGGAGCGGAGAAGACTTCTCTGGCCAATCGTTAAGCAGCTCAGAAATAAAAATATCCGAACACAGATTCTTTTTCCCGCCCGGATGAGAGTTGTTACAGACAGAGGCCCGAGGGTATTTGCAGATCTGCTGGCAGCGAAGCCATTCCTGGAGGGACTAGGGATATCTATGCCACCACTGTTGAAGGAGCAGTTGGCAAGAGAGGTAGCAAGAGCGATGTGGGATGTAGCGCAGAAAGGCCTTAAACGAAAGGGCACGCAGCAGCCAATCCCAAACACCAACCTGAGAGAAGACATCGCGACTGTGTTTAAGAAGTACACCCCCATAGGAAGAATCCAGGCAACGATGGAAAAAGAGGGAGAAGAGCGGCGGGAGATGGGGACCCCGTCTCAGAAGAAAAGCTCCACTGACTGTGAACTTAGTACCTGAAGCAACTACATTTTCAATGTTATTCTGTGACCGGCACAATGATTTTCCCCTGAATCCTCCCCCCTGATCAGGCCGATCTAGACAGCAAAGCCCTGGACTCTTGGTTTAGTTCCCTGTCCCATCAACCCAGCCTAAGTGCAGGACTGCTCATAAAATTTGAATACCCAGTATAGTCAAACATTTTATTAAATTCTGTTTGTTCTTTGTCATGGGGTACACCTGCTGAAGTAACAACACATACGTAGATGTTACGAGCCTGCAGAAAGGGGAAGGGAGAAGGTTATTTTTTTTATTTAGTTGTTTAACCAGGTATAGCACACTAAGCTGAAAGCTTTTTTACAGGAGTGACCTGGGAGCACAAGGAGGTTAAGTGACTTGCTCAGGGTCACACAGTATGCAAGTGGAAGCTGTGGGATTCAAACCCAGGTCTGGTCTGCTGGATGTCACCAGATTTGCAGCTCAGAGCCTTAGACCACTGCGCTATACTGCCTCCTTCCCTGCTTATTCCCAGCTAAGGGAGAAGATCCTGTCTCGATGAGAGAAAATGTTTGCCTAAATAATAGTTTGCCAACGGTTTGAAGACCGAGGTACAGTAAGGGGTTAAATGCGCATAACTACGTCAGACAAGTACAGGACTGCCCGCGCTGGGGAGGAGGTTTCGGGCCTTCGCCTAAATCTAAAAATCACGAGTAAACCAAAAGGCTGTGGCTGGGGCATGGGGGTTTTCACAGTAAAATATGCAGATTTCACAGCACTTCACGGTCCCGTGCTGATATATATATTTTTTTTAAACCGCAAGTCGCAGCTTAGAGCACAGACCAGAAACAGACTTGTAACGGACTTCTCCGCTGACTTTGTCTGTGCTGCCTCCTTCCCCTTCCCATCCAGTTTAGTCCCCTTTGCTCTCTGCGATAGATGCTGAAGAAACCAGGGCTTTGAGGGCAGTCACAACTCGAATTTGGCTGTCCTTCCCCTGCACCAGGGACTGCAGTATCTGTGGTTCTTGTCTGCAGCTGCAAGTCGCAACTCTGGATGCCAGGAGCCAGTTTGAATACGGCTGTCCTCCTCCTGCAACAAGGACTTCATTTTAAACAAATCAGAGCTGCAGCTGCACAGTAGAACTCAGCTATTTAATTTAGGGACTTTACAAATTATAACGAGGATTAGGTACGCTTAGTAATTTGGAGATTTATCATGGGGAACATCCGATTTCACAGTAATCTTGGTGTCCGTGACCCCCGTGGGAGACTTTTGGCCCTGGCTATGGCATCTGACCTCTCTACCGCGGGCAGGATTACCTGATAACCTTAATGCGCGACACAGCCTAAGAAATGTGGTAGATGAATTGGCAACAGCTATAAGGATCTAAAGGTGGGGGGGAATAAATAATAAAAGGATGGGTACTAGGCAGGGACCTACTTCTTGGGCACTTCTGGACCGGGGGGAAGGGGGGATGGCCTAGCTGTCGCACCACGACAAGGAGAAACACTTACTCAGAGGTCACCTGTAGGAGGGAGGGATGGGGGCCACGAGGGGATGAGTTCCCAGACTCTCGGAAGTCTCAAACTATCTGCAATATGAGTACTAGAGACCAAAACATGAATACTGAGCGGGGAGCGGCTGGAAGAGAGGGAGAGGAACTCACCCTAGTAGTCCCAAATTAGAGATGGGGAAATGATTATAGGGAGATGCACGCCTGGATGAGGCTGGAATGTTCATTATAGAGTGTTGTGATTAAACAGAAATTGTAGGTCGACTACACATAAGGGAAATTACCACCATAACAGGAGGTTGGCCCGGATCATAAGAAATAGATTAACCTAGTAGCCATGCCCCCTGGGTCTGTGTGGTGGCTGCTTGTGTTTGTCTGTGTCTGTAGCTTAGTTTTTGTGGATTTACATGTTTTTCTGCTTGTGGTAACTATACTATTCTTGCTCACTACATCCGTGAAAGTCTCCTGGACTGGATTTCTGCAAAAAAATCATCATCAGGTATCTTTATTTTCATTTTAAAATCAACTTTTTGGAAGCTATCCCAAGCAAAACACAAGTAAAGCAACTAAATCTGACAAACTTGGTGACTCTGGGTCCTGCTGGAATCCACATTTCGTCTGACCTGCTCCATGATCTGTATGTGGGCTTTTCAGCAACCTGTTTGAATGACAAAGAAGCACACAGACAAAGGGATTTCACATCCTGCATATGTGCAGGCAAAGTTAATCACCTTCAGGAATTTTAACATTTCAGTGACTCTGGACCTCAGCTGTTGATCATTCTTTTGGCTTTTGACTTAACCACCAGGTACCTATCTGCAAGCGACTGGGTGCAACTGACAAGCTACAACAAGGATAAATGGGCATATCATCCTCTATTACTAACAATCTCCTTGCTCTGGGTCCCTAGACGCCTGCACTGGTCCAAGCCGCATAAGCCTCAGAAGTGTAATTCAATTGACTACAAAGTACAGCAACTGTCTCTTAAACTCCTCCTCCTCTTGATATCAGGAAGTGTCCACTCAAATCCTGGCCCTGTCCCCTACAGTACAACAAAGCCTGCCAAAATGGAGGGGGGGCTCAAAATTGCTACCTTAAACATCTGCAGTCTCCTCTCAAAACTGGCCTCCCTTCAAATCTTTGCCAGCCAACACAACCCGGATATCCTTGCCATCATCGAAACTTGGCTGACACCTAATGCTCCGGATCATGCCATCTCTATACAAGGCTACAAGATATTCAGGCTGGATAGTACCTCAAAAAGGGGTGGTGGATGTGCAATCTACATAAAGGACTACCTCACCTGTCTCCCTGGTTCTTATCCCACCACAGAAACCTCAGTGCAACTCCTCCCTATCAAGATACTACTTGGTGCCCAAAACAAATGTAACCCCCCTGCAAATGGGGGTTCCCAAAAGACTTCCAGGAGCTTGCTTGAATGCTCCAAGCCTGAATGGTGTTTGGCGTTTAAGCCACTTATCAGTGAGTGTTTTTAGAGCCTCTGGTACTGTCTCTTTAAGAGCTGTCTGCTTGCAGACATAATTAGTTTATATGGGGGGACTGTGTGTTTCTTTGATTGAGTACCACTCGAACTGCTGCCAATTCACTTCATTTTGCAGTCACTAGGAGTGCAAAGGAACCTATCTGAAAGATGTAACTGTTTGCCAGAAATTATTTAGAGTAATAATGAAATTACAGTTTGTCTAACCTGCTTTTTTGCAGTCAGAACTGTGTCTGCTAGTTCCCATTCTAGTTTTGAAATGCTGAACTGGACCAATCAGTGTGGGGTAAGCTAGCTCTAAAATGGTGCCTGACCTAATCAGAACTTGGACTCATAATCTGAGCCAGCCACAAGAGGATTGTATGGGCAGTGACTCTGGGAGATGTAGTTTAGACTTCAGTGCCTTTTTGGACCAACAGCAGCAGTCTATTGTGAGTGACAGCCAATCCAGTCAAGAACTGGGAGGAACTCAAAGGAAGTGCCCGGGTTTTGTCGGTTGGAGTTTCAGTTGAGCTTTGGCAGTGAAGAAGGAAGGAGCCCTGTGCTTTTTCAGTGTGCAGTTTTAGTCAAAAAACGTGTGTAAGGCCCAGAGTTCCGGTCTGCAGCTTGTTAGGACTGAACTGTCCTGTGAAAAGAATCAAAGGATCTCTGAAGAGTAGAAACCAGGCTCACCCTGTAGAAGACTGGAGAAATTATTGAATTGCACTCGGTCTGTCAGGAACTGAATCTGCTGTGTTCTCCCGGTATTGTGCAGTAATTCGATTGGGATACAGATGCAGCCTGCCTGGTATAGTGCTTTCTTTATATGGATGTGTGAAGAGGTTTGTGTACCTCAAGTGAGCCCTGCTGACATTGAAGGACCCTATCTTATTTGGAGGTTGTGAGTACTAATTCAGGGTCGCTCCTGTTGAATTGCCACATTAAATCCAAATAGAATTACTGTACTGCTGACTGTTTAATTCTCCTTTTCTCGGTGAAAGGGCCCTACCAGCTGCCACGGTTTGACTAGCCACTAGGGCTTGGGTACCCAAGACAGTAACTGATAGGGATAGGCCTGGCACAGAGCCATAGGTAGATTATTAGAGTGATAAGCTAATTAACCTGATTTCCCTGTCCTTGTTATATCCCCTAAATAAATCAGAGCTGCTTGTTTCAGCAAAGTTATACTGCCTGAGGTATTTGTCTATGTTAAAGTACTGTACTGTGATTGTTGCACTGTATCTCATTTCACAGGAGGTCCCAGTGCCGGAACCAGACCTGGGGTAAGTGTATACTGTGAAGGTAATTCTGATATATTGTGTGGGCCACTAGTGGGAAGAAAGGGGTTGCAGTGTCCTAGAGGGCTGTGACCAAGTTAGTTTAACTATTGCAAACCCTGACCTCTGGGTGGAGGCACCCGCCATTGGATCCAGGCCCTCAACCTGTTAGTGGCAAATCAGGCAGGGGTAGTAGCCCTGGGATAGCGCCATCTAGGGGTTACATCTTGAGGCTCACCGCTGGGATTGTGTGTCCTTTAGTGGCCATATTTACGAACCACTGTTAAGAAAAAATGGGTACCCGACAGAAGTGGCTGTGCACCGGCTGGTGGAGGGTGTACTGGGAGGAGACTGACCCCAAAATGCTATGCTTATCCTGGACATCCCCTGGGTATCAATACGGACACTGTGCAGGAGTACTTTCCAAGGTGGAAGGTTTACAAAACCCTGTGGTGGTGGGTCGGCATGCTAATCTGCTCACCCACACTTTCCTGGCCCTAGTAGAGTTTAAGGATCCCATAGATAGCTCCAAAGTGCCACAGACCATTACCCCAGAGGGAGCCCTCAATGCTTGGAGAGTGATAACTAAGGACAGTAAAGACCCGGGGGGGAATCAGCCCCCACCACTATCTGAAACTTTTGAGGAGAAATTTGCTGAATGGTTGCTGGGAGAGGGGAAAACTGTGGAGGACTTGAAGAAACTATTCTTGCCACCTGGGGGTGTTCCTCCCCCAACACCCTCTCCTGCTCCAGTGCCCGTAATGGTGGCTGAACCAATGCAGACTCCTATTTCTGCACCTGCCATTAGTCACGACTCTACTCAAGGTTGAGGATCTTCTCTGGCACCCTCCCCACCCCCAAGGGAGGATGACTGGGAGACCTGGATAGACTATGTTGCCCCCAAGTGCTAGAATGGCAATGCTCGAAGGCGAAAAGCTAAAGAGGGTTAGTGAGAGCCTCCGAGGTCCTGCCCTGGCTACCATCCGTAGGCAAACGGGCCAGTAACCCTGAGCGACTGCACAGGCCTATCTTGAGGCCTTGGAGAATGTGTATGGGAGCCCAGATTCTGATGAGGACCTATGGTGGAGAGTAAGAAATGCACAACAGCACCAAGGGGAGTTGTTGTCTGTGTATGTCTCTCGGCTGGAAAAATTGTTGCAAGAATGCCTCAGAAAGGGTAGTTTGCCAGCGATTGAACTGGACCGAACCAGACTGGACAGAATCCTTAAGTCTGCCCCCTTCTCAGAACTGCTGTTGCTTCAGTTACGCCTGGCAAATCGACTGGAATCCCCACCCTCCTATGATGAGTTAATGAGAGAAATTCGAGGAGTTGAGAAAAGGCGACCGGGAGGTACCTGCACCAACAGCTGTGGCTACGACCAGTGACTGAGGGTGACCCATCAAGTGAAGTTCAGGGCAGAGGTTGACAGTCAATGAGTGCTCTGACAAGGAAAAAGATATGCCACAATGGGGCGAACTGTTGAGAGAGATCCGGAATTCAAAACAGTCCTTTATGAAGGCCACGCCTGCAAGTACGGGCCCTGACCTATATCCGACTGCATCTGCTATGGGGTGGGGTACCCACCCATGTATCTCCTGCTGATAACAGCTCCAAACTCAATTCCTTGACCATGGAAGTGGAGAAACTGACGAGATGTCTCCAAATGCTTATCACGCGAGACAGAGATGGCACCAGGTTTCAGTTAGTATTACCCCGCCCTGGCTCCCAGTGTGCACCTCGGCCAGCTCAAACTCCAGAAAGTATGTTTTGCTATAATTGTGGGAAGATGGGCACATGAAAAGGGAATGCCAGTCCCCAAAAGACACTGACAAAGTTGCATATAGGCTACAAGGAGAGCTTCGGAGAAGAAATCAGTGGTTAAGAGGTGCACGACATGATCCAAGTGAGGGCACCAAAAATGCTAATTCACGTCCTTTTGTGGCAAGGTCAGTTGCCCAGGCCCCCACTACCGCCTCTCCAGACTGGTCCAGAATAGTGGGTCCCTCCATGGAGACCACTGTAAAGGTGAATGGAGTGTCTACAAGAGCTGTATTAGACAGTGGCTCCCAAGTGACAATTATGTTCCAGGATTGGTATCAGAAGCATTTGTCAGACATACCCTTACAACCATTAGAAGGACTGCATGTATGGGGTTAAGTGGAGAAGGCCTACCCCTATTCCGGGTATATCCGAATTTGGTTGTCTTCCCACATCCGTGGCTGGAGTGGCGAACAAGTAGAGACCCTAGCCTTAGTGTGTCCCCACTGGACTGTATGATGGTGTCCTTTGTTGATTGGAACAAATGCTCATATGTTCGGAAGGCTGGCACAGTTGTGTTATGAAAACAGGGTCAAAGACTAGTAGAGCTTTAAGAGTTCCGCTTTAATTAAGAAGGCCTATGAGGCACAGAGAGATGCTGAAAACAGAACCAGAGGAACCGGTCGGAATTGTATGGAAGAAGGATCCTGAGTCTCTGATCCTGGCGCCAAATGCCCAGTGTACCTTACAGGGAGAGGTCCGTATCAGAAAGGATGTTAAGAATAAAATATTAATGTTGGATGCACCAGGCGATGGAAAATTGCCAGAGGGACTGCTGGTCAAGCCTAGTATTTTGCCCGCTAGAGCCCATGCTTATGCCAGAAGGGTAATGGTCCAAGTTCATAATGTGTCTGAAAGAGACATTCGAGTAAACAGAGGTTGCATCCTGGCTAATGTGCATTGTGCAGACACTGCAGTGCTACCCAGCAGCAAGAGTTCAAGGAAGAATGACAGAGTAACGCCTGACTTGTTTGATTTCGTGACTTCGCTGCCAGCTGAATGGAAAGTGAGGATCAGTGAGAAGCTTGCCCAGAGAGACCAGGTGTTTTCTTTAAAGGAATGGGATGTAGGATGCGGCAAGGAGCTGAGCACAATATCCGCTGCATGATGAAAGACCATTTCGTGAGAGGTCTCGACGCCTGGCACCTGCTGACATAGATGATGTGAGACGGCATCTGCAAGAGATGTTAGCTGGTGTAATACAAGAATCCAGAAGCCCTTATGCTTCCCCATTGTGGTAGTGAGGAAAAGAATGGAACAGTAAGGATGTGTGTGGATTATCACACCTTAAACCGCGGACTATCCCTGATCAGTACACAATGCCCCGCATTCAGGATGCTTTGACTGCCTAAACGGGAGCAAGTGGTTCTCTGTGCTGGATCTCCGCAGTGGGTACTACCAGATCCCGATGGCCCCAGAGGACCGTGAGAAGACGGCCTTTATCTGTCCGCTATTTCATGAATTCATGAGGATGCCTCAAGGGATTTCAGGTGCCCCAGCCACTTTTCAACGATTGATGGAGCGTGCAGTGGGGGACATGAACTTACTAGAGTGCCTGGTATACCTAGATGATGTTATTGTGTTTGGCAGCTTACTGGAGGAACATGAGAGCAGATTATTTAAGGTATTGGACCGACTGGAGGACTTTGGCCTTAAACTGTCCATTGATAAGTGTCAATTCTTTCAAACATCAGTAAAGTATGTGGACACATAGTATCCACTGAGGGAATAGAGACCGACCCAAGTAAAGTTGAGGCCTTGACCACCTGGCCACAGCCCAAAATCTAAAAAGAACTGCAAAGATTCCTGGATTCTGTGGTTATTATCGGCGCTCATCAAGGACTATTCAAGAGTGATCCGCCTTTACTTAACCTTACTCAAGGGTATCCCCAACCCACAAAAATACTAAAAGTCAGCGTCCCTCAAGACTGAAAGAGTGTATTTTCATCCGAGTGAAGTATTTGGGGCCCGCTGGACTCCTGATTGTGAGACTGCTTTTCATGAGATCATATATCAACTTACCCATGCTCCAGTGCTGGCCTATGCCGATCCAAGAAAACCTTACGTCCTGCACACTGATGCTAGCTTGCAAGGGTTGGGGGCTGTGTTGTACCAAGAGCACGAGAATGGCCTGAGACCAGTGGCCTTTGCCAGTAGAAGCCTGACCCCATCCGAAAAGAACTATCCTGTACATAAGTTAGAGTTCCTAGCTTTGAAGTGGCTATTGTTGACCAATTCCATGAGTACTTGTATGGGGCTAAAATACTAGTAAAACTGACAATAATCCTTTGACCTATGTGCAGACTCTCAGCTGTTGGATGCCACTGGCCATGGTGGCTTTCGCATTATCTACATATGACTATGCTCGAATACCGAGCAGGTCTGAACCACATAGATGCTGATGCTCTCTCCCGGAGGCCTGTTCCCAGAATGATTGGGTCCGATTGGCAGAACTGACATTCGGCACTCTGCCGGAAGTTTGACAGGGAGGAACAATGTCCACGGACGAGTGGACTGCATGGTGGATTGCTTGGGAGCCTCTGAGAATTGCATACCTGCTGCTTATTGCCACTTTTCTGCAATAGACATTGGTGCACTGCCTCAGCTGGACAATGACAGTATTCGGCGGGCTCAATCCCGCGATCCCATGATCAAAGCAGCTTTAGAAGCCCTCTATGCAGGAAAAGATGTGTCCAAATTACGCCCACTGATTTGAGAACTGCACTGTTATACAAAGAAGGTCCTAAGTTGAAACTGATCAATAAACTGTTATACAGAGAAACAGTGACAGAGGGGACAAGTAGACAAACAACAACTAGTGCTGCCCACTGCTTTTCGAGACTCAGTACTGAGGTCCTTGCACAACCACATGGGGCACCTTGGTATAGACAGAACACTTGACTTGGTGAGATCCAGATTCTATTGGCCTAAGATGGGGCTGATGTGGAGCAACACATTCAAACTTGTAGTCGCTGCTTACAGAGGAAAGCTTTGCCCCAGAGGGCTGCCCCCCTTGTTAACATCACCACCAGTGCACCCATGGAGCTGGTCTGTATTGATTTTCTGAGTTTGGAGTCAGATCAAAGAAATATCAGTAATGTGCTGGTGGTCACTGACCATTTCACGAGATATGCCCAAGCTTTCCCCACCAAAGACCAGAAAGCATCCACTGTGGCCAAAGTACTTGTAGAAAACTTTTTGTTCACTATGGGGCTCCACAAAGAATCCATTCTGATCAAGGGAGAGACTTTGAGAGTCGTCTGATCAAAGAGATGCTTTCTGTGGGGAGTGCGAAAGTCCAGAACCACTCCTTACCACCCCAGGGGACCCACAGCCTGAACGTTTCAACCGCACTTTGCTAGATATGCTAGGCACCCTGCACCCAAAGGACAAGCTTAGATGGAGCCAACAAATTAGCACCCTGGTACATGCTTATAACTGCACCAAAAGTGATGCCACTGGATTCTCCCCCATCACGCCTGATGTTTGGAAGAGAAGCTCGACTACCAGTAGATGTGTGTTTGGGGTCTCTCCTGATGGGGTTCAAGCTGACAACTATTTACAGTATGTGCAAAGTTAAAGGCCCAGCTAACTCATGCGTACCAACTGGCTCAAACCATGGCTGCCAAAAGAAATCTGGCCAACAAAGAAAGGTATGATAAAAGGTGAAAGCACAGGAACTCCAGGAGGGAGATCGGGTATTGCTAAGAAATCTGGGACTGTATGGCAAGCACAAGATTGCTGACAGATGGCACCATCTCCTCACATTGTAGTGGGCAAACTAGATGATCTGCCAGTGACAAAGTAAGGCTCTGAGAATAATTCAAAAGATGTAAAACAATGCATAGAAACATTTACTGCCCATTGGACAAATCTTAATTGAGTCTGAGCCCTAGAAGATGCCCCTCTGGACCAGTGACTAGAGCTGCTGCTAAGAAAAGATCAAGAAAGTCTGCACCTACAGAAGCAAAGTTAAAGTGTTCCCTCCACAAGTCCCAGTTGAGCATGACTGTCAGTCCATATCGGAAGAAAGTGAGAGTGACTTTGAATACTATCCTTCTTACGAACTGAGTCAATTGTTTCGGGGCAATCCCCTAGTCAATACTGGAGATGAAGCTGGGCCTTCTGGACTGTCTAAGCCCCCAGCTTCATCCCTGGAGCCAATGCTCCCAGAAAGTGAAGTGCAAAGCATCAGATCAGATGAAATGGAATCATTGTGCATGGTTGAACTGTTTGAGCTTTCAGGAGGAAATGATAGATTGGGGCAGACTGGTGATACACCCAAACAAGAAGAGTATTTTGAGTGCCCTGACAGTCCACTGCCAGTGTCCGAAAGCTTCCATGCGAGCCAAATGTTGTGGACTCAGAAACTGTAACTCCTGGAGCTGAAAGTGCCCCAAGTTCTAGCCTCTCTACCCCATGGAGACTCTGACAAGTGAGGACAATGCTGAAAATGAGGCTCAGAGTGCAGAGACTATAACAGTTCCCCTAGAAAGACTGGTCGAGCTGTAAAGCCTGTGGTGCACCTCAGTTATGATTCCCTTGGGAGGCCTGTGGATTTGCCTCTCAATGTTGTCCATAAAGGAGTGTATGTGTCCCCGAGCTCATTGCCCAAACTGAGCATCAGTGCTAACTCCAAGTTACTTGTGTTGCCCTTCATATGGTGCCCTTGCCCCATCCAGCCCCAAGGTAACTGATAGGAAGGGCCCTCTCTTCAGGTTTCATGTACAAGAGGTAATAACTTGAGTTATGGTACAATGTGTATGTAATACTGTGTAAAGAGTGACGACTGTCAATGTTTCGAAATGTGTTCTTGGTAAAATGATATATTGACTGATGATTACATGTGCGAGCCTAATGCAAATGTATATGGTTGCAGTTGAAACTTATGGGGTACTTGCTTGACGCGGACGCTAAGCTTTCCCAGGCCAGGAAGGGTGTAACCCCGCAAATGGGGGTTCCCAAAAGACTTCCAGGAGCTTGCTTGAATGCTCCAAGCCTGAATGGTGTTTCATGCTTAAGCCACTTATCAGTGAGTGTTTTAGAGCCTCTGGTACTGTCTCTTTAAGAGCTGTCTGCTTGCAGACATAATTAGTTTATATGGGGGACTGTGTGTTTCTTTGATTGAGTACCACTCGAACTGCTGCCAATTCACTTCATTTTTGCAGTCACTAGGAGTGCAAAGGGAACCTATCTGAAAGATGTAACTGTTTGCCAGAAATTATTTAGAGTAATAATGAAATTACAGTTTGTCTAACCTGCTTTCTTTGCAGTCAGAACTGTGTCTGCTAGTTCCCCATTCTAGTTTTGAACTGCTGAACTGGACCAATCAGTGTGGGGTAAGCTAGCTCTAAAATGGTGCCTTGGACGAATCAGAACTTGACTCATAATCTGAGCCAGCCACAAGAGGATTGTATGGGCAGTGACTCTGGGAGATGTAGTTTAGACTTCAGTGCCTTTTTGACCAACAGCAGCAGTCTATTGTGAGTGACAGCCAATCCAGTCAAGAACTGGGAGGAACTCAAGGAAGTGCCCGGTTTTGTCGGTTGGAGTTTCAGTTGAGCTTTGGCAGTGAAGAAGGAAGGAGCCCTGTGCTTTTCAGTGTGCAGTTTTAGTCAAAAAACGTGTGTAAGGCCCAGAGTTCCGGTCTGCAGCTTGTTAGGACTGAATCTGGCCTGTGAAAAGAATCAAAGGATCTCTGAAGAGTAGAAACCAGGCTCACCCTGTAGAAGACTGGAGAAATTATTGAATTGCACTCGGTCTGTCAGGAACTGAATCTGCTGTGTTCTCCGGTATTGTGCAGTAATTGCGATCGGGATACAGATGCAGCCTGCCTGGTATAGTGCTTTCTTTTATATGGATGTGTGAAAAGGTTTGTGTACCTCAAGTGAGCCCTGCTGACATTGAAGGACCCTATCTTATTTGAGGTTGTGAGTACTAATTCAGGGTCGCTCTCGTTGAATTGCCACATTAAATCCAAATAGAATTACTGTACTGCTGACTGTTTAATTCTCCTTTCTCTGTGTGAAAGGGCCCTACCAGCTGCCACGGTTTGGACTAGCTACTAGGCTTGGGTACCCAAGGACAGTAACTGATAGGGATAGGCCTGTGCACAGAGCCATAGGTAGATTATTAGAGTGATAAGCTAATTAACCTGATTTCCCTGTCCTTGTTATATCCCCAAATAAATCAGAGCTGCTTGTTTCAGCAAAGTTATACTGCCTGAGGTATTTGTCTATGTTAAAGTACTGTACTGTGATTGTTGCACTGTATCTCATTTCACAGGAGGTCCCAGTGCCGGAACCAGACCTGGGGTAAGTGTATACTGTGAAGGTAATTCTGATATATTGTGTGGGCCACTAGTGGGAAGAAAGGGGGGTTGCAGTGTCCTAGAGGGCTGTGACCAAGTTAGTTTAACTATTGCAAACCCTGACCTCTGGGTGGAGGCACCCGCCATTGGATCCAGGCCCCTCAACCTGTTAGTGGCAAATCAGGCAGGGGTAGTAGCCCCTGGGATAGCGCCATCTAGGTGTTACACAAAGTCCTCATGATTGCTGCTGTCTATATCCCACCAAAAGATCCTGATTCCGGCCTACAGGCTGTCCTCGAGTTCGTAAGTACACAGCCTTCTGACATCGAACTCCTTCTCCTTGGGGACTTTAATATAAATTGGCTTGCTCCTGATGCAGGGTCAAACAAAGATGCCATCCTAGCAGCAAATTTAACACAAGTGGTAAACTCCCCTACCAGGAAAAACTACAAATCAGGGACCAGCACCCTCATTGACTGGATCCTTATCAGCCACCCTACTCGTATAACCAATGTAAGTGTTCTCCTGACTCGCTCAGTGATCACTCTCCAATAATATGTACCTGGACAAATAAGTTTCAGTAAGCGCCCCAAAACCATCTATAGCAGAGTCCTACCTTATGGCAACCTTACTCATCTCAAGACCTGTCTTAGGCAGATAGACTGGTCCTTGATTTACAAAACTCAAGATGTTGACCTAGCCCTTGATTACTTTATTACTACTTTCAACACTGCCTGTGACACCTATGCATCAGTAAAAAGCAAAATCAAAGCACTCACAAATCCCTGGCTCACGGCAAAGCTATTGGCACAACTCAAAAGTAGGGATCACTTCTGGGCCACTGCAAGAGCTACTGGCACTCTGTCGGACATTCAAAAGTATAAACAGGCTCACAACCACTGTACTAAACAGATCCGCTTGATGAAGAGCTCCTACTTCAAAATGCCCTCTCCAACTCCTGGGGTAAGGGAAATCCTTCTGGGACAACATAAAGAATATCATGGGTCAGCAGTCCAAATCCCTCCTACAATAATGAATGTGGATAGAACCACTACATTAGACCCAGAGATCATTGCAAACACCCTAAATGATACCTTCACGGACCTTAGTGGTGTTCTCTCATCTGATTTCTTTACTAATGCTGACCCTCCAATTTCTACTTACTACTGCCTCTCCAACCAAACCACCCTTCCATTTCAAACTAGTAAAGGCACATGAAGTCTATAAATATGTAAAGAAGGCCATTTCTAAGTCCCGAGCAAGCAGCGACACTATTGACCTTAAACTTCTGTCCCTCACTCTGGAGGAAGTACTGCTCCCTCAAAAATTTTCAATCTCTCCTCTGCTACAGCCAATTCCTAGGAAATGAAAGGCTGCAGTTGTCATCCTGTGCACAAAAGTGGTGATAAGTCACTGCCTGGTAACTATCGCCCGACATCAATACTCACCACCTCTCTAAGGTCTTGAACGCTTGTGCTGACCAACTTTCAGACTACCTGGAAAAGCACAACAGCCTATGCACTCAGCAGCATGGATTTAGGAAAGGGCACAGCACATCGACTGCCCTACTTGAATTCTCAGGAGCAATCCACAATGCCATGGACAAAGGAAACCTAACTGGAGCAGTCTACATTGACTTAACCAAGGCATTTGATACAGTTCACCATGGCCTACTTATCAAACAACTTCTATCCCTAGGGCTCTCGCAGGGTCCTGGTGACTGGGTAAAAAATTACCTTGCTCAGCGCTCTCAATCTGTAAAAGTAGCTGGAGTTCTCTCAGACTCAAAACCGGTTCGCTCAGGAGTTCCCCAGGGATCCATCCTTGGTCCCCTCCTTTTCAGCCTTTTCCTAAACTCCCTCCCCAAATCCTGCCCTGAACAATTAATTCTCTATGCCGATGATGCCGTGATTCTTGCCACTCATAAAGATCCGAACCTCTTACGCCTCAACCTTCAGCATGCTTTTTCCAAAGTTGAGAAGTGGTTCCTTGAACATAAGCTGGTTCTAAACCACAAAAAAACTAAATCCATGCTCTTCTCTAACCCGCAAAACAAGAAACAGCAAGACCCACTCACCATTAATACATACCTGGGAAATACCCTTGAACAAGTGCCAATTTTCAAATATCTTGGAATCAACTTTGATCAAGGCCTAACCTTTGCAACTCATATTGATAGTACAGCAAAACTATTAATCAGCTAATTGGGATTCTGTATCGGAACCAACAGCTTCTTACCCATTCTGCACTGAGGATTGCCATCCAATCTTCTATCATCTCAGTCGTTGACTATGGCTTAGTTATATACGGATCTTCCACTACTACAGCACTTAGTCGCATTACAACATCCCTAAATAAGGCCTGTCGGCTGCTGCACATCGACGTACCCACACATGTGAACTCTATGCTGACTCAGGTTGGTTGCAACTCTCAAACCGGATAAAGTACCTTACCTGCCTGATGGCGAAAAAATCCACTCTGGGCCTCACTCCACCCTGTATCCAAGACCTGTTATGCCCGAGCGCTAGCACCCGTTTTACCAGAAGATCAGAACACCAGCCTCTCCAAGTCCCCCGATGCCGGACTTCTCAGGGACAAAGATCATTTGCCTATCGTGCCCCCAGCTGGCTAAATGCCCTCAGCACTCATATTACTGCCTCCACCTCTCTAGGTATTTTCAAATCAAGGCTTTTCTCTCACCTTGTCACCTCCAGCTCCTGTGACTGCCCTGATTAAACCTCCTATTTTCTCACTACCCACCCTGTTCCGTTATTTGACAAAGACATGTTTGGGAAACCTTTTCTCCTGCTATTGTCTGCTCCCCACACCTTTCACTTAACCTCTCTGTTCTGGACTTTTTCCCTATTTGTTTCTCCTAATCTGGCATGACCTCTTTCTTGTAATAATAATGTGATTATTGCTATCTCATGTCCTTTTGCACAAGTGATTTGATATGTATTTGTATATGTTTTCTTGCTCTTGACACAACACAAATTGTTGTGTTATCGATGTAACCTTTTGTACTGTACCTAATTGACGTGGAACCTTTGTAAAAGAGCCTCTGGCTCAAAGGTAATAATTCCTAGAACAATAAACTAAATTAAACTAAACCTTAAACCCTAAACTTTTAGGGACAGCTGACGTAGGTATATCCTTAGAAACAACTACTCACCTTGAAGGGGTGAGAAACAACCCAGCTGAGTGACTGGGTGGGAAAGTGCTAGGTGCTGGCACAACCCAGGTCAATCAAGATGGCCTGACCTTGGAAGCATAGTTTGTTAAAGAAACGAATGTTTAGATTGCAGTGTCTAAGGGCTATATTTTGACAAAGAAGTTATAATAAGTTTTTTTTTTTAGAGGTTAAAATAAGTTAATTTTTGAGGGAAGTTGTTTTTGGATTGAAATTTTGTACAGACCAAGAAGGTAAAAGTAAAAGAAAGGAACGTTTTTTGAACAGACCTCAGAATCAGCTCACAGGTACCAGGTCCAGTCTACCCTAGTGGCATTTACCCTAGAGGAGATAGAGCATAGAGGATGGCTAAAACATATACTAATGTCATATCGTATAATATTAATGGACTGAACAGTCCCATTAAAAGAATATTTGAGAGAAGAAAATGCCCCCATTATATTCCTGTAAGAGACACATCTTACACCTAGGAAGGCTGAAAAGCTTAAGACTAAAAACTTCCAGAGGATATCACGCATCATTGGAAGGGGAGAAAAGAGAGGAGTAGCTATCCTTATGGCTGCTAATCTGCCCTTCGAAGAAGAAGAGATTGTCATAGACCCAAGGGCTAGATATGTTATAATTCGGGGTAAAGTCCAGTGTAATCAAATAACTTTGGCCAACATCTATGCTCCACCAGGATCTCCCTTTGCCTTCTATTCCGAAACCATTAAACTGGTACTGGAAAAGGCACGGGGAACCCTACTGCTGGGGGAAGACTGGAATCTGATCAGAAACAGGAAGCTTGATACCACATCACAGATACCTGCTCCAGGGTCTAAATCAGCAAAACTTTTTAACAGACTATTAACAGTCACAGGACTAATAGATATATGGAGAGAAAAATATCCACAGGCAAGAGATTATACCTGCTACTCTCAGAGATATAAAACATTTTCTAGAATAGACATGTTTTTGACACAAGTGTGAGACTTTAGTAAGATGGGCCACTCTTGGATGGGAACGGCAAGTCACTCGGACCATCAGCCACTATTTATTGAACTAGACTTGGGAATGATGCAAAAGAAAACTCAGTGGAGACTAAATGTGTCCCACTTAAGAGATAAGGAGGTCCTAGCTAAACTTAAGACAGTGATAAGCCAGACCATTGGGAATAACAACAGTTCGGGGACGACTCCCCAGATTGTGTGGGACACCCTCAAAACAATGCTCAGGGGGAAGCTCATCTCTGTAGGTTCATATAAGCAGAGAGAAAGAAAAGCTCTTCTGAACCAACTGAATGCTCAGTTAAAAAATATCCAGGGATAGGGAAATTAAAGAGATAATGGATCAATTACAAAAAATACACGAAACAGAGATAGAGAAAGCACTGGCATATCTTAAACAGACATATTATGAAGGGGGACATAAGGCCACGAGATTTCTAGCCCTGAGACTCAAGTAAAGACAAGCTAAGGCAGCCATTACCAAAATCAGAGACCCTAAAACGAACTTACTAGTATACAGAGAAGATCAGATCAGGGCATCCTTTGTCACATATTATAAAAAGCTCTATAGAGCACAGATTGAAACTTTACAACAAGACAAAAGTGAATATTTAAAAGCCCTAAATATCCCGAAATTAACTTCGCAACAATAAGAAGAACTGTCCCGAAATCAGGAACAGAACCAGGAAAAACTGGAAAGTCAAACCCCCTGCTCCATAGGAGCAGCGCAAAGGTGAAACTGCCAACCGGAGCTCCAACGAAGACAGAGATGGAGCTCGGAGTCAAGAATGCAGCCGTTAGGAGCGGGGCCAAGAGGAAACCACCAAAGTCGGTTCAGGCCCATCGCCCCTCCCGACGAACAATCCTCGTGCAGACGTACCAATGGGCAACCTCGAGTGGCACCGATTCTTCTTCCCCCAACAAGGAAGAGGAGCTTGAGGTTAAGCAGAGCTGGATCCCCAGAACCACTAGATTTGTGCTTTGGAGGACTGTCACCCCGAGCACAGGACTGTCCGTAGTCGGACCTCCCCCATTAATTAAGGGCAGCAGACCAGACACAGCCCCACTACCACAAAAACTTTCAAACGAAGTCCTCCTACAGTCACCGCTACCATCTAAGGACGACTCAGTTGACGGCAGGAAAGAATTTCTTTTTCTTCTTGTTCGTAAAATAAGAAATTACTACTTAAAATATTAAATTAAACGTTAAAAGCTGCTGTCATATAGACGAAAACTTAGACTCCTGCAGACGAGCGACATCGACATTCAAGCGCACTTGACGGTGGGAGCAAAGGAACTGAGGCGGTTGGAGGGTCGACGCCGAGATAGCCTACACAGGAGCGAGCTAGTCTCACGGTGACGCGCATGCGTGGTCCTGTCTCAGCGCCGACCCTTCAGAAAATGTTAGGCTCCCGCTTGGTCCTAGCACCTCTGGCGCTATCCCACTAGTGTGAATGAGTGATGGAGACAGTCCAGGAAGATCATAAACTCTCGCTGTACGCAGATGATGTACTTTTGTACATCAGCAATCCCAATCAATACCAGAAATCTGGAGAACCCTCCAACAATTTGGAACCCACTCGGGCTATACCTTAAATAAAGACAAAACGGATGTCCTCACACTCAATTATAAACCCATACCCCTCATCACTGACCTCTTACCATCAAACTGGAACAGACAGAAAATAAAATACTTAGGAATTCAGATCACAAAAACACTCAAAATGCTCTCAATAGCTAACTATGGTCCCCTGCAAACTCAGCTTAAGGGTGACATAGAAAAGTGGCAATTACTAAAACTACCAATGCATGCTAAGATCCAGACAGTCACCATGAATATTCTACCGAGATTTCTTTATTTATTCCAGTCCCTCCCAGTATATATCCCACAGAAACAATTCCAAGCATGGCAGAAAATCATATCTAACTTTATCTGGTCCCCTGGGAGACCAAGGATAAAAATGTATACACTACAGGAGGAAAGAAGAAAAGGGGGAAGAGCTATACCTAATCTGGAAATATACTGTATGGTGGCATATCTGAGATGCATCTTACTATGGAGCACAGACTCATATGAAGCACACTGGAAGGACATGGAGACCCAGATGATAGAGGGACCCCCCCAGAAGCTAGAGTAGCTGACCCCACCATAAAAGGAGAATAATCCGAGATACCATTGGTCATAGCAAATACACTTAACCTGACACAGAGACTATGGACTAAGTTAGGAATTCAAAAAGCTATATGGCATCTCCAATGGTTTGCATGGTCCACACAGTTTACTCCTTCGAGGCTGGATCATACATACAGGCTCTGGGCCAGATTGGGCCTTCAAAGAATGGAGATAACCTGATTCTAGACTTTCAAACCCTTAAACAGGTATTTAATCTTAGAAAGAGGGACCATTTTCAGTACTTGCAGCTAAGAGCCTATCTCCAGACTACTCAAAAAATCTCACTCTGAGAACCCCAAGTAGAGGATTTGATACAAACAATGCTTTTGATAATCAAAGGGAAGCAGGAGAGAGGCCAAATATCTGTCCTATATAAAGCAATCAGACAGCTCCCCAATGCAACTACCACTAAACTGAGAAATAGATGGGAAAGAGAGAGTAATATAGACATCACAGATAGGGACTGGGGATTGATTTTCAACTCGCCAATAAAACTACCCACTCACCTGGGTGGCAAGAATTTGCATGGAAAATGAGGGTGAGGTATTTTTATACCCCTGAAATTCAGAGTAAATGGAGGAGATCTGGGGAGGGGCTTTGCTGCAGGAAATGTGGGGTCCAGCCCGCACATCTCACCCACATATTCTGGAGTTGTGAGATCATTATACCATACTGGGAGGAGATAATGAGAGAAATCAATAAAGTTCTTCCAGGCACCCAGCCCGTAACGATGAAGAATATGATGTTGGGCCTACTCCCCGGAGAGAGTGAAGGGAGCAGATTCTAAATACTTGTTGAACATCCTCATAATGGCTGCCCAAAAAGCAATCACGAGGAGATGGCTCTCCCCTGACCCCCACTAAGAAGCAGTGGATCTCCTTAGTTCAAGAAATCAAAGAGATGGAAGAAATGACATACAAAATTAACAACAGATTAACAATATTCACAAGGAGATGGACCAGATGGGAAATGCTAGAACACTGAGAAGAAGGAGGTGGACAAAGACAAACACAATAGAAACATAGAATTTGACGGCAGATAAGGACCGCTTGGCCCACCCAGTCTGCCCATTTCCCTACCTAATGGATAAGCTGCAGATCCTAGTTAACCAGCAGCCTACTTCTTCCTACCCCACCCCCTAGAATTGTCTTATGACTGTCCCATGCATGCTTGAATTTAACGACTGTTTTTGACTCTACAACCTCCTCCAGAAGGTCGTTCCATGCATCCACAACCCTCTCTGTGAAAAATACTTCCTTAAATTACCTCTGAGCACGCCCATCTTCAAATTGTGCCCCTTGTTCTTGCACACCTTTTTCTGAAAGATGCTACCCTCTTGGACTTTGTTGATTCCTTGAGGTACTTGAAAGTTTCTATCATGTCCCCCCTCTCCCTCCTTTCCTCGAGGCTATACATATTAAGCTCATTAAGTCTCTCTTCATATGTCTTCCGGTGCAGACCCTGCACCATTTTAGTTGCCCTCCTCTGGACAGCCTCCATCCTGTCTATGTTTTTGCAGAGATTGGGTCTCCAGAACTGCATGCAGTACTCCAGATGGGGTCTCACCAGCTGTCTGTACAGAGGGATAATAACTTCCTGTTGTCTACTGGTGATGCCTCTCCCTATGCATCCCAGTATCCCCCCCGCCCTCCTTGCTGCCCTCTCACATTGCTTGCCCACCTTTAGGTCATCTGATATGACTACCCCAGGTCCTTTTCCATTTTTTTGTTGTTAGTATCTCACCCCATTGTGTACTCTTCCCCTGGGTTTTTGTTTCCCAGGTGCATTACCTTGCACTTCTTAGCATTGAATCTAAGCTGCCATACATTTGACCATTCCTCTAACCTTGCCAAGTCCCTTCTCATCCTTTCCACCCCACCTTGTGCATCAACTTTGTTGCATATCTTTGTGTCATCTGCAAATAGACATACTTTTCCTTCCAGTCCCTCTGCAATGTCACTTATAAAGACATTAAAGAGGACCGGTCCTAATACTGAACCCTGCAGTACCCCACTAGTAACCCCCCTTTCTTCAGAGTGGACACCATTTACTATTACTCTCTGTGTCCTATTCTCCAGCCAATTCTTTACCCAGGCTGTCATCTTGGGACCCACTCCCAGGCTGGCTAACTTGTATATTAATCTTTTGTATGGGACTGTGTCAAATGCCTTGCTAAAGTCTAGGTAGGCCATGTCCACAGCCCCTCCCTGATCTACTACTTTGGTCACCCAGCCAAAGAAATCTATCACATTCGTCTGGCATGACCTTCCCGCTATGAATCCATGCTGCCTTGGGTCCTGTGCCCCTCTGGCCTCTAGATACGCGACAATTCTTTCCTTCAGAAGTGATGCCTTCATTTTCCCTATCACTGAAGTTAAACTAACAGGTCTGTAGTTTCCTGCTTCTGCCCTGCTCCCACTTTTGTGAAGGGGAATCACATCTGCCCTCCTCCAGTCCTTGGGTACCGCCCCATCCTCCCATGATTTGTTAAAGAGGGTAGTCAGTGGTGTCACTAGTTCTACACCTATAAGGGGCAATAGCGGAATGGAGTTAAGGGAAATAAAATAAAGGTTTTTCTACAAATAAAGAAATTACTAGAATTTAAAAACTGATGACGAACATATGGGAGAAGAAAGGAAACAAAACTCCAAAGTCAAGGATGAGACCCAAAGCTAAAAGAGGTTGGAGGTATAGTAGATAGAAAGACCCAGATAGGGTAGTAACCATATAACGATGAGAAATGCTTTATTGATGTGGTAATGTAATATTGGAATGTTTAAAGATAACAATTGTAAAATTAGTGATATGGGATGGATTGTCAGTACAATGTTTCAGATGTACTAATAAAACTTGAATTAAAAAAAAAGAGGGGGGCAGACAGCTGCTAATGAGAAGAAGCTCAGTATTGTTATATTTTTGGGGTCCAATTTGTCAATATTGCACTTTTCCTACTTATTTTACTTTAATATGGTCCCACTGTTCTGTTATGTTTTTGGGGAACTACAACCCTCAGGAGGCCCGGGAGCAGTTTGCCCCTGGTTTTCATCTGGTGCTCCCTGTGGATGGGCAGGTTGCACACATAGGGAGACAAACTTGGTTCTCCCCCACCATGGAAGTCACACACTTGTCCCACCCCCCTTTAAAGCTGGTATGGCTATCACACCATTTAAGTTTTAAGATAGTTGGGGGGAGCAGTCCACTCTGTATGTAGTTGTTACTAGGGGGAGTTGGGTTGTTTTTTCACCCTCTGTTTAATAATTATAGCCCAGTTGGGTAGAAGGTTCTTCCATGTTAGTATAGTCTTAAGTCGGACAGAAAAAATGTGTTTTTTCCTTGGTAAATTGCAAAATAGGATGCAGCAGGGATATATTTGCATTAAGGCAATCAGTTGGCAGATATGGTACATGTTCCAAGTTTTGAAGGGTGGGGGAAAGGCAAGGAATGGATAATGGGATATATCACAGAAATGTATATACTCGGGATAGGACAAGTACTTGAATATAAAGAGATGGATTGGGCCTTATTGGAGGGACAGCCAGGATCTCGTTGGGGTATACATAGTAAGCTCTTTTGTACTGAGGCCCCACCTGGAGTACAGTGTACAGTTCAGGAGATCTTACCTACGTAAGGACATAGACAGAGTAGAGAAGGTTCAGAGGAGGGCAACAAAGATGATACAGGGACTGCATCACAAGTCCCATGAGAACAGGCTGAAGGACTTGAATATGTACTTCCTGGAGGAGAGAAGAGAGAGAGGGGATATGACAGAGACATACAAGTACCTTACAGGGAGGAACTGGGCACAGGAAAACACTATTTTCCACCGAAAAATATGCTCTAGGACTAGAGGGCATGGGATGAAGTTGGAGGGTGGGCGATTCAGAGGAAACGTGAGGAGGAATTTCTTCACAGAATGGGTGGTGGACAAGAGGAACACCCTGCCAGAGGAAGTGGTGGGGGCTGAAACAATCACGGGATTTAAGAATGTATGGGATAGACATAAGAGAATTCTTTAGGTATGGGGTAAGGGGAAACAGATTTCTATCTAGGAAAACAAAGTGAACTTACAAGCTCAAATGGGCAGACTGGATGGGCCATAGGCCCTTATCTGCCGACAGTGCCTATGTATCTATGAAAAATAATCACGTCTCTTTCACTAGTACGATTTTTATCTCTTAATATTAATGGGCTTAAAAGAGGTCCCAACATTTCCAATATTTAAAAAAACAGACCAGTAAAGTAATATTTCTCCAGGGGACCCATTTGCCTGGGGGAGAACATCTGAAGCTGTCCTTGGGGGGGAAGTATCAGATATTCTCGTCATCATATCCGAAGGGTAAATGTAGAGGCACTGTCATTTTGATTCCTTCCAGGACCCAATTTCAGATGGAAACGCAATATGTAGATCCCAAGGGATGCTATACATTTTTAACAGGCCTCTTATTTGGGAAAAAGGTCACATTAGTAAATGTTTATTTTCCCCCACAGGCCTCCCCGGCTAAATTTCGGTTGTTTTTTTACTAAATAGCTGGACATACTTCAGGGTTGTTTAATAATGGGAGGGGACTTCAGTTTGACCTTGTCACCTCAGCTTGACAGTTCTACACTGGCAACACATCGTCTGTCTGCAGCCCAAAAGTTTTTTCGCTCCCAAAAAACGTCCCTGGGATTGAAGGATATTTGGCACCATTTTCTTCCTATTACTTGGGCATATACCTTTTATCCTTCACATTTTAATACGTTTTCTAGGTTAGATTATTTTTTTATGTCTAATGAACATACAGATTGGTTACACGATATTACAACATGTCTTTGGTTCCTCTCAGACCATTCCCCTTTACTATTAAAGCTTAACTTAAATATTCTGAAGAAAAACTCTATTTGGCGTCTCAATACATCATTATTCAGACATGGTGAATTCAAAAAAACTCAACACTAAAATCTCCCAAATTTTAATGGAAAATGCCATTCCGGAGGTTTCCTCCAGTATTGTATGGGATACACTGAAAGCGGTTATCCGCAGTGAAATTATAGATTATGCATCCCATAAAAGGAAACAGAAGGAGGCTACATACAAAAAACTACAGTTGTAACTTCAGGAGTTACAACAGGCTCAGGGGGCTGGCACACCAGCTGGTTGTATCCAGATATGCCAAGTAAAAGCTGCATTACAGAAAATTCTGGATGAAAAGGTCCAGCAGGCGCTGTTTTATCTCAAGAAATACAGATATGAGGGAGGCCCTAAAAGAGCTAGAAATCTAGCCAGTCACCTCAGGGGTCATAGGACATCCTCTTGTATTCTCCTCAACAGGGCCTATTAGCCAGGACAACACAAGAGATAATGGAGACATTCAGGGATTTCTATTCCCAGCTGTACCTGTCCCCCCCCAGCAGCAAACTCTCTGACTGAGAGCTTCTTTACTCAAATATCACTTCCCACCATCTCCCAAAGTTACTCAGATAGAATCCTAGCCCCTATTACAGTGGAAGAACTAAAGGCAGATATCTCCCATAGTAAAAATTAAAATGCCCCAGTCCAGATGGATTACCATTGGAATGGTATAAGACTTTTATTAAGAACCGCCCCCCCCCCAATTGTTAGCTACTTTCCACGAGGTACAGGAGGGAGGATGCCCCCCCGGCCTATGCCACTGTATCTCCTATCTTAAAAGCAGGTAAAGATCCAAAATCCATCTCCTCCTATAGACCGATTTCCATCTTGAACGTGGACTATAAATTATTCATGCCTATTTGGGCGTATAAACTGGAGGAGACAGTATCCAACACAATACATTAAGACCAATCGGGATTTATCCATACCAGACAGAAGTGTGGACAATATTCATAGAACAATACACTTGATGGATCATATAAATCAGAGAACTATTCCGGCTGCCTTGGTCAGCTTAGATGCTGACAAGGCGTTCGATCGGGTTTCATGGCCATTTTTATGGAGGACCGTGGCTGGTTTTGGTTTCCGGAAAGATTTTATATCATTACTTCAATGCATTAACACCTGGCCCCGAGCTTTTATTAAGGTAAATGGCCAACTGTCCTCCCCAATCATAGGTATCATCGGTAAATACTGAGTTGAAAAGACTTGCGTCCATGGTGTTCGCCACTTATTTATATAGGAACTGGATTCTTATTAGCATCTAGTTACATAGAAACATAGAAACATAGAAGTTGACGGCAGATAAGGACCGCAAGGCCCATCCAGTCTGCCCATTTCTTTTTCTACCTTATAAATGTGCCATCGGCCTTTGCTCTGTCAGTGTCCTATCTATTCATAGTCATTTGTATTGCTCCCTTATGCCTATCCCATGCCTGTTTGAAGCCCTGCACTGTATTCATAGCCACCACTTCTTGTGGTAAGCCATTCCATGCATCCACCACCCTTTCTGTGAAAAAGAATTTCCTCACATTCCCCCTTAATCGGCCTCCCTCTAATCTCATGCTGTGTCCTCTTGTCCTGCTATTTTTCTTATATTTAAGCATGTTAGACTCTTTCACCTTGTTTATGCCCTTAAGGTGTTTGAATGCCTCGATCATATCACCTCTCTCACCTCACCTCTCTTAATTTGAAACCCTTTGAATACCCTTGACACGTGGGACCAGACAGGGTTTCTCCTCATATCCTCTCCTTTTTGCTTTGTATACTGAACCACTGGCTTAAGCGATTAGATGCACCCAGGCATCCAGGGTGTTCCCCTGAGAGGGTGGGTTTTCACACTTTCCTTATATGCAGATTGTATTTTACTGACCCTTCTAGATCCTGAGCAGTCCATTCCAGCTATGCTTGCTATATTACAGACCTTTGCTACCCTTTTTGGTTATGTGACTAAAGTTCAGAAAACTGAAATTTTAACCCTCAACTATTCTCCAACGCAGACCTTGAAGAATATCTTCCCATCCCACTGGAGATGTAATAAAATTCGACATCGGGGGGTGATTTTACCCCAGAACTTAGCTCATTTACAACTACTTAATTTTGAACCGTTGACGCCAAGAAATAGAGGGACAGCTGGGGAACTGGGCCTATTTACATTTATCTTTTTTTCCAGAATGGACACCATTCGTATGACCATTTTTCCTAAGTTATTGTACTTCTTTCAAACTTTACCATTCATCCCTTCCCAGTATTATTTTACAGCTTGGAATAGCATTTTTTCCAGATTTGTATGGGCAGGTAAGCACCCTAGGATACACTGGTCGTTGTTGCAGTTGCCAGTTGACAGAGGGGGCCTGAAACTCCCAATCTTATTAGAATATAATAGAGCGGTTACATGTAAAATGATTATGACATGGCTCAATACAAATCATGAAGTACCATGGAAATTTATTGAATTTATACTGAATGATTTATTTGAGATTTCCCCTATAGCGTTTGCACCTCTTTCGGCACCTCCAAACTTCAAAAATTTCTTGTTTGGTACAAACCGCACCCTGCGGAGTTGGTATGAGATAAGAGCCCAGACAACATTGGCACAGAATTTTTATTATTTCCGGTTACTGATATCAGAACAAGAATTTTTACCGGCACGAATACCGGCACTAATGGATTTAACTTTTCACAGATGGGGCTTGTCCTTTATATGCCAATTCTTTGCTATACAGGGAGTAGTCCCTTTTGCAACTTTATAGGCAGCCTATCACTTGTCATACCAGGAGCATTTTCGGTACCTGCAGGTGCGGGCATTTCTGTAGAGGAAGAACCCTCCTTGGAATGCTTTGTCAAATCTTAAGCCACATTTTATGCACCTCTTAATAGAGGTCTTGAGAGGTTATCAAATACCTCATATGGTTGGTCTAGCCTATAAAGCCCTCAGAGACCACTGGTCTGAATCCACGCTGAACACTCTTAAAGCATGGAATATAGATTTAGGCACTGATATTCCCTATGATACAGTAAATGGCTGGAACCGATCCTCCCTTCAATGAAAATTTCACAGGCTCCATATTGGCTGGAATTTATTTGGAAATGTCGGATCTGTTTTTTAATACCTCAGATAAACTGATTAAATATTTACCACTGATATATGGTGCCTACTGGAGATAGTACGGGGAGCAGTGGGCGAACACGGTTCATATCTTCTGGAGTTGCACTAAGCTTTCTCAGTTTTGGCAGGAGGTTGGCTCTAGCTTGACACAATTGATACATGCAGGATTAACTAACATCACAATTGGTTTTACTATATATATTTGAAGATGGTACAATGCCACCCTGTAAAAGTTAGTTATGTCTTTGTTTGGCAGTGGCAAAGAAAATGATTACTCGACTGTGGCATAATACCACAGCCTCGCCACTGGCCCAATGGCATTTGGTGATGAGTGAAGTTTATTTTTTAGAACATGCAATTGCTACTCAGATGGGTAGAACACAACAATCTGAGTTATCCTGGAGGCCTTGGGTGTTTTATACGTCACAAAATGATGAATCATTTGTCCCATAAAAAGTACTGGGAACTTTTTTTACGTTGTGGACTGTCCCTTCGCTGCTCACCCTAGGACATAATTGTTGTATTAATTTTATTGTACTGCCAGAAATGTCATGTTATGTATGCACATCTAAGTGACTGCTGAGATGATACTATTCTGAATATTGTACTATACCCCTGGTATAAAGGAATATAATAAATAATTAAAAATATATATATATATTAAAGTGAGAATCCAGTAATCCGACTGACCTGGGTCTGCACGTCTCGTGACATGCTGGATGACAGCTATAGTGGCAATGGCGGTTATCACGACAACACCAATCATCTGCAGGCGAATATCCAGCCACTGTATGGCGGCGTTGCAGGCAAACAGGCAGCGCAGGTTAAGCTCCAAACGTGTCTCATTCTGCTGCTCAAACCTAAAAGAGTTTGTCTTATTACTTTTTAATCTGCTGATATAAAACAGACTGCCCCATATATGCATTTTTTATAAATCACAAATATGCCTATCTAGCCAGCCCACAGATGAAACATCAAAATATAATTAAGTGATAACATTCAGTTAGCAGGAGTATATGAAGGAATAACTGGATAATATGTCTGATTAATTCAGCCTCGACTTTTAATCAAGCACAAAGCTGGTTATTCCAAGTATACTCCGCTAATTGAATAGAAACAGAAACATAGAAGTTGACGGCAGATAAGGACCATGTGGCCCACCCAGTCTGCCCATTTTGCCTATATTACAAACCACAGATCCTAGTTGATCTCTAGCTCACCCTTTCTTTCCTGTCCCTAGGGTACTCTTATGTCTATCCCATGCATTCTTGAATTCCCTAACTGTTTTTGCCCCAACCACTTCCTTTGGGAGGCTGTTCCAAGCATCCACCAATCTTTCAGTGAAAAAGTACTTCCTCATGTTACCCTTGAAGCTCCCCCCAACTTCATTTCGTGCTCCCTTGTTCATGCACATCTTTTTTGAAAGATGCTACCCTCCTGTATCTTGTTTACACCCCTGAGGTACTTGAACGGTTCTATCATGTCCCCCCTCTCTCTCTCCTCCAGGGAATACATATCAAGTTCCCCTAGCCTCTCCTCATAGGGCTTTTCATGCAGACCGTGCACCATCTTTGTAGCCCTCCTCTGGACCTCCTCCAGTCTGTCTATGTCCTTCCAGAGATGTGGTCTCCAGAACTGGACACAGTACTCCAGCTGAGTTCTCACCAGCAATCTGTACAATGGCATAACCACCTCCTTTTTTCTGCTGGTGATACCTCTCCCTATGCACCCCAGCATCCTACTGGCTTTCCCCACAGCCTTTTCACATTGTTTGGTTGCCTTTAGATCGTCCAATATGAGTACCCCCAGGTCCCGTTCCTGCTTGGTGACTGCCAGTAAACCCTCCCCCCATCTTGTACACCTCCCTTGGATTTCTGCTCCCCAAACGCAAGACTTTGTACTTTTTTGCATTGAATCTTGGCTGCCACACTTCTGACCACTCCTCCAATCTCTTAGGTCTTTTCTAATTTTTTCTCTCTCTTCCAGAGTGTCAACCCTGTTGCAGATCTTAGTGTCGTCTACGAAAATACATTCTTTTCCCTCCAGCCCCTCTGCAATGTCACTTATGAAGACAATTGAAGAGGACTAGTCCCAGGACTGATCCCTGTGGCACCCCACTGGTCCCCCCCCCCCCCCCGAGTGAACACCATTCACCAGCACCCTCTGTGTCCTGCCTTTCAACCAATTTCTGACCCAGTTTACCACCTTGGGGCCCACCCCATGCTGCCTAACTTGTTTGCCAACCTTCTATGTGGGACGGTATCAAAGGCTTTGCTGAAATCTAAGTAGGCCACATCCACCACCCTTCCCTGATCTACCTCCCTGGATACCCAGTCAAAGAAATCTATTAGATTTGTTTGACATGACCTTCCCGCTGTGAATCCATGCTGCCTTGGATCCTGTGCTCCGCTAGATTCAAGGAATGACACAATCCTCTCCTTTAACAGTGCCTCACTTAACTTCCCCACCACCGAGGTCAGGCTGACTGGTCTGTAGTTGCCTGCCTCTTCTCAGCTCCCACTTTTGTGGAGTGGGACCACATTAGCCCTCCTCCAGTCTTCTGGGACTGCCCCCCTCTCCAGTGATCTGTTGAATAGGGTGGTCAGCACCTCTCTGAGCTCTTCTAATATTCTTAGGTGAATTCCATCTGGCCCCATTGCCTTCTCTATTTTCAGTTTCCTGAGTTCCTCTAGGACTCTCTCTGCTTTGAATGGAGTGGTGTCTACCTCTCGTTCCTGATTGCTTTTTTTTTTTTTTTTGCTGAGTTGTGGAGCTTCGACTTCCCTTCCTTCGTGAAAACTCAGCAAAAGTATTAGTTCAGTATAGCTGCTTTTACTATGTCCTCCTCTGCACACCCTCCTCCCTCCTTTATCCTGACAATCCCACCCCTGGTCTTCTTCCACTCTCTGATGTATCTGAAGAAGGTATTGTCACCTTTCGTTATAGCCTGTGCTGTATGTTCTTCTGTTCTCGCCTTTGTGCTCCTGACTGCCTTCCCTGCCTCCCTCTGCTTCTCTAGATGCTGCTCCCTGTCCTCATCCCTTTGTATTTCTTTGTACTCCTGAAGGCCCCTCTTTATTCCTCTCCCTATCCTGGTCACTCCCCTCAAGAACCAAAGTGGTTGGTTGTTTCTCTTACGCTTGATTTGCTGTTTAACACAGAGGTTTGTTACCTCTGCTATGGCCCCCTTGAGAATAGACTACTGCTTCTCCACTTCCTCCTTTGTCCTCTTTTGCCAGGGCTCCCCTGAGATATTCTGCCACTTTGTCAAAGTTTGCCCTTCTGAAATCCAGGCCCTTTACTTTTGTGTGGTTAGCCTCTCCTACTGTGGTTATATTGACCCATATCATCCTGTGGTCACTGGTTCCTATGTGGCTGCCTACCCTAACATCCTTGAGCCTGTCCTTATTAGTGAGCACCAGGTCTAGTACAGACCCCTCGCGGGTGGGTTCAGTCACAAGCTGTCTCAGGCATGCCCTGTGCAGTGCAGTCAGGATGTCTCTGCTTTTGGCTGTACTGGCAGTCTGGGTGCTCCAATCTACATCTGGCAGACTGAAGTCCCCTAGCAGTAGTAGTTCACCTTTGGTTGCCATTTTGTGGATGGCTTCCACTAGTGTTTTGTCTGTCTCTTCCCCCTGCTCTGGAGGTCTGTAGATCACTCCTGCTCTAATGCTGGTACCATTTCCTCTCTCTAGGGTGGCCCACAGTGCCTCAGCTCCCTCCTGCAGCCCCTGAACCTCAGCTGGTTTGATTTCCTCCCTCGCGTATATGGCCACCCCTCCTCCCTTTCTTCCTTCCCTGAAAAGAGCGTATCCTGGTATGGCTGTATCCCATTCATGGTTTTCTGTGTACCAAGTTTCTGTAACAGGCACGACGTCCAGGTCTGCATCCATCATCAATGCCACCAGGTCTGGGATTTTGTTTCCCAGGCTGCGGGCGTTTGTACATATTGCTCTCCACATTCTGTCACCTCCCCCCCTTACACCCCGTCTCCCTTCCATCCCCTTTTTGCATTTTGTCTGTTTTTTTGTTTTCTCCTCTATGTTACCAATGTAGAATTTCTGTTTTATTGGTGATCCTTTGACCCCAGTATCCTCTTAAGCCTGTCTCTTCCTATGTGGAGAGGAGGGGAAGCAGTATGAGATTTCCTGCTTGCTTTCACCTCAGCTAGTTTAAATGTTTGCAGAGGAAACATTTAAGCTTTTCATCAAGGATCTTGGTGCCCCCTCTGGACGGATGGAGGCCATCTGGCTTGTACAGTCCTTCATCCCCCCAGGTGGGGCCCCAGTCCCCAATGAAGCTGAAACCCTCCTGTCTGCACTAGTCCTTCAACCATTCATTGAATTTCCTGGTGCGGCTGTCCCCTACCTTCCCCCTTGCCATAGACAGGCAGTACCTCCAAGAATGCTACAGTGTGTGCTACTTGCTTAAAGCCCCTTCCCAAGTCCCTAAAGTCCTCCTTCACTGCCCCATGTCCGCCACTTTCCTCGCCAAGTTATTTGTCCCCATGTGAAATATGATGTGTACTAGCAAGTGCCTGCTCTGAATGAAACTGTTTTTTGGTTTTTTTTCTTAAACTACAACATCAATATATGTCCCCACTGGGAATCAATCCACTGCCCCACTGCCTGTAAGGCCAAGACACATCCACTGCACCACCTGAGGCACTATATTACTGCAATTATACAACTCAGAATGTTAAGCCCAGGATTTTAAAAGTACTGTGATAGTTAAAGTGGAACATGCCTTTCTCCCCCTTTTTTCTGTAGACTACTGTGGGCATGTGTGGAATGTGGATAACAACCATGGGCATGTCCAAAATGTGGATAACCTACTGTGAGCATGTCTGTAATGTGAAAAACCTACTGTGAGTAAGGCCACACTGTGGTTGCAGTACTTTGTGGCATATTAAATGATAGGTTTCCTGTGTTTTGATTGGCTTACAAGAAGTGCCTATCATATAACAGGTATTATATCATAAGTATCTCATATGAGCCAATCAGAACAGAGGAAAGCTGTCATTAAATACCCGACAAACTACTACAACCACATTTTGTACAGGCCCACAGTAGGTTATCCACATTTTAGACACGCCTACAGAAGGCTATCCACATTTTGGACATACCCACAGTAGTATATCCACATTTCACACATGCCCATAGTAGATTATCCATTTAGTCCAGAGAAAAAAGACGGAACAAGGCACGTTCCACTTTAACTACCACAGAACTTTTAAAATCCTGAGTTAAAAATTTCTAGCCAGCATTGAATCGCTCACATCAGCCAGTTATTCCTTTGTATACATAGTTCTGACAGCAGACAAGGGCCGCTTGGCCCATCCAGTCTGCCAATTTTCCCTACCTACATTCTCTCTGCAGACCCTACCTGACCTACAGCTTTTCCTCCCTCTTTCCTTTCCACTATGATTCTCTTGTACCTATCCCATGCATTCCTGAGCCCCCACACTGTTTTTGCCCCCACCATCTCCACTGGAGACTGCTCCAGGTATCTACCACTCTTTCTGTAAAGAAGTACTTCCTCACATCTCTCCTGAATCTTCCCCCTTCCAGCTTCACTGCATGTCCCCTTGTTCTTGAGCATCTTTCTTCTCTGAAGAATACTTCCCTCCTGTACCTTATTTACCTCCGTGAGGTTTTTAAAGGTCTCTATCATATCACCCCCTCTCTCCTCTCTTCCAGGGTGTACATACTGAGGTCCTTAAGCCTCCCCTCATAAAGCTTTTGATGCAGATCCTGCACCATTTTAGTTGCCCTCCTCTAGACAGCCTCCACTCTATGTCCTTCCGGAGATGTGATCTCCAGAATTGGACACAGTTCTCAAGGTGGGGTCTTGCAGTGATCTATACAGGGGCAACACCACCTCCCACTTTGTGCTGGTGATACCCTTCCCTATGCAACCCAGTATCCCACTAGCTCTCTCAACTACCTTGTTGCATTGCCTGGCTACATGTTGGTCATCTGATATGATTACCCCTGGGTCTCTTTCCTGCTTAGTTGTCATCAATACCACATCACCCATTCTGTACTCCAACCTTGGGTTTCTGTGCCCTAGGTACATTATTTTGCACTTTTTCACACTGAAACCCAGCTGCCACACCCTTGACCACTCCTTGAGTTTTCCCAGGTCTCTGCTCACCCTTTCCACCACCCCCAGAGTTACAGGTCTTGGTAGCATCCGCAAAGAGGCAAACCTTCCCTTCCAGCTGATCTGCAATATCACTTATGACTACATTTAAGAGGGCTGGTCCCAGCACTGTTCCTTGAGGTACCCCGCTGGCCACTCTCACTTCCTTGGAGTGAACTCCATTTACCACCCTCTGTCGCCTATCTAATAACCAATTTCTTACCCAGTTTACCATCTTTTAACCCACCTCTAAGCTACCTAGTTTGCTTACTAGTTCCTATTTAGAACAGTGCATAAAGTCTTACTGAAATCTAGGTAGGCCATATCCACTGTTCCTACCTGCTCTAAATCCATCGTCAACCAGTTAAAAAAATCTATCAGATTTGTTTGATATGACCTCCTCCCATGAATCCATGCTGCCTCGATATTCCACAATCCTTTCCTTCAGCAGTGTTTCCATTTACTTTCCTACCACCAATTTCAGGTTGACTGGCCTATAATTGCCAGCCTCTTCCCTGCTACCATTTTTGTGAAGTGGGACTACATCTGCCCTCCTACAGTCCTTTGGAACCACTCCAGTTTTCAGTATCTGTGATACAGAAGTGTTAGAGGTGTAGCCAGTACCTCCCTGAGCTCCCTCAACACCTTGGATGCACCCCATCTGGCCCCACTGCTTTGCCCAATTTCAGATCTGCGACTGCTTTCAGGACTCTCCCCTCTGAAAAAGGACTAGAGTCCATCTCCCCTCCTTCATGACTCCTGTTACTTTTTTCCAGTCCCCCTCCTTCCCCTTCCCCTGTGAATACTGAGCAGAAGTATTCGTTTAAGATGTCTGCCTCTTCCTGGTCCCCTCATGTACAGTCCCCTCTTTCCCTTTTTAACCATGCAATCCCTTCCTTTGGTCTTCCTCTTTTCACTTTCATATCTAAAACATGTCTTGTCCTCTTTTGATACCGCCTGGCCTATTCTTTCTTTAGGTTGCACTTTTGTGCTCCTTACTGCTTTCCCTGCATACCTCTGTTTCCACTGATACACCTCTCTAACCTCCTCCCTCTGTGTCTCTTTGTACCTTCTGAATGAAACCCTTTTAGCCTTTACCGTTTCCGGCATGTCTTTCAAGAACCAAAGCGGTCTCTTTTTCTCTTGCTGTTGCTCACCTGCTTGACGCAAAGGTTTGTTGTCTTCACTATGCCCCCTTTTAGCATGGCCCAAGTACACTCCAGCTAACTGAATGTTATCACTTAATTATATGACAGCCATCCATTATAAGCCAATCAGAACACAGGAAAACTGTAATGTAATACTCCACAAACTATTACAACCACATTTTCGACAGGTCCACTGTAGGTAATCCACATTTTAGGTATGCCCACTATAGGTTATCCATGTTTCGGACACACCCACAACAGTTATCCACATTTCACACGTGCCCATGGTAGTACATCCACATTTCACACATGCCCGTGGTTGTTTATCCATTTAGTCCACACACAAAGGGGGCAGGGTTTTATTTAACTCTAAAAATTGATTAGCGTTTTGCTCATAAAAGTGCTAAAACTTTGTGAAAATGCACAGCTCTTGCCTCACTGTGTTTAACAGATACAGCACTTCCAGAAAATCTATATAAATACTTTATGTACAGTTAGTATCATCCCAAGGAAAAAACTGCTAATCAATTATTTAAAACCCTGGGGGGGATGTATGTTGCACTTTAACCAATAAAGAACTTTTAAAATCCTGAGTTCAAAATTCCTAGTCATATAATAACATTATTCAGTTGGCCAGAGAATACTTAGAATAACCAACTTCTGTGCTTGATTAAACACCTTGGCCGTTGGTCTCGGCATTTAATCAGCCACATCAGCCAGTTATTCCTTTGTAAACTCTGGCTAATTGAATGTTGTCACTTAACTGCAAAAAAAAAAAAAAAAAAAAAAAACTACATAGGTGTACAACCTAAGGTTTATTATTAAAGTAAAAAAGTAAGGAAATGTGAAGTTAGGGTTTTTTGAACCCTAACTCTGCCCACCCTCATCCACCACCCCTCATGAACCCCACCAACTTGAATGCCAAAACACAACCCGGGTTTAATACACTAACATCATAGAAACAGAATGTAGATTGTGTTGGCAGAAAATGACCCAGAGATCCAGTCAGTCAAATAAACAACATAGCACTGGATGTAGAATCGAGTTTACTTACTTACTTACTGAGTGCACTTGTCTTAGGGACTGTGTTCAGGCACAACCCGAGCCATGAAGATGGCAACAGAACAGAAGAAATAAAATACACACACAATACAATGTGCACAAAATAAACAACTGGAAACAACAGGATGTAAAAATACAATACATAAAAATTGCAAGACATGAATGTTACATCCTATGATAAATACTGCACTTGAATGTTCAAGTTCAAGTTTCTTAAGCAGGAAAACTCCATTGAGCAAGTTCATTTGCAAGGATGTCCTGAGAGGGATACTGAAGGTACAATACAGCATATATTAGGTACAAGCTAACAATAAACAGGATGAGCTGCACAGTTTATTAACACTATAAGCAATCAAAAAGAAACATATAATTAAGTGGATGAGAAGCAACAGGGATATGATACAATACGCGAATATAGTCATTGGAAAAATACAGACAAAAGACCTTGCACAACATATTTACAATATATACAATTCCATTAACTCAGGAATGTTGTGAAACACAAGAAGCAGCTGCACCAGCACACACCCTGCCCCAAACCTGCAGCATCCTTCACAACCAGCCCTGCAGGCCACTTCCAATACAGTTGCACCCTCACATACCGTACAGTAAATACAAACATGTCAGCAGATAACGGTCTTGTGCAGTTCCCTATTTATTTACAAAGGGAACTGCCTCCCCACATTTCCCTTTTGACCTCCATCAACGTCCCCCTCTCCCTCCCATTCACAGCCTTCTACCTGTAACTTTTCCCCTCACCCTGTCCCACCCCTGTCTTGAAGCTGCTTACCATTTTTAGGGATACCACCTTCTGTGGCAGCTAATTCTACATGACTACCACCTTCTCGGTGAAGAATTGCCTCCTTGTATCCCTCCTGAACCTTCTTCCACCCACCACTTTTAGGCTGTGCCCCCTAGTGGCCTTGTTACCACTAAGGCTGAAGAGGCCCTCAGTGCTCACCCTGTTAATACCCTTAAGGTATGTGATGGTCTCAATCATGTCTCCCTCTCCCTTCTTTCTCTCAAGGAAGTGCGTGCTGAGCTCCCTGAGCCTCTCCTCATAGGTGTTGCCCTGCAGGCCCTAGATCATCTTGGTTGCCCTCCTCTGGACAGTCTCCAGCGAGCTGATATCCTTCTTAAGAAACAGGCCTCAAATCTGCACACTGTACTTCAGGTGTGGTCTTACCAGTGACCTGTACAGTCGCAGAATGACCTCAGCCTTCTTGGTGGTAATTCCCCTGGCTATGCAGCCCAGCATCCAATTTGCTTTGACTGCTGCTCTCTTGCAGTGTGCAAAGTGTTTCAGGTTACCTGTGATCATTACTCCCAGGTCCTTGTCTTCCTCTGACCTGGTTACCTGCACATCATCCAACCAGTATTTGGTCCCCTGATTCTTTGCCCTCAATTGCATAACGTTATATTTTTTTTTAGTGTCGAACCCCAGTTGCCAAATACCAGATCACTTTTCTAGGCTAGCGAGGTCCTGCCTGAGCTTCTGTTTTCCCTACTCCATGTCCACCCTCCCATAGAGTTTGGTGCCATCTGTGAACAGGCAGATTTGACCCCGATCCCATCTGTGATGTCACTTATGAAGATTTTAACACCGGACCAAGCACTGAGCCCTGTGGGATCCCACTGGTCACAGACCTCACTTCTGAGAATTCACTCTTTACTACCACTCTTTGGCTTCTATCCTGCAACCAGTTTCTGAACCATCCCATGAGCTTAGCCCTCACCACCAGGTCCTCCATCTTCCTGACCAGCCTCCTATGAGGCACCACGTCAAAGACTTTGCTGAAATCCAGATAAAGGACATCAACCACCTGGGCCTTGTCCACTATCCTAGTGATCCAATCAAAGAAGTCAATTAAGTTAGTTTAGCACAATCTCCATGACACAGACCCATGCTGCTTCTCGTCCTGGAGCCCCCTTTCCTCCAGAAAGCTGATCAGTCTCTTTCAGGATGGTCTCCATCAGCACACCCACTACTGAGGTCAGGCTGACTGGTCTGTAGTTCCCTGGTTTGACCCTTGACTCACATTTATGGAAAGGCACCACGTGCACCATTCTCCAGTCCTGGGGCAAGTTTCCAGACTCCAGACAGGTGTTAAACAGGTCTACCAGGGGACCCGCCAGAACCTCTTCCAGTTCGCTAAGGATCAAGCCTGAGCCTCGCAACTTTGGCATTATTTCATGGTGGGTTTATTGTGAAAACGTGGCAATACGTGGTCCATGACACATTTTTTTTTTTTTTTTTTTTACTTTTTATTTAGTATTTTCAGTTTTAACACAGTCACACAAAAGAGTCAACAAATAAATACACAACATACACAGGTCAGAACAGATATCAATTAGTGGATGTCATTACTTTAAAAAGTTTTTAACAGGTTTGTCTTGAATTTATATATAATAAAATAAAAAGAGATTTTTACCACAGAATTACTTTACACAGGACAAGAAAAAAACAAAGATGCCCAAGGATTGCTCTGCACATTGATTAGATCAAGTACTGGCTTCATAGTCCTTTGGGGGACCAAACTATCTGGTCTCTGGGTAGTCCCTTACCAGGACAAGAACTGCAATACATCAAGTTACCTCGCCCTCCTGCCCCAAGTGGCTCCTATGGTACAAAGTCTGCCCTATACTGTGTTATATAGAGGACCCACCTGCGCCAACCTGATTCAAACTTTTCTGTCGCACAGCGAGTTAGAGCTCTTAAACGCTCCATATGATATACTTCATTCATAAGGTCCCTCCAGTCTTCTATAGTCGGGATTACTGTTTAAAGCCTCCTATGAGTAACTGCCTTCTTGGCAATCAGGAGGCATATACCCATTAGTCTCCAGGTTGTCGGGTCTCGAAATCCTGATGGTAACTGGGAGAATAGAAACATCTCCACCGTAAGTTGGGGCTGGGAAATAAAAAGCTCCCCAAATGCCACCTGCAGTGTGGTCATAAAGTGGGGCAGAGTGATGTAGCTCCAAAACACATGACCGTGTGTGGACAGGGAAACTCCGCACCCCCTCCAACATGAGGCTCCCAGGTTAGGCAAATATTTAACTTGTATGGCAGGGGTCCTAAAATATCTTATGGTTAATTTCCAGTTAAATTATTTCCATCTGTAAGAGGCTGTATACGAGTGTAGAAATTTAAGATGGGCATCCCAGCTTTGCTCTGAAAGGGCAATTCTTAAGTCTTTCTCCCAGTTTTGTTTGACCTAAGATATAGAGTAAACCTGGAGGGCCATCAATACCTTATGTGCAATACCTTATGTGTATAAGAGATCATATGAGTTAAGGGGGCTCTCCCTTCCAGAGCCTATCGGATAACATCATATAGCCCCGTCCGAGAACCCTGTTCCAATTCCATTCTAAAAGATTGTTTAGCAAAGTTAAGAACCTGTAGGTAGCGGAATTGGTCATGGGGCCACAACCCATATAAAATCACATAGTTCTGCAAATGTATGGGGTACCCCATCTTTTAAGATGTGTGCTAATGAGATGATCCCTTGTCTTTCCCACCGTCTAAACCCTGAATCTAACCTAGCCGGCAAAAACTGGGAATGCCTGGAGAGAGATATTAATAGGGGTCTAAGAGATGCAAATTGTACAGAGTTAAATAAGGTCCTCCAGCATTTCATAGTACTAGATGTATAGGGATTGGTCGTAATATCTTCCAGCAAGGGACTGGGATAGGCCAGCAGGATCTACCATAGATTAGAGAGGTCCTCTGCCTTAATCTCTAGCTCTCTCCACATTGCACAGTATGTTTTATGAAGCCACAGAAAAATAATTCTAAGCTGGGCCGCTCTGTGATATCCCTCAAGGTCCGGGAGAGCTAAGCCACTCATCTCTTTGGGCAGTTGCAAGGTTGCATATCTTACCCAAGAAGGTTTGTAATCCTATATGTAACGTGAGATTTTTTTGTTTATACCTGTGAAAAATTTTGGGGTGTAATCGGAAGGGTCTGTGATAGGTATAACACTTTGGGGGAGAAGGTTCATCCTTATCACCTCTATTCTTTGTATGAGAGAGAGAGGAATGGTCTGCCACTTCTCCAGCTCTGTGTTCACAGAATTCATAAGTGGTTCATAATTGTGTTTATATAAACAGGTCAGGGTCAGCTGTGAGGTTAACCCATAAATATTTTAACTTAGGAAGGTTCCACCTAAAGGGTAACCAGTGCTGAATTTCTGGGGAGGGGCTATAATGTACACAGAGCACCTCTGTCTTACTTGGGTTCACCATATAACTGGATAAAGTCCCAAAATTCTCCAGCAAGTTCCATAGTGGAGGAATAGACTTCTCTGGTGCCGACAGGTACACCGCCAAATCTGCATATAATGCGAGTTGGTGAAGACCCCCCCCGAATACCCTCAACTGCTTCCTCTTGCCTTATGGCATGTGCCAAAGGTTTCAAGTATATTGCAAAGAGCAACAGGGAGAGTGCACAACCCTGCATGGTTCCCCTCTGCAACACTACTGGGTCAGAAATAGAGCCATTAATTTTAATATATGTCATGGGCCTACTGCAGTCTCCCAGTGATTCCCTGGAAGTCTTCCGAGAAACCCAGTGCTCCCAACGTTGCCATCAAAAAAGGCCACACCATGACAAGATTTTTTTAAAATAAAACAGAAGCTTTATACTTGATTTTCGGTGAGCGAGTCTCCTCTTTTCTAACCACTCCTGCGGTTCTCTAAGGATCCTTAGGTGCATGTAATCTGGCCCTGGTGATCTGTCCACCTTAAGGGCCCTTAGGCCTTTGAGTACCCTGTCAGCTTGAATTACGCTATCTGCGACTTCCCCTCTTCCGGTCCCCACCCCCCCAGTCCCTTGTGGTAATGGTCGTCCTTCTCCAGTGAAGACAGACAGAAATACCCATTCAGCACCTACACCTTTTCTTCATTACTCTCTGCTCATCCCCAACCCCCGCCTTTTTTAGCCGGACAATCTCATCTTTTATGTTTCTTTTCTCCCTTATATACCGGAAAAAGGCCTTCCCACCTGCTTTTGCCCCCTGGGCTAGCTGTAGCTCTCTTGTGGCCTTTGCCTCCCTTACCAGTATGCTCGCCTCTCTTGACTTATCAGCGTAGTCCACCCTATCCTCCTCCTTCTGAGTACGCTTGTAATTTTTAAAGTTTGCCCTCTGGTCCCCCACTGCTTTTGTCTCTCCTTGCTGAACCAGCTGGGCCTTTTGACTGTAGCTTTTTTTTTTTTTTTTTTATTATTATGTTTCACCCCGACTTTTCTCGGGTTTTCTCCTGCTCTTCCTCGGACGTGCACACTGCATTCTGAAGCAACCTCCCGGTGCCTTCCCCCCTCCCACCACCAGCCACCGGACCGCCAGCGGTGGCAGCTGGGCTCCCACAGGGAGGGCAACAACCTCCCAGGAGAGGACAGCGGCCACTCAATTCTGCTCCTACCATCCCCCCCCCATGCCAACTACCTGACGACCCAAGGACATTCCCGAATCAGGTGTGACGCAAGGTAAGGCACAGCATCACTGCGCCATCGGGCCGGCCTGGCCTTAGCTTTCTTACTTTTGAATCTGGCACACTCATTAGTGTCCTCTTTATTATGGCCCATTTCTGTTCCACATCAATCACCACTCTGATCCTAGCAAGGTGTCCTTTCAGAACTTCGTCCATACTACAGTTAGCCCTCTGGAAGTCCAAGACCCTTGTCTTCGTCTTGACCATCCCTCTACCTATGTTCTGGTGGAACCACACCATGTCATGGGCACTTCCTGCAAGGGGCTCCTGTGCCTTCACATCCTGAAAATGTACATAGTTGGGCAGGACCAGATCCAGGACAGCCCTCTCTCTCGTGGGCACCATGACACGTTGAGTCAGGAAACCACTTTAAAAAGCATCCAGTAGTAGTACTTGTTCCCTAGTGCAGGAGGTAGTTGGGATTTTCCAGTCCACCCAAGGTAGACTGAAATCCCCCATTATTACTACTTTCTCCTTACTAGATATATCTATGATCTGGGACCCCAATACCCTGTCAAATTAATAATCCTGGGAAGGGGTTCTGTAGATCAACCCCATCTTTAGTTTCCTCCCTTTAATGGATTGATTCTGTACCAACAAAGCTTCAGGTTTGCCCTCTGCCTCTTCCTCACTGATGTACATTATTCCCTCCTTCACAAACAGCGCCCAATCCCCCACACCTCACATCCCAAAGTCTCTGTGATGGCTGCTATGTCCACCTCTCCCTCAGCCAACAATTAATGCATTTCTGCCATTTTGTTCCCAAGACTGCTGGCATTAAAGACACCACACTCAGCCTGTGACTCTGCCCCCCCCCCCTATTCCTGACCTGTTCCCTTCCATCCTCTCTTCCCTTGGGTCTGTCCCTCCCCACCTCCCTGCTCCTCCTGAAGTCCTGACTGGAGGTAAGACCTAACGGCCTCTTATACCAGGTGACTAAGGATGCTATGCACCCTGCTGTCCCCCCTCCCTCATCAGTTTAAATTTACATTTTTTAATCACGAAGTCCTCCAGCTTGCCCTTCAGGACCCCTGTGCCCTTTCAACTTAGGTGTAACCTGTTCAGTGCATATAGGTCCTTGTTATCCCGTGTCCCCCAAAACCACCAACATATCCGTATGCTTCTGCCTCACGCCACCCTCTAATCCATTCCTTAAATTCGGCAATTCTTACCTTCCTTCCCGTACTAGCCCTCAGGACCGGAAGCACCTCCAAAAATGCTACCAACTTTCCTTCAACCCAGCAGATTCTCTCCACCTCTTGAACCTCTCTTGCAGTACCCCAGCTCACATCCTGGAAGGTCATTCATACCCAGATGCACTATAATGTGAGGTTTCCCTTCCTTCTTGTCCCACACACTGTGCTACTAGAGGTCCCACCCTCCCTGTAGTCATCCCCTTCACAAATGAATCCCCCAAGATCACTACCCTCACCCCATCCTGAACCCTCCCTCCCTTCTATCCATACTGCTGCCCATTCCCACCTGCCTCCTCCTTTCCCGCCTGTCCCTCTCGTACTCCCTTCCAACCCTCTACACCTGCAATCCCATTCCCCTCCTCCTGAACCACCCCCCCCCCACTGGCATGCCCCTATCTTTTTCTTCTGTTCCGCTTCCCAGCCTGCCCTCTACTCTTCCTTCTGCCACCCCTCCTGTCTATCCCCTCATTCTCCCATGCCCACTACCCCTTCTCTGCACCACCTACCCTCTCCCCTCTTGCCTGAACTTGCACCCTCCCACCCTTACTTACTTTGATATCTCCCCCACCTCCTCCAACCCTCCATCTCTCGCTGCCCCTTTTTGTTATCACCACTTTCCCCCTCCTCCATCCGGTCCAGTGGAAGGAATCTGTTCAGTACTGGCAATCCTGAAGATACTCCTTTAGGACCCCCCGTTCCTGCCTTACCTTTTCCTCTCATTCTTATCCATTCTCCCCCCTCCACTGGCCTCTTCTCTTGCTAGGGAAGGGACCCACCTATTTGCCTGTTCCTGCTTACCCCCTCCTCCTTCCCACCTTGGCTCCACTCCTACACACTTCCCCTCAGCTGCCTCCAAGCCCTGCAGCCCCTCTGCCCCTCCCATCATTACTCTACAAACCCCACCACCACCAGTGCACCCATCTCCTGACTCAGCTACCATACCTCCACTTTCAGCTACCTAATATGACAAACCAGACATTCCCTACCTCCCAGAGAGTTCCCAGAAATACCACCACCTCCCCACACCCCTGCACATCAACACTCTTATCTGCTTCATCCTTCTCCCACTGCATGCCCCCTCTTCATATATTAACATTTCAGCCCGTCTCTATTGCTGTACCTAGCTATCCCGCTTACCTTTCTGAAGCTTTTACTAGGAATTGGCTACAATTTATCTGCTCAACTGCCTAAATGTCTAATCAGTCCTAGGTACACATTAAAAGTCCATTAACTAATTTCCTGCCTGCTAACTCCCCTGTAGGTAGAGCGTAGCTAGGAAGTAACTCAGACCCACTAACAACACTGTTATCCATTTCTAGTAGAAGGACAGCTGCCCCCCTCCCCAACAAAGTACTCCTATCACCAGGCTAGATGCAAACCTACCTCAGAAAGGGATCAGATGCAGCCCCTGGTCTCCAGAGCTATTTGCCCTTTTACGGCATACCCTGACTGTTAGTTGTAGGGCTACCCTAGATAAGGGACCCTAGACAGGGAGCTGCTGCAGCCCCTACCGACTGTCTCCTCCTGAGACTGACCCTAGATAGGAAATATTCCTATCAAACCCCTACCTACATCTCCACTCTGGATACAGAAGTTGATACCAGCCCATTTACAAAGGAAAGGGTTTTGAAAGAAAGGAAAATTATGTACCTACCGTAATTCTTGATCTTCTCTTGTATCTTCACCATTCATTACTTACTGGGTGTAAGCCGGAGGCGCGCACCCGTCACGGGAGCTTTTTTTTTTTTTTTTTTTAAAGTTGCCTAACGGCCCCGCCCTCGAGAGCGACGTCATGCGTCATGCGCGAGGGGCGGCCGTTAGTAGCGACCGACTCCTCCTCCAACTCAGTTCTGTGAGCCGGAGAGGCAAAAATGAAAGCAGAAAATATAGATAGCGAGGCAAGATAGCCGAGGGATAGCAAAGCAAGGAAGAATGAACTGAAAAAGGAATAAGCCGATGGAGGAAGGACAGAGGAGATAAGAACATCCCTAGCCTAGGGAGTGCAGGGCCTCCTTACCTGGGCGACTCTAGGAGGAGATGAGAGTAAGGAAATGAGAAAATAGAAGAAGAAGAAGAGAGATGGGATGTTGAAGGGACCAGAATGCCTATGAGCATAGTGTACTTGTAGCTGAAGAGCTCGACTAAAGGGAAGCAAGAATCCCGGAGATAGAGCTGAAAGAAGGTTCACGAACCCGCTAGACAGACTCAGGAGGGCATAGTCCTCATCTTCAACATGCCATTGTTCTTGACACCACCTCGGGCTCCTGGCGCGGAAGGCCTTTAACTGGAGAACAGCCGAGGAGGAAGAATAAAACCCAGCAGCATGAGGCGCTGCTCAGGGGTTTAGAAATGGAAAATGTAAGCCTTTCAGGCATTCCAAGATAGAAACGGGACTCAGACTGACTGGCTAAGGCCGGCCAAGGCTTAGGCTGGCTAAGATTGGATATGGTCAGCAGAGCTCTACTGTAAAAATTGTCCAGGAGGACACTTAAAGGGAGAAACCACTTAGCAAAACAGCGAGAAGGATAGCCTACCTTCTCATTTGCCTTCTTGTTTGATTTCTCCTATTCCTTTTTTTTTTTACAGATAGAAAAAAATTTTTTTAACTAGATGCATGACCCAGATACCAAGATGCCTATAGCAGTCGGAGAGAGTTCCCTCAGCATTTTTTTTTTTTTAGAAAAGGAACAAGGCGTACTCATTCCTCTGCTCTGAAGGCAAGAATAGAGGGGGATTAGATTTCAGGGCAACTACCTGAACACGGATTGCAGGATCAAAACTGAATAGCCTGAGCCAGGCCAAACAACCCCAGAGGTATCTTGCCATAAGAATAGCAAGAGATAGTTGTGCAGTCTGATCGCCAATGCAATCATGAGATGGCCCATGAATCTTAGAGTAAATAATTTTCAGTTTAAACCCCGAATTTTTTTTTTTGTTTTTTTTTTTTTTTTTTTGGGAAAATGAAGCAATTTTCCTATATTTTTATAATGCAGAGAGAGGAAGGAGGCGGAGGTGGAGAAGCCACAGGAAGAGGCCACTGAGGGATGGTGGGCGGGCGTAAGTAATGAATGGTGAAGATACAAGAGAAGATCAAAATTACGGTGAGTACGTAATTTTCCTATCTTCCTTGTCAATCTTCACCATTCGTACTTCCTGGAAGTGATACAAGCTCCTCTTCCCCAGGAGGAAGGGCCATACCCTGAGGAACAAGACCCCCAGCCTTCTGCTGGTGAGAAACAGAAGGAAGACCCTGGCTTATTCAGAAAGCCTAAGTGGGAGAAGAGCTAGGAGGTGCCTCCCGAGGGCGAGGAGGCGGAGGGAGCCTGTAAAAGTCTCCTAGCTCTGGATGAGAAAAAGCGGGTCCCGAGGCGGAGCGCATCACCTCGCGGGCCAGGGATGACAACCTGGAGAGACGAAGCCATGCCATCCGCCTGATGCAGATCGCTGTCCCGCAAGCCTGGAAGCCACCTCATTGGCGTCATAAGATGCCCTCTTGCTGTCTTGCCAGCTCCAGGCCTACCGCGGAGAGGACGCGGCTTGTCTGGTTTGCTCCGTGTCAGGCATAGATGCCAGCAGCTGGGACATCATCGACCACAGATGCGGTTGTAGGCAGCGTGGTGAGCCTGATGTGATGCAATGCACTGCCGCGGCGAAGAGAACACTCTTAGCCCCAGGATCGAACTGGAGAAAGTCCGAATCCGGTGGGCGGTCGTGCGCCAGGCAGCAGCGCCCAGAAGGAGCATCCAGGTATACCAAACCTGAGGACGGGTTGGGAAGGAACCTAGAGACTCAGAGGGCACAATACCTCGCTGGCAGTCCGCGGGGCTGGGGAAAAGCGGCGAGGAACTGCCAGGACCGGATAAGCGCCTCCTGGAAGGGACAGGCCGGAAGGTACCACCAGATGCTGGGCACTGGATTCACAAGAAATTCACGCATCACCCATCGGTATTGTCTCTCCGAGCGTGAGGAAATCTGAAGATCCCTCACCATCCTCGAGAGAAGCGCTGATATTCTGTGAAATCAGCATCGGAGGACAGATGAGCAGGGGGTTCCTCTCCCTCAGAGGAGGGAGACGAGGATGATGGGGAACTGGAATGTCCAGAGGATTCCTGCGGCGGTGGGGAGAGTCGAAAGACCCGCTCATGCATGTAACTAACATATGAGGGGAAGGCCGCGCAGAACCCCTGAACTGCTCCCAGGATAACGGACCCGTAGGACCGACATGGCCTGGGAGCGGGGGTGGTGAAGGCAGAGAGAGATGGGAGAGGGGCACCTCCGAGGAGGCAACTGCTCTCTGCGAGGGCTCTGGAATCCAGGAAGGGAGCTCTAGTAGGAGGGATCCCGGATATCAAACCAGGCCATGAAGCGGAACTCTGGGAAGCGGAACCTGGAAGAGCCCTGGGAGAAACTCCCTGTGGCGCCTTGGGACTGCATGGATCCAGAAAGGCAGTCCACCTAGCCGCCAGAGGACACCCTAGAACCCTGGGGAGGGCGGAGCTCTGCTCGGCTCCTGGCCACCCCCTGAGGTGGCCAAAGAGACACTGAGCAGCAGGGCCTGCCCTCAACCCCTCGGATTCGAAGGCCCTCCTCCCCGACTGCAGCGTTCCCCTAACCCCAGAGAGGTAACAGCACCCGGGGATAGCTGTCACGGACCTCCAGAGAGGCCTCCCCTCCGTCACCCCCGTCTCCCCCGGGACTCGGCCACCCCAGCCGAGGAACCCTCAGGAGACGACGGCAAGGGGGACAGAGGGAGGGGCCCGCTGCACCGCCTGGTACCCCTAGCCACCGAGGACCCAGATTCCGAAGAATGGGGATGCCAGGATGGGTCCACATCTGAGTCGAGGAGGACGAGACCAGCAGGACCTCGATGCTGGCCACCCCAGGGGTCCCTGAGGCCACGGGGCCTGAGCGGCCCAAGTACCCGAGAATGCGGCGCCGCTTCGCCCCAACGCCCGGCAGCATGAAGGCCCAACCCACCCCAGCGGCTCCGGCAGACCAGCACCGCCCGAGAGGAAGGAAGGCCGCCGGCGCGCTGGCGGCGTCGGGAAAGCGGCGACAGCGTCGGCGCCGCTGATCGCCGGCTGTGACGGCGGCCCGAGGCCAAAAGCAGCACCGCCAGCAGGCGCCGCCCTGATCACGGCGCCATAAGCGGCGCGGGATCTAACAGCGCCGAGAGCAGCGCCGCTTGATCACTGACACCGCGAACAGCGCGGGATCCAGCTGCGCCAGCGGCGTCGAGAGTCCCACCCGAGCGGGCCCAGCCAAGGAGCCTCGACACGAGAGGCCTGCACCTCGAGTGACTGCCGAGGCAGTGTCAGCGCTGCGGCCCGGAGGGCTCGGCGCTCCCCAACACGTGAAGGACCTCCCCTCGGCAAGAAGGAAGAGACCCCCTCCTCCGGACGTATAGGCCGGGAGGACCGGGAAAGGCCTAGGATCTCGCCCGAGATTCCGGCGGCAGGTCCCCCAAAAAGTCAGAGACATACCCCGAGCTTGTCTTGTGGACTTCGAGGGGCATGACGGTCCATCGAGAAACAAGCGTCATACGAATCCATATTATGGTTGGGTCCCAGGCAAGACAGGCGTCATGCGGTCCGAGGCGGAGAAATCCGGCCGCAGGAGCACCGGCGCATAGGGCACGGCCCGTCTTAGAAAACGTTCGCTCAGAACCGGACATAACGTGAAATAAACAAGATTAAACACAGTCGGAAATACACCCGGCGCCATTACAAAGGAAAGAAAAAGGAACAGTCTTACCGTGGCGTCAGTGTAGAAAAAGAGTCGGATCGCGCACCGGTTGGCTGCTACCGCGAACAGGTGCTGCCTCGGCAGTGGGAGAAACAGAACTGAGTTGGAGGAGGTCGATTCGCTCTAACGGCCCGCCTCGCGCATGGCGTACGCGTCGTTCTCGGAGGCGGCCGTGGCAACTTTAAAAAAAAAAAAAAGCTCCCGTGGCAGATGCTGCGCCTCGCTTACACCCAGGAAGTAATGAATGGTGAAGATTGACAAGGGAAGATCTCTTAAAACTGAAGGTGGACAACGCAATGGGGCCTGATGGGATTCATCTCAGAATTCTAAAAGAACTAAGGATAGAACTAGTGACACCACTGACTACCCTCTTTAACAAATCATGGGAGGATGGGGTGGTACCTGAGGACTGGAGGACGGTAGATGCGATTCCCCTTCACAAAAGTGGGAGCAGGGCAGAAGCAGAAAACTACAGACCTGTTAGTTTAACCTCAGTGATAGGGAAAAGGATGGAATCACTTCTGAAGGAAAGAACTGTCGAGTACCCAGAGGCCAGAGGGGCACAGGACCAAAGGCAGCATGGATTCACAGCGGGATGGTCATGCCAGACAAATCTAATAGATTTCTTTGACTGGGTGACCAAAGCAGTAGATCAGGGAGGGTCTATGGACATGGCCTACTTAGACTTTAGCATAGCATTTGACACAGTCCCACACAAAAGATTAATATACAAGTTAGCCAGCCTGGGAGTGGGTCTCAAGATGATAGCCTGAGTAAAGAACTGGCTGGAGAATAGGACACAGAGGGTAATAGTAAATGGAGTCCAATCTGAAGAAAGGGGGTTTACTAGTGGGGTACCGCAGCGTTCAGTATTAGGACTGGTCCTCTTCAATGTCTTTATAAGCGACACTGCAGAGGGACTAGAATGAAAAGTATGTCTCTCTGCAGATGACACAAAGATCTGCAACAGAGCTGACACACAAGGTGGGGTGGAAAGGATGAGAAGGGACTTGGCAAGGTTAGAGGAATGGTCAAATGTATGGCAGCTTAGATTCAATGCTAAGAAGTGCAAGGTAATGCACCCGGGAAGCAAAAACCCAGGGGAAGAGTACACAATGGGAGTGAGATACCAACAACGACAAAAATAGAAAGGGACCTTGGGGTAGTCATATCAGATGACTTAAAGGTGGGCAAGCAATGTGAGCGGGCAGTAAGGAGGGCTGGGGGGATACTGGGATCACCAGTAGAAAACAGGAAGTTGTTATCCCTCTGTACAGACAGCTGGTGAGACCCCATCTGGAGTACTGCGTGGAGTTCTGGAGACCCAATCTCTGCAAGGACATAGACAGGATGGAAGCTGTCCAGAGGAGGGCAACTAAAATGGTGCAGGGTCTGCACCGGAAGACATATGAAGAGAGACTTAAGCAGCTTAATATGTATAGCCTCAAGGAAAGGAGGGAGAGGGGGGACATGACAGAAACTTTCAAGTACCTCAAGGAATCAACAAAGTCCAAGAGGGTAGCATCTTTCAAAAAAAGAGGTGTGCAAGAACAAGGGGCACAATTTGAAGATAGAGGGGGTGGCTCAGAGGTAATGTAAAGAAGTATTTTTTTCACAGAGAGGGTTGTGGATGCATGGAACGGCCTTCCGGAGGAGGAAGTGGAGTCAAAAACAGTGGTTGAATTCAAGCATGCATGGGACAGTCATAAGGCAATTCTAGGGGGTAGGGGTAGAAAAAAGTAGGCTGCTGGTTAACTAGGATCTGCAGCTTATCCATTAGGTAGGGAAATGGGCAGACTGGGTGGGCCAAGCGGTCCTTATATGCCATCAAATTCTATGTTTCTCTTTCCCTGCTTGCCTTACCTGCCCTTCCTACCCTCTGCTGAGTAGCATGGCCTGAGGTCCTCCGTGCCGACGACACCTAGATAGATGCTACGCTCCTGCTTCATAGCACTCACGCGATGGGTCACTTACCCGAGGGGTTACTAGGTATTGCAGGGTATTATATAGCAACTACAGCCTCCCTACTGGTGGCCTGTAGCAAGTTTTATGAATTACCCTGTAGGCCACCCACAAATCAGCTGCAGCATCACACATGTTGCACTGGAGCCGTAGCATGCTTCATGAATGGCCCATTGCACCACTCACAAAGTAGCTGCATCATTACATACTGTTGCACAGGACCTACAGCGTGCTTCACAAATAGTCGTGCAAGCCACTCATGTAACAACTGCACCATCACATACATTAGGTCAGGTCTTTAGCAGGCTTCATGACTACTAACATACTAGGAAGCCAGCAGATTAGGCCTTATGGTCTTTCGAGTCTGCTTGGGTACCTCAGCGCCCTTGCCAGGCACCGTTACTGTCTCCCCACACGTCCTCTGATAGAGTCCTGAGATTCACCTTCCCCCTATACCTGTCCCAGCCTCACTTGAACCCCTCCCACAGTTGATACCACCACCAGTTCCGCTGGCAGAGCATTCCAGGGTTCCACCACCCTCTCAGTGAAGTAGTGTCTCCTAATCTACCCAGAGTCTCCCACCTACCAACCTCAATGGGTGCCCCCTGGTGGTCCTCTCCACTCACAACTGGAATACTCTACCCCGACCCTCTCTATGGTACCCCTTGAGGTATCTGAAGACCTCAATCATATCTCCTCTAGCCCGTTTCTCCTCCAGAGAGTACAGGTTGAGCTCCTCGAGTCTCACCCCACAGGGCATCTTCAAAAGACCCAGTATCATTTTGGTGACCCTCCCCAGGAGGGCAATATCCCTTTTCAAGGACAGATGCCAAAACTGCACACAGTATTCGAGGTACAGTCTAACCAGGCAGTTATACATTGGTAGGAGCACCTCCCAGCTCCTTGAGGTTATCCCCCTGGTTATGCACCCTAGCATTTTATTTGCCTTTGCCGTAGCCCTCCTGCACTGCTCTGAGTTGTTCATTTTGCCATTCACAACCACCCCAAGGTCCTTCTCCCCCTGTAGCCTGCACTGTCTTCCCTCCCAAGGTGTACACATGTGCTGGGTTCCTGACCCCTAGGTGGAGAACCCTGCACTTCTCCATATTAAACTGCAGTTTCCAGGTGTGAGACCACTCATCCAGAGTCTCCAGGTCCCCTTGAATGGCTAACTTACCCTCCTCCCCATCCACTATCACCCCCAGCTTCGAGTCATCAGCAAAGAGACTCATCTCGCTCCTGATGCTGTTCTGGATATCCGCTATGTAAGCAATAAACAGGAGTGGCCCCAGCACTGACCCCTGTGGTATCCTGCTGATGACCCCCCTGGGAGATGAAACCTCCCCCCAACCATCACCCTCTGAAAATGCCCAGTTAGCCAGTTCCCTATCCACCTAACCATTTGTACCCCTACCCCCATGTCCCTCAGCTTCTCCAACAGCCCGGGATGTGGCACCAAATCAAACGCCTTGCTGAAGTCCAGAAAGAGGACATCCACTGGCCTGCCCTGGTCCAGTGCCCTTGTCACCCAATCATAGAACTCTACTAGGTTAGTCTGACACGACCTGCCCTGGACAAAGCCATGTTGGTGGACATCCATGAGACCCCATGCCTCCAGGAACACCATCAGCCTCTCCTTTAGGATGCCCTCCATCACTCTGCCCACCACCAATGTCAGACTCAATGGCCTGTAGTTTCCCAGCTCCTCCTGCAGTCCCCCCTTGTGTATGGGCACAATGTGGGCCGTCCTCCAGTCCTGAGGCACCCAACCCGATGGAAGGTAGGAGTCTGCTGAGTCAGGAGCAGAGGGGAGAAGCTAATTGGGGGGTGTGGCTTCGGAGTACAAAAACAGGTGTCTCCAATTACAGCTTCCTGCTGTTAGTTTTTGACAGAAAAGAATCTTGCTTTCAGAGCAAGTAACAGCTGACTAGAACTACAGCTTTCTTACTAATTGCCCTCATTCCCACCTCTCTACCCTCCCACTTTAAGCCAGTTCTACTTTTATAGCTACTGAATTTGACTGACAACAGGAACTTCCTGTTTGGCAGTAGGAAGGGAAGGATCACTGAGACACATTAGTTTCATCAACCTTGAAGGAACCTAACAAATACCTCTTTCTCCCCCTCTGGCTGCTGGAGATCTGAATCCAAGCAAGGAAGAAGGAGACTACTGAAGACTACAGGAAGTTCCTGTCCCAGAACAGGAAGGGTGATAGTTGTAAGGGCACATAGGCAGTAAGAAAGTACAGTGGCGTGAAAAAGTATTTGCCCCCTTCCTGATTTTCTCTATTATTGCATATTTGTCACACTGGATGTTTTCAGGTCTTTAGAGAAAATGTAATATTAGATAAAGGGAACCTGAGTGAACAAATAACACTTGTTTTTTTTTTAATTTCACTTATTTAATGAAAAAAAGTTAACCAACACCAACTGGCACTGTGTGAAAAAGTAATTGCCCTCACACTTAATAACTGGTTATGCCACATTTAGCTGCAATGACTGCAACCAAACACTTCCTATAATTCAATATCAGTCTTTCACATCGCTGTGGAGGAATATTAACCCTCTTCCTCATAGAACTGCTTTAATTCAGTAACATTTGGTAGGTTTTCAAGCATGAACTGCTCGTTTCAGGTCCTGCCACAGCATCTCTATTGGGTTTAAGTCTGGACTTTGACTAGGCCTCTCCAAAACTTTAATTTTACTTCTTTTAGCCATTCTGATGTGGACTTGCTTTTGTGTTTTGGATCATTGCCTTTCTTATGACCAACTCGCTTCAGCTTCAGCTGATGGAAGGATGACTGGACATTCTCCTTAAGAATTTTCTGGTACAGAGCAGAATTCATGGTTCCTTTAATTATGGCAAGTCATCCAGGTCCTTAGGGCAGCAAAGCATCCCCACACCATCACACTACCACCACCATGTTTGACTGTTGGTATGGTGTTCTTACTGTGGACTGCTGTGTTTGCTTTACCCGAGACATTATGGGATCCATGTTGTCCAAAAAGTTCCACTTTGGACTCATCTGTCCATAGAACATTTTCCCAAAAGGCTTGTGGATCATCCAGATGCTTCTTGGCAAATGAGAGACGAGCATTTATGTTCTTCTTGGTTAGCAGTGGTTTCCGCCTTGCTGCTCTCACATGAAGCCCATTTTTGCCCAGTCTCTTTCTGATTGTGGAGTCATGAACATTGACCTTAGCTGAGGCAAGAGAAGCCTGCAGTTCTTTGGATGTTGTTTAGGATCCTTTGAGACTTCTTGGATGATTTTACACTGTGCCCTTGGAGTAATTTTGGCAGGCCGCCCACTCCTGGGAAGGTTCACTACTGTTCCAAGTGTTCTCCATTTGGAGATTATGGCTCTCACTGTGGTTCGATGGAGTCCCAGAGCCTTAGAAATAGCTTTGTAACCCTTTCCAGACTGATAGAGGGCAACACATTTTTTTCTGATCTTTTCAGGAACTTCCTTTGATCATGACATAATGTGCTTGTTGAATCTTTGTGCTGGCAACGTGACTCTGATGGTAAGGACCAAAATAAGTGAGGTTTATATTGAGCAGGGCTGGCTGTAATCAAGCCTGGCTGTGTTCAATCAGCTGACTCTAATTATCCTTTAATTGGGTTGATTTAACTAGGGGCAATTACTTTTCACACAGTGCCAGTTGGTGTTGGTTAACTTTTTCATTAAATAAATGAAATAAGTAAAAAAAAAAAGTGTTATTTGTTCACTCAGGTTCCCTTTATCTAATATTATATTTTGTCTAAAGACCTGAAAACATCCAGTGTGACAAATATGCAACAATAGAGAAAATCAGGAAGGGGGCAAATACTTTTTCACGCCACTGTAGGTGCAAAAATATACAGAGGGAGGAGACAGTAAGCATACAAAGCAACAGGAGAGGGGACACAAAATAAGTCAAGATGGGAGTGGTACAGTGCAATGGCTGTGGGGCAGCAGTGTTCTGGGAGACATTCTGGAAGCTGTGATGCTGCCCTATTTGCAGGCATCTCTCTGGTCTGAGGGAGGAGGTTGCCTGTCTCCAGGCTGACCTGGCTAGGATTCGTGAAACCTCTTCCCCCACCCAGAGACCACCAGTGCCACCTCAGAGGCTGCCAAGAAAGAGGAGCGGTTGGACCAAGGCGGGCTCAGGGAGGGAGAGGGTGGTGGAACAGTGGTGCATCCTTCCAGCTGTACCTCTCCACGATTCATATGCTGTTCTGGCGAAGAGTGGTTCCTCTATGGAGACGCCTGCAGTGGAGACCAAGGAGGATGCTGGGAACCTCCACAAAGGAGACCCACTGGATGGTGGCACGAGACCCCACAGGGGAAGGAAAGAGCTCCTGGTGGGGGAGTCAATCATTAGGGGGGTAGAAGTGGGGGAGGAAGGGGACAGGGAGGTAAGGTGCCTGCCTGGCGCCATGGCTCAGAGGGACAGGAAGCGAATCCTCAGGATTGCTGGAGCAGCTGTACGAGGGAGGGAGCTGGATGTCATTGTCCACCTAGGGACAAATGACCTGGCTGTGAATCAAAATCTTTATTTATTTATTTATTCAGGCGAACATCATTGAGCAAAGCTCATTTACAAGATGGACCTGAGTGGTCATACAAATGAGGATACAAGTATTATTACATAGACAAGAATAGAATAAATAGCAATACAATGGCATGAAATGATTATATACAACAATTTACATATATACAAGTAACAATAGAACCATTTAGCCTGTAGGAAAAAAAGAGGACAAAGGGTATAGCAGTCCTAAAATATAAGTTATATGGTCTAAACTAGTTTTAAGTGAATATAATAGGTGATTCGGAAGAAAGAAATTGAGTTAATATAATGGATAGAAAAGGGAGGTTTAGTTGGGTCAGATAGGTGGGGATTATGCTTTATAAAAGCAATTGCAGAGCTCTGGAAAAGGGCGGAGAACAATCTTTTGAAGGATGCCAGAGGTAGTAGGCTATCTAGCTTCATGGATTTTTGGAGAGAGTTCCATGCAGCTGCTAAGGAATAGCTGAAAGCAGCCCTCCCATACCGGGTGCAGGCATTGGGGACCTTTAATGTGATGAGTTTACTGATCCTTAAGGTGTATGGCCTGGTTGTAATTTGGGTAAAGCAATCAGTGATATAATGGGATCAGAGCAGTGCAAGAGGAGTTTGTAGAGTTGGGGAGGGGCCTTAGACACGTAGCATGTACGGTAACCTTCTCGGAGGTGCTACCTGTCTATAGCAAGGATGATGCTAGGTTATTCCACACCATGGGATTCAATGAATGGTTGAAAACTGGTCTGGAGCTCAGGGTTTTGGCTTCATTGGGGACTGGAGAGCCACCTGAAGGGATGCAGGCCTATACTGGCACGATGGTCTGCATCTGTCCGGGGGGGAACCAGTATCCTAGGTGATAGGTTTAAATGCTCCATTGGCAAGCATTTAAACTAGCCAAGGGGGGGAGGCACTGAAAAGGAGCATGGAAATCCCAGCCTCCCACCACAAAACACAGTAGTTAGAGAGGTAAACACCAAGGTAGAGAAGTCAGTAGGGAGCAGGACAGGGGTAAATGCAGAAAAAGGCAGTAAGAACAGGGATGGGGCTAAAAGGGGTAAGGCCATCAAAAAATGGAGGGTGATGAGTACCGATGCCCGTGGTCAGTGTAACAAGCTCCCGGAACTAGTGGCCTTGATGGAAGAGGGATGCCTGGATATTGTGGCAGTCACTGAAACATGGTAAACAGAGAACCATGACTGGGATGTCAACATACCAGGATACATAATCTACAGGAGGGACAAGGTGGGTAAAAGAGGAGGAGGAGGAGTAGCTCTCTATATAAGGGAAGGGATTAAAGCAACAGAACTAAAGAGTAAACTGGAAGTTGATGAGTCACTATGGGTCACCCTGGAGACAGGAAATGGCACCACAATCTTCATAGGGGTTGTGTACAGACCCCCATCTCAGGGGGAGGAAATGGACAAGGAGATGATAGAAGGCATCCTTAAAATGGCAGAAAAAGGGGAGATATTGTTGATGAGGACCTGAATATGCCAGATATTAACTGGAGTACCTTTCCTGCAGGCACATCCAAGAGCAGGGTCATTCTTGATGCCCTACAGGGGGCATGCCTCAGACAGCTAGAGTTGGAACCCACTCTGGAGAGAGCTATCTCAGACCTGGTACTCTCAAATGGGGAAGGACAAAGGATCTCATATTCAGAAGTGGGTAGCCATCTGGGAACAAGTGACCGCCAAACAGTGTGGTTCACAATAAACACAGCCATAGAGTCAAGCCATACAAAAACAAGAATACTGGACTTTAGGAGGGCTGACTCTGGGAAAATGAGAGTGCCTCAGAAAAGCACTAGCAGACGGGCAAGAAGGAGGGGTGGAGGAACAATGGGGAATAATCAAAACAGCCATCACAGAAGCAACAAGCCTTTGTGTGAAGCAAATCAACAAAACAAGACAAAGGAAAAAAACACTATGGTTCTCAAAACAGGTGGAAGGGAAGGTTAAGGAGAAAAGGACAGCATTCAGGAAATAAGGAAACACAGATGGAGCAGGACAGAGAACTTTATCAGTTAAAGCAGAAGGAGGCAGGGAAGGCAGTCAGAATAGCAGAGGCACAAACTGAGGAAAAGATAGCCAACTGTTAAGAAGGGGGATAACACCTTTTATAGGTACATTCGGGAGCGAAGAAAGACCAAGGGAGGGATACAGAGACTTAATAAAGGGGAGATAATGGGCAGAGGTGACAGTGAAAAGCAGGGATACTGAACGAATATTTCTGCTCAGTTTTCAAAACAGAAGAGGAGGGGGAGGTACCTAAACCAAATGAGAGAAACACACTAAATGGGGGGGGGGGTTGATATCAGTCCATTCACAGAAGAAAGAGTTTTGAAAGAACTCTTGAAACTGAGGGTGGACAAAGCAATGGGGTCTGATGGGATTCACCCCAGAATTCTAAAAGAACTAAGGGTAGAACTAGTAATGCCATGGACTACTCTCTTTAACAAATCATGGGAGGATGGGGTGGTACCTGAGGACTGGAGGAGGGCAGATGTGATTCCACTTCACAAAAGTGGGAGCAGGGCAGAGGCAGGAAACAATAGACCAGTTAGTTTGACCTCAGTGGTAGGGAAAATGATGGAATCACTTCTGAAGGAAAGAACTATTGAGTACCTAGAGGCCAGTGGGGCACAGGAGCCAAGGCAGCATGGTTTCACAGCAGGAAGGTCATGTCAGACGAACCTAATAGATTTCTTTGACTGGGTGACCATAGTAGTAGACCAGGGAGGGGCTGTGGATATGGCCAGCCTTGCAGTGGGTCCCAAGGTGGTGGCCTGGATAAAAAACTGGCTGGACAACAGGATGCAAAGGGTAATAGTAAACAGAGTCCACAGTGATGAAAGAAGGGTAACTAGTGGGCTACCGCAGGGTTCGGTACTGGGACCAGTCCTCTTTAATGTTTTTATAAGTGACATTGGAGAGCACCTGGAAGGAAAAGTATGTCTCTTTGCAGACGACACAAAGATCTGCAACAGGGTTGATACACAAGGTGGCGTGGAATGGATGAAAAGGGACTTGGCAATGTTGGAGGAATGGTCAAATATATGGCAGCTCAGATTTAATGCAAAGAAGTGCAAGGTAATGCATCTGGTAAACAAAAACCCAGGGGAAGAGTACATAGTGGGGGGTGAGATAATAACTACAAAAATCAAAAGAGACCTAGGAGTAATTATATCAGATGACCTAAAGATGGGCAAGCAATGTGAGAAGGCAGTAAGGAGGGCTAAGGGGGATACTGGTGTAGAAAGTGGCTAATGGCCAAAGTTTAGTGACCAGTGGCCAAGGTTTTAGTAACCAGTGACCAAACTTTAATCAACAATATGTAGTTGGCTAACCAAAAGGTTGAGGAGATAGAAAGGTGTAAAATTGCTAGTGTATTGGCTGCAAAGGGCTAGTAAAAGGTGAAGGGGGCTAGTAGATGACTACATGATACCAACATGTAGATTGATGTGCCTTGTAAGTGCAGAGGTGTTTGAAGAGTAAGTGTTGAAACCATGCAAATAATGATACCACTGTGCAAATTGATGTCTGTGTAAATGCTCAGGTTCAAAAGGTATTGGGGCCCTTTAAATAACTGTGTTTAAAAAAAACAAGTGTTTTAAAGAAAATTAGCTCTGCTTTGCTCAGCAGAGATATTTTGTACAAAACCTTCCTTCAACCCAAGGTCATAGCCAAAGATAAGGTTCAGCTGCTTCAAACCACCGCAGCTTAGATGCAGTTCCTTATTTCATGATTTCTTGCATTTAAAAAGAATGTGCAACAGACAGCTGATAAGAAACAATTATATCCTTGTTTTGGCCACTGTCTAGTCAGCAAGTTATTTAAAGTAAATGTGAAGTCCCCTCGTACGTTTTCTGTATCCCAAAGAGAGTTATTTTTGATAAATGTAAAACCCCTGATTACTTCTTTTATTTAAGAATGACCGAATGTCTCGGCAAAGTGTCAAAAGGTATCTTGTGACACAAGGTATCTTGTGGCCAATGTATTTTTGAACCCGAGTCTTGTGACTTGTCGAATGACATATTGTCTGTGTTTAAAACTGCTGAGGTAGTTTTTGGGAAATTCCAGCCTTGCATTTTTTTCTAAGCTTGCTACACATAAATATGGGACCTATGGTTATGTCCAGCGTCCCTTCGAGAAGATGCAGTCTCGGACAATCTGCAGTCTGAGACTATCCATAGATAGCTCGGGGGATCCAGAGATACATGATTTCATGTGTCTCTGAAATGCTGTAGCCCTGTAATGCAAATATTACTAGCTGTCTAGATTGCATGTTAGAAACAACCCAATGGACAGTTCCATGGACTGTTTCATTGGCTGTAAGATTAAACTGTATCAGGCACACTCGGGTAGTAGCAGGCTACCCGAGACTATCTCAATAAATTACAACTAATTTGGCAAAGAAATAGTGTGGTGGCTTTATTGAATTGCTGAGAATTACAAACCAGGAACCTGTATAAACTGTATAATTGCCCCCAGTTAACACTGGGATGCATAGGGAGAGGCATCAACAGTAGAAAACAGGAAGTTGTTATCTCTCTGTACAGACAGTTGGTGAGACCCCATCTCCGCAAAAACACAGTCAGAGTGGAAGCTGTTCAGAGGAGGGCAACCAAAATGGTGCTGGGTCTGCAACAGAAGACATACGAGGAGAGACTAAAGCAGCTTAATATGTATACCCATGAGGAAAGAAGGGAGAGGGGGGACATGATAGAAACTTTCAAGTATCTCAAGGGAATTAAAGTGCAAGAGGGTAGCATCTTTCAGAAAAAGAGATGTGCAAGAACAAGGGGGCACAATTTGAAGATAGAGGGGGGACGGCTCAGAGGTAATGTTAGAAAGTATTTTTTCACAGAGAGGGTTTTGGATGCATGGAACAGCCTTCCTGAGGAGGCTGTGGGATAAGGAACAGTGGGAGAATTCAAGAATGCATGGGACAGACATAAGGCAATTCTAGTGGTGGGCAGGAGGAAGTAAGCTGTTGATTAACTAGAATCTGCAGCTTATCCAATCAGGTAGGGAAATGGGCAGACTAGGTGGGCCAAGCGGTCCTTATCTGCCATCAAATTCTATGTTTCTATCCGCCAGAGGCACGGCCAGGACATCAGCCAGTTCCTTAAGCATCCTCGGGTGTAGACCATCTGGGCCCCAAGCCTTCTCTGCTCTTAGGGACTTCAGGGCCTCCCACACCCTAAAAATGTTTTGTTTTTTGTTCTTCTCCACTTGTTTGACCAGGAGAGAGACACTAAGCTGAAAGCTTGTTTACAGGTGCAACCTGGGAGCACAGGGAAGTTAAGTGACTTGCTCAGGGTCACACAGTATGCAAGTGGGGCTGTGGGATTCAAACCCAGGACTCCAGGTTTGCAGCTCAGAGCCTTAAACCACTGCGCTATACTGCCTTCCTCAACATCCATGGCCCCCCCCTTCCACAGGTCCACCCTGCTCCTCCTCCCCTTGTGGTGCCTCCCCTCTCTCCTCCCTGGTAAAGACCGAGGCAAAGTAGTCATTAATACCTCTGCCTGCTCTCCTGCATCCTCCGCCCATGTACTCCCTGCCCTCAGCCTGCTGATCAGTCCCTTCCTCCTTTCCCTGATATACCTGAAAACCCCTTTTTCCCCTCTTTTAATCCCCTGAGCCAGCCTCTTCTCCGTCCTCGCCTTGGCAAACCTCACCACTCTAGTGACCTTCTTGTCGACTGTATCATACTCCTCCTTGTCCATAACCCCTTGCAAGCACCTGTAACAGCTATACGCAGCCTTTTTTTCCCCTTACTGCAACCTGAACTTCCCTTGACCACCAGTTTGGTTTCCTGGCTCTACCGAACTTGCGCCATTCCTTGGTACAGGCCTCGACAGCTTCCAGGAGCCCCTGTTTAATGATTTCCCAGTGGCTCTCAGTGTCCATATCTAGCCTGATCCTGTTAAGGTAGCCTCTAAGGATCCTCCCCATGCCCTCAAAGTCCATCCCCCTAAAATCAACGACCATTGTACGTGATCAGTCGGCACTTCCCCCCCAGGTCAAGAGAGAACCAGACCGTGGCATGATCCTTCCCGCCAGTGGGTCCCCTACTACCAGGTTTCTGATGACATCGGTGTTCGTTAAGACAACATTGAGGATGCGTCTCCCCATCATCAGGCCAGTTACCAGCTGGGCAAGAAACACATCCTGGAATACAACCAGCAGATGCTGCTCCCTGGCCGACGAGGATGTCATAGTTCCCCAGTCCGACCCTAGCATGTTTAGGTACCCCAGCACCACGGTTGTACCCCCCCCGCCTACAGTGGTCCTGTGGGCCACTCATGAAGCAACTGCAGCATCATACACTCTGTCCAGGACCTGTAGCGGGCTTTGTGAAAGACCCTGTGGGCCACTCACAAAGCAGCTGCAGTGTCATATACACTGCCCAGGACCTGTAGTGGGCTTTGTGAATTACCCTGTGGGCCATTCACAAAGCAGCTGCAGTGTCATATACACTGTCCAGGACCTGTAGTGGGCTTTGTGAATAGCCCTGCAAGCCACTTGAAAAGCTGCTGACCTATCACACAGTTTGCCACAGACCTGTAGCCAGCTTTGCCAATAACCCTGTGGGTTACTCACAAAGCAGCTGCACCATCGCAAACACTGATCCAGGTCTGTATCCAGTGACTCTGTGTCTCCCAACATACAAGTGCAGTGCCTCTCAATGGGTGTAACTGTGTTTCTTGTACTGTATTATTTATTTATGATGGAAAATACATGAACTGGGCCAGCCTATTGGTACAGTACCCAGGCTGCCACCGTGACATCAGGAGCGGGGAATCGAGAGTCCCAGGAAATCCCTCCTCCTCCATAGAGGGAGGTCAGCTGGCTCTGCTATGATACTGCCATCTGAGTGATGGCAGGTAGCAGTGCAATTGGAGAAACTACGTAGAAGGGGGAGGCAGGCTGGTGCCGTACTATGTACGTCTGCATTCATGTGAAAGCACACCCTTGCCACTGGCATACTAAGGGCATGGAGACCAGAAAGCACAGAAACCCCCAACCAGAGAAGGATGCATTCTGGCCTCCCATAGGCCTCTCACCAGTGACTGGCCCTCTTCCCAACTGGATCCTGTCCGCGGGAGATAGGGATCCCCGCAACCCCCACCATGGAGTAATGAAGTGATAGGTCTAGCAGAAGCTGGGTGACAGGCCTGGGGAGGTCAGCACAGTGGGGGCATGATCAGAGATAAGGTATAAAGAAATTAAAAAAAAGAACAGAAACAGACCACACCACATAATCTTCAAGCCAGGTGCACTTTCAAGTCCAAGAAACAAGCCAGCCCGCTGGTGAAGCAGTAGCGCTACTGCTTGAGATGCTGACGACCCAGGTTTGGGAACGAGCCTGGATCATTGGAGGGCTGGCCAGGGGAGGAGGACTAAGTGTCCCACAGGAATCTCTCCTCCTCCAGGGAGGGAGTGGAGATCACTGTTGTCACACGATCGCCACCTGGGTGAACACAAGTGATGGTGCAGATGAAGTGTAGTAGTAGGGGTTGGGGACAGCTGATTGGGTAGATGGGTACAGGGGGAAGAACAATGAGAAAACACAACTATGCACCATGACAGCTCCAGGGCAGCTTGCAGAACCCACACCTCGCTGACTTAGGCTCACATCAAGAGCACCAAGAATGGCCTATATCAAAAGGACCTGGTCCAGCCCAAGGACCTCCACTGTGAGGTGAGGATACCATGGGACACACTCCTGGAGAGAAGGTACACCCTGGAAGAAGGCGGTGGTGCCTGGGTTGGGGTTGCCGGAGCACCGGGAAGGACCTCCACTGGCTGAGGGAGAGGAAAAACAGAAAGTAACAAAAAAAATCCAAGAAACAACTAAACATACATTCAGTCTTTGTGTGTGTTGTGGGGGGGGGGGGGGACAACATAACTCAGGCAAGGTTTTATAAAACAGAAAAACAGATAACTAAAGATATAGCAGGAAAGTTTGTTTTTTTAACTGGTTATAGCAGGAAAGTTTTGAACCATCTGAATGATCTGACTTCCAATAACAATACTGCCCTTAGCCTTCGACTCTGGGCAATGTAATTACTGTCAGTCAACAGTACCTCCCTTGGGGTCAAGATTGTCTCACTATATCCCTCATGCCCGATCAATAATTGTCTACTGTCTTTTTGCATGGCACAGGGAATATACATATTTTCCCAAGTGCAAAACACTGCATGATTAATCCAATTTAAGCATATACTGTAGGGCGCTTAAACAGTGATGAGAGGCAGAGGAATTGGATGCTGTAAAGAAAATGCACAGAAACACCATACAGTGAGATCAGAGTGCTCTCATGCTGTTTAGAACAACTCCCACACTGTTTCACATCATCCATTTTGTTTTTATGGAAACATCTGAAAGAGCAACAAAATATCCACTGTGAAATAATGTAGTCAAGGTGTGATATTGAACATCGTAGTGAGTGGAGAGCCACTCAGCGAATCAGATCGCTTATCTAGTGTGCCTGTGTCATCTGATAAAGGCACACTAGTTAAGTGATCAGACTGGCTCGCAAGGTGAACATTAGATCAAAAGATAATTTCAAAGCGAGTAAACATTGCATCAAACTCCTGGTTCGAGTTCAGAGAATAATGCAAGGGCAACCATGCACAACAACACTGTGTTTCCATTGAGGGGGTTGAGATGACATCATATGGACCTCAAAAGTAAAGCACAAGAGGTCCATGATGTCACCTCAACCTAGAGATGGCATCATGTGCAGAGTTGGGCATGGCTGCCCATGTTTTATTTTTTACAGTATATTTTATTTATCAATAATGTCTTATTGAATTAAAATACAATACATAAAAATAATACCATAAGTAATCAACAAAAAACATACAGCAATAATCATTCATGCCTCACTTAAAAGATAAACAAACTTTACTTTAGTAACTTAAGAGACTTCTAAAACGACGCACAGTACTCATTAAATTATTAATTATAAATTATAAACAAATTACCTTAGTAATAGAGGGAAGTTACCCCACTAATCTTGAGCAACACTCCCCTGAAGAAATAAGTCAACATGAGAAATATAGCAGAAAAAGCAGAAAGGGGAAGAGGGAGGGATCAGGTAAGGAGGAATAGGTTACTGGCAGCCTAAAGGCTTACTAGGTTGGTGAAGAGAAACAATTATAAATTGTGCCCCACTTAGATCTGAAAATACGAGCCCAGTCTAGCACTAATAAGCGAGCCTCTCCAGTCTCAAAACTTCCAAGCAATCAGCCTTCTATTCATTGAATGATGGTTTTAGTTTTGTCAAACCAAACATTTCAATTTCTGTACAGTATTAAGCGGGACCCACCCACTCCCCTCCCACCTACTTTTCATTGCAAGTAACTATTTTAAAGATAAATTATGTTGACAGGGGGCTTTATAAGAGATAACTACACACAGTAACTTTTTGCAAACTTTGAGCTGTGCACAACTCTGTATGTCCTTTGAACTGTGCACAAAAACGTTTGCCCATGTACACCAAAGATTTCACTTAACCATCTACTATAGTTTATTACTGACACACTACCTCTTTCTCAAGTGTTTTTTTTAACATACAGGATACTGTACTGGCGACCATGCACATCAAGTGGTTTCTATGGCAATCAAGAGCCTACAGAGTGAAGCTCGAGAGTTCCTTGGTTGCCATAGAAAACTCGAGATGAAGATACAGGCTTGTCCGTGTATGGCTGCCCATACACCATCTTATATAGTGTATGTGCATCCATGCCCATTTCAGAAACTCCATTTTCTTTCACTTAAACTGGCATGGGGGAGGCACTTGAGAGTAGGTGCCAGGTTCAAATTACTGATTCAAGGTGTGGCTAGCGAATGCAGCTGCAACTACTTTCTGTGTGTTCAAGTTTACAAAAAAAAAAAAAAAAAAAACGAAACAGCTTCCAGCATGATCGGCTAGAGGAAAGCAGCTGTGCGGATGCACTCTAAATTGTGACGCAGTAACGCCATCACTACTGCAGCATAACAACACATTGATGTCACTACTACAGCACAAACTATTCTAGGCATGAATTTCCATGCAGAACAACATTCCACCATACACTATACATTTGTTACTTACAATAGTGATTATGTGATGATAGGGAGGTTGTTCTTGGGAATACAAGATGGCACTGCGGGCACAACATAAAGACCTCAGCCACTGGCCTCGGTCCTTATCTGCTTCCCACAGTGCCTTTTTTCCTGAGTCATTCAACTGCCTACCACCGGATTATCATTCCAATAATACTGCAGCATCCTAGAATGTATTGTGAAGTTTTATTTTTGTTTGTTTTTGTTAACTGGCACAGAAAACCACTAAGCATTTGTGCCTACTGGTTTTATTCAGTCTGTCACCAACCCTGATAATCAGGGTAACTGCAGCTGTCCGCCAGCCAGTGGGAGAGCAGGTGAGCAGCTGCCTGCATAGTCCATGCCAATGCTACTCCTTCGTCAACTGGGGGAGGGATTAACACCAGGCAGCCAGTGCCCTCCCTCCCAAGGGGCTGAGCAACTGCCCTCTGCAATACAGCTGCCCCCCAGCCGACTCCTGCATGAGGTTCAGGGGTACAGAGACCAACCCCTAGTCTCCCATATGAAGCACAATGCACAGCAGTCACACAGACTTTCATTTGGATCCTGACATGGACCACAGAAATAACGAGCTGGGAAATTTCAGCACAGTTTTGCTCACAATCTAAAGAGTCCCTAATACCCTCACCTGTCTGTGGCCCGTGATGCCCGGATGGTGCTCAGCCCAGTCAACGTCTCTGAAAAATGGGTGTAGACTGGCGATAGGGTGATGCTGTAGAGACGCTTCAGCTCCCGGGATGTGTAACGGTAGTAGCGCTGGATGAAAAAATACAGGACAGCTAGGGGTAAAATGACAAGCATGATCCAGGGCAAGCCGTAACTGATCACAATCAGCATCCCCAGCAAACTATACATGTTGGCCAGGAAAATGTTGAGGATGAAGGGGAGTGAGTCATCCACACAGTACAGGTCAGAAGAGAACCGGTTAACAATCCGTCCAATTGGTGTTGTATCAAAGAAGGTCACTGTGGCCTGGGTTCAAAAAGAAAAGATAAGAGAAAAGGAGATACATTTAAAACAAATTATAATACTTCTCCCATTGGGAGTCCAGTAAACAAGCACTGTGATTCTACAGTTTCTGTTTCAATTCTGTTATTAATTTTGGCCCCCCCCAATTCCCCATGTCTAGCACCTGATGTTTGGGACAGCACAGCTTCAACCTTCCTTAGGCCAGCAGGGTAGGTGAGCACTATTAATGCTGCCACGTGATCAGCTTGGTGCATGTATGCTGGCCAACTGGCGCCCCCCATTCCCAGAAGTCAGTGTATTGTCCTGCATGGTCAGTATAAAATAAAGCCCTAGAATCCCATGTGGGAGCTGCCTGAGGTGGGACACATTGCGTCCCACCCCAGGCGGCTCCCACATGGGATTCTATGGCTTTATTTATACTGAACGTGCAAAACAGTGAACCTTGAGAGCAGATCTGAATCCCACCACTTGCCAAGTGACCATGAGCATTTTGCTTCACCTCTCTGTGTGCAATCCATGGCTGCTGCAGCCGTTTCTGGCCTGTAGAGTGGGTTGGGAAGGAGTATGAATGCAAAGCCTCAAACAAAACCAAATTACATTCCTCTCCTGCTGTATCCTATTATACACTAAATATGCACAGGACACTACAGCAGCTCCTTCATCACCTCACCAACCACATTGCCTTCTTTTCTTTTTTTAATATCCCCCACCCAATCCAGATTGCTTGAGGGCCATCATGGCCAAACCACCTTCCTCCATTTCAGAAGGCTAATTTGTCTTCACACTCAATTCTAAAGCCACTAATTGCCAGCCAGCAGAGGGGTGTCTGAGCACCAGGAGATCAAGTGTGTCTCATCTGACCTGCTCTGTCTTGTTACTGGGTTGCCACCAATGCCACACTACATAAACCTAAGCTGCTATATAAAGGGAAACTTACAAGGCTCCTAGATCCGTTCAGCATTGTCCCTGCAACTCCAAGTGGATTTTTCTGTGTCTTCCTTAACTTACATAACTTCCCGTGGAACCCAACTTGTTATGTTATCCTGCATAAGCAATATAAGCCTAAAGTAACAATCTTCCTGTAAACTACAGGAATCCCTGTACACCACATGTCCCTTAACGCAGAAACATAATACTGTGAAGGCAGACGCAATTTGGGTCCATTTAAGTGACCATCAATCACAGCCTCCGGAACAGCAGCTGCAACCCACATCAGAGCGAGTGTGACTGGGATCTAGTAGAAACCTACCAAGCCTACGCACATCAATTCTAAAAATTCAGAGTGGATGCTGAGAAATAAAGTGCAGTTTGGATACACACGTGGGCACTCTAGTGTTAATACTAGGAGGGCTGAGCCGTTCCCTTTTTGAAGCGCTGTTTACACTCACCATCTTGAAGCCATGTTTGGAGTGGGTGTTTTTGTTTGCTTGCTTGCTTTTTTTTTGTTAACAATATTTGACCAGGAAAGACGCAGGGAAGTTGTGACTCGCTCACAGTCACACAGTAAGTTGTGGTGGCTGGGGGATTCAAACCCAGTTCTCCATGTTTACAGCACAGTATTATTAATCACTACATTATACTGTGTTTACATGAGCAAAAATTGCAGTGCTTGGTGTGTATCCAGGCTTCCAATTGTTTTGGCTTCTTTGTTCAACTCCCTGGACCAATGAAATGAAATATTCCAGTAGTTTTTAAGTGCTAGTTACAGAGTAAAGACAAGCCCGAGGACTTACAACTACAGTCCTTTCTGCAAGTGGGGGCCAGAGCTGAGCTGAAAAAGGACTTGTGACTACCATGACATCAAGGCAAGTGGAGAAAATGAAGGTTTCTCAGTTGTAATGAGAATGTGGGAATGGCCTCCATGTTATTAAAGCAAACTCCCTTTTTGATTACGTTCATTCCCCTTTTTGAAGAACAGGTTACTGACCATTAACCGAAGTCCCTCGCCTCCCGAGGAGCTCACAAGAGCTCTGTGCTCTGGGTGGCCCTACACTGTGAGCTCCCCGTGTCCCTCGCCTCCCGGGAGCTCACAAGAGCTCTGTGCTCCTGAGTAGCCCCACACTGCAGGTATGGACAACCACTTGAGGACTGCTTTAGTTGGACTTTCCGTCAGCATACCTTTGGAGATAGTGCAGCTCTATACGGTTTCACCTGTAGCCGACTGTGTTTCAAGCTGTCTCCTGGCTGTACTTTGAGGTTCTATGCCTGTTGATTTGGGTCTTATGGGGTTACTGCATACTGTACCAAGCTTTGTGCTGATTAGTGTGGGTAGTACTGCTCAATGTAGTTAGCGACTGCAGTTTACTGGGATTAGTGTGGATTTTGAGCTTGGAATTCTGTTTGAAGGGCTTACCTGTATCCATGGCTGTTTCTTCCCACTGTGTCCTGTGCATATGCGCAGTTTGCTTGGACCCCCACCCCCACAGGAGACTCTGCTTCCTGCTGTGACCCTAGTCCTCCCTTAACCTGCTAATCCTCTCTTTTGTTCTCCCTCCCACAGGCTGCCCCTTCCCCCAAGACTTCCCTCGCCTCCAGAGGAGCTCACAAGAGAGCTCTGTGCTCCTGGGCGGCCCTACACTGCAGGTACAGATGACCACTTGAGGACTGCCTTAGCCCGTTGCCGCTCATGAAGCGACTGACCCGCCCACCCCAGCTCGTCATTTCCTTTATAGGGTTGCATTGTCACGTGATCGGTCATGTGACTGTAGAAACTATCACCTGAGTTTCCCAGCAGCCTATATGCTGTGGCCACTAGGAGTCACTGTTGTGCCTGACACTTCCTTCCTGACCTCCAGCTAAATTAACTGTGTTTGTGCTATGTTAGGCCCCTGCTGTTACCTTTCACCTGGTTTTAACCTCAGTGTGTTCTGCCCTCATCCTACTATGCTATTTCCCCATCCTAAGGCTTGAACCCCTGACCTTTCACTCCAGAGGCAGAGACCCTAAACCCCAAGCCATCCTGGAGGTACGATTTCTCCTGGGCTAAAGTGCCTGTCAACCTTGGTCTTTCTTCCCCACTATCTAACCCTTACTGCGGCCCACAGCACACCTCTACCAGTGCTTTCACTGATGGCAGCCCTCCTACTATGCTCCCATTATGCTGTGGATCACAGTGCCGCCATACTTGCCCTTGACCAGGAATGCCTCTTCTCTTGGGCGCCTCTCTCTATACACCTGACCCCCTACCTCACTATATAAACACATGGGAACTCACCCCCTTGGGTTTGCTACTCTATGCATGTCTAACAAATGCTGACCACTGCCTGCTTGGCTCTTTCCTGTTCTCCCTTGCTCTGGCTCCCTCCACTATACCATGCCCCTACCACCTGGCCTGCTTCCTGCTATTGCTAGCTGGTGATACTGAAAGCAACCCTGGTCCCACTGACTTGACTATGGTTAACTCAAACATGAAGAGACAAAACCCATCTGGCCTGATGTTTGCCCACATAAACTTACGCAGCCTCCCATCATAATTTCCGGACCTCGAAGCGTGGGTAGCACTCCACAAACCCCATGTCCTCAGTGTCTCCGAAACTTGGCTAAAAGCACACATCCCCAATAACAACTACCACCTCCCTGGATACTCACTACTATGCCAGGACAGACCAGGTAGGAAAAAAGGAGGGTGCGTGGCACTTTATTTTAGTGAATCCTTAACTGCCTCCTCTGGATACTATTCTGACCTCTCATCCCCCAGTGAATGAATAATAGCTGAAATGACCCTAGGTAGTGTGACAAAGCTGTATGTGGGCTGCTGCTATAACCCCACAGCAGGTGACATAACTGGCCTTGAAAGCCTCCTGGCTGGCCCAGGCCACCTCTCTCCTCCCAGGGTCACGGTCCTCCTGGGGAATTTTAATCTTAACTGGCTAAGCCCACTTAGTACAGAGTACTCCAACCTGCTAAAAATGGCATAACCTGGCCCAAGTTATATCCATCCTGACCAGGCATAACTCCTGCACACTGAATCATTCTCTCCTTGACTGGGTGGTCAAGAACAGGGACAACAAGGTACTCCAGTTCGGTACTATGTCCAACTCTATTAGCAGCCACTCCCCCATATACATCACCTGGGCCACTAAGTCCAAATGTCCCCTCCCCAAACACATCTCTTGCCACAATTTCAACTGCCCTGATAATGCTGCCCTCCTTGAGGATGATAGGGCAACTGACTGGGCAACTCTCTACTCCTTCACAGATGTAACCGCAGCCATGGGCTCTTCACAAAGGCCCTCCTTAGGCTCCAAGACTTCCACTTCCCACTCACTATCCAGACAGTGAGAGGTGGCTTTACCAGCTGGGTTAATAAAGAACTCCTATCCTTGATGAAGACCAGAGACAAACTGGGCTGCTTATCAAAAGGCCCCTTCCCCTTCTCTCTGGAATAATTTTCAATGCCTAAGAAATCAGTGCAAAATAAAAAAACTGCCAGGGCCCTGAAGCACAACTTCTGCAATCACCAGAGCGCTACACTCAGAGATCCGCATCCTTTTTGGAACACCATCAACTCCCTGCTAAACCCACGTGCCCAAAACTCAAAAATCCATCTCAGGTCACCCTCCGGCACTTTAGCTGACCCAGCTGAAGTTGCCGAAGCATTTAACTTAAAGTTCACTGACCTCGAGGCCCATTTGAGCAACTTTCCCCTGCAGTCTCCCACTTACCCCACCCCTGGTTACTCTAATCCACCCACCCCCAATGCTGACCCCCCCCTTTTACTTTAGGGTAATCTCAGCCATGGTCACTGCCAAACTCCTTAAAACACTCCCAAACAGTGGCAGCCCTGGCAGCGATGGCATTTTCCCTGCATTCCCCTGTCATATCCAAGCTGCTTTCTTTTAATTTTAATGTGGCGCTAAATACATCCACCATGCCAGATTCCTGGAAACTGGCCAAGGTAGTTCCCATCTTTAAAGACCCCCTCTCCATCAACAATTATAGACCTATCTCATTGCTCCCCCATTTGAGTAAGCTACTCGAGAAGGTCATCCACCAACAGCTATCAGACCATGTCGCAAAACATAGCCTGCTGTGTGGACAGCAACATGGCTTTCAAAGGCACCACAGCACCGCATCTGCTTTGGCTCAGTTTACGAATCATATTTACAGAAACATGGACAAGGGTAAAGCCATGGGTGCGGTGTTTGTGGACCTGACCAAGGCCTTTGATCTGGTCAGTCACCCCCTTCTTCTAGCCGCTCTTCAGCAATTCAGCTGCTCAGTGGGGACCTCTCAGTGGTTCAAAGGATACCTATCTAGACTGTCCCAGACTGTCTGCACTGGAAGGGCCACCTCCCCTGATTTGCCCATTTCCACAGGTGTCCTGCAGGGATTCATCCTGGGCCCACTATTAATGTCATTATTCATAAATTCCCTTCCCTCTGACTGTCTCTCCTGCAAAGCCTTACTTTATGCAGATGACCTCATCCATTTCTGCAGTGACAAGTCCCTGACCAACATATCCACTATCTTGTCCCTGAACTATGGCACAGCCCACAACTGGTTTCTGTCCTGCAGACTCCTTGTAAATGGTAAAAAGACCAAGGCACTACTCTTCAGATCTAAACCTTACCTGGCCAATGTTTCCAAGTCTGGATCTTCCATCCTGGTGCTCATACCTGATGGGACCCCACTAGAGAACATTCCACACTTTAAATATCTGGGCGTAACCCTCGACCCCTCCCGCTCTTTCACAGAACATGTCAACTCAATCGTTTGAAGGGTTAATTCAAAACTCTTGACTAGGAAGGCCCATCTAGCAACTGCCCAAGGCAGTCTGCTCCCGATCACCGATTACTGTGCCCCCTTATACACCCAAATGACCTCTGCCCTCTGCTCTCCACATGCGTCTCACCTCAGTCTACAACAATGTCTGTAGATTCGCTCTCTTGGCACTTTACTCCACCCACCAGTTACCTGTACCAGTCTCCCGGCTGGCTTCCATTTCCCTCACCACTGTGAATATGCTCTAGGCTGCATAGTCGATAAAGCCTTAAGAGCTGGCATCGCGTCCCCGTACGCATTCCTTGTAAAAATGCGAGCTGCTCCCAGACCACTGCGTGCCTCCTCAGTTCACCCCATGGAAACATCTAAAATCTCCACTGCCATGGGTTGCAAAGCCCTGTCAGTTACCACCCCCTCCCTATGGAACACCCTACCTGCTTCACTTCATACTGTTGACTCCCACTGTGCCTTCAAATTATAACTCAAAGACTGGCTTCTAAATAAGACCAACTGCCCGGTCACCCTGAGTAATCTCTTGACCTTCTCCCCTTCCAGCTCCCCCTACCTGGACCTCCTTCCTCTTGCTCATCCTACTATGGCCCTCAATCTCATGCGCTTGCTTTCAGTTCTCTTGCTTGGGTAGTCACTTTTTATGATGTTTTCTAACTAACTGCACAGTTGCTTGTCTGATTGCACTGTCCTCAACTGCATCGCCATTAACTCTCCAGTAGATTCCATGCGATGCTGAGTATTGTTGTTCCCTCAACCACAACTAGTCATACTTTTACGTCCATCCTGCACATTAACTGAATCAGTTATTCAAACTGTACTCAATCTGTACATGCCTGTACAATCCATTCCTGCACCTGTATGTAGGTTATTATGCCACCCTGCTGACCTACCAATGTAATGTCTGATAAGTCGTTTTTCTTTGTCACTGTTACTGTACTGTCAGCTGCTTCATGCACTTTAATTATTATGTTACCTGCTTGCCTATGCTTGTACACCTGCCTTGCACATGTATTTGTTTGTTGTGCCACTTGTTGGCCCGGGTCGTGCCTGAAAACGGTCCCCCGGATCAGTGCACTTACCTGGTTACCAGAGACTTAAATAAATAAACTGTAGCTTTAGCACTAGTGTTCTGTTCACGTCCATACTTGGGCAAACTTCCACTGAGCATGCTTAGTCAGCAGAAACAGTCTTCAAACTTGACTCCCCCATCACCAAAATCTTGTGGTCTTTCTCTACCATGGCGACTGGGCTGCATGGCAACATCACTCAGTGATGTAATCATGCTCCCCAGTGTTGATAACCAGCAGTCCAGCCCCTCCTTCACTTGTGGAGAAAGGTGACACAGTGGAGTGCAGTGAAGTCTAATGGCAGCGAGACTGAGAAAGCTTTAAAATCATGTTAAATACATCAGAGCTCATGAGAAAAAGGCACTGATTTTCTGGAGGTCTGTACCGTATTAATACAACGTAAACAGAGCTCAGAAACAACATGGCATAGTTCTTGTAAAATATTAAACCTTTCACTCTTCCTAATAGATCGAGTCCAGAAATGCAAATGAATGGAGACAAGATAAAAAGTAAAACAGGTATGAATTTCAAATTCAGCAAACCCAGGACCTAAAAATTAAATTTAAAGTAACAACATGCAGATTAATCGGTTACACATATTCTCCCCCCCCCAAACATTTTTTACTATTAAAAATAGTAACATGAGCAATTTAATTTCATTACAGACCTAGCACAGCCAAAACAAGTTACAAAGATAACTAATGGTAACTCTATTTGGAACCAACTCCAATCTGTGCTTAAACTAACTAGCATCGTCTCAATTAACTTCTACAAAGTGCTAAGTACAACTAAAATAAAAGATATCTGCAACTGTTATTAGGCCCCTTCCCATCCCTTTGTGTGCTTTATACATTTATGTGTAAGCCTTTCCCCGCCCTTATGCATGCTGCTTCTTTATTGTCCACACTACCATTTAACTAAGACTTAACTACGTTCTTGTAGCTTCTGACTTCCAAGCTGTGACCAATTCTGCAAGAATCCCACACCTGCTCCCCTTCCCCGTCCCACTCTTGGCTCTCTCTCCGTATATATTACTTTCCTCACTCTTGCCAAACCGTGACTACCTCATTTATCCTTTATTCCCAGTCGCTGCTCAATATGCTAAAGTTATTTATTGCAAACACCAGTTACCCTGCCTTGTACTGCTGGCATGCTACCTTAAAGTGCTTGCACACTATGTACCATATGTCTTCTTACTGGCTATTGTTTTCCGATGTTGTATCCTTTTATGTAATATCCTGCTTGAACTAAGTGTACACCTTGAATACATGTTACAGTATTGCTCTATCAAGTATTATATTTTATGTAATGTTCTTTATCAGTGTATATGTCCCAGGACCTTCTTGTGAATGAGCTTGCTCAATGGAGTTTTCCTGCAATAAACTTGAACTTGAAGTTCAAACTTAACAATGAGGTTTATTTGAAATGAAGGACATAGTGCAGGTTGGTTCCCCCTGCTATGATAATTTCATGTCTGATGCATATTTTTATATTTTTATGTTTAATTTTTATAAAATTTATTATCACTGTAAGAAACTTGTGAATTAAATGTTGAAACAGTTTTCTGAATATTTTTGCAGCGCTGGGATATTATTGATGAAGAAACAGGATTGTTTTGAAACAATATACATGGATAAATAAATACAGAGAACGTTTTTAAACACTTTCTGAAGAACCAATTTTTTAAATTTGAACAGTGAATGGAATGATGCATTTTAAACATTGAGTTGAGTGTCCGCTTTTGACTTTGTAAATATTCCTGGCTTTGGCACACTCCTCTTACATAAATTAAATCAGTACAAGTTTAAAATAAAAGGGAACCATGGGAGAATTAGCACAACTGATTTAGGCTTCTCCTCTACCCCCACTGCTCTCAGATCTGCAGAGCGGAAACAGCGATCTGCGACAGGGTTGAATAAGACCCTGCCCCATTTGTTATTCAGAAAGAGTTTGAGCGCAAGGCTCTGTTCTGTCCTCCCCTTTTCTGTCTCTTCTTCTCTGTCTGGGTGCGTAAACAGATTTTCTTGTGAGACCTAGGAACTGATCACTCCGACGGTTTCGCAGTTCTCCTCCTCTCACTACCTGTCTGGTTTCCCTTGCTATTTCTGTCTTTTCTTCCCCACTTGCATATCTGCGAGTATAAAAATATATGTGAATCTTTATGTGGAAATGTCACTGATACTGGGATCCCTTTGTTTAAATCTGTATATAGTTTTGCTGTTGAAATGACTGCAAAATGCTATTTGGAACTCAAGGGGTTAACCTGAGATGCAGTTTTCAAGCCCTTTGCAGAGCTGTGAACAAGAGGTCAGTTCTGGGACACCATATACTGTTGTGTTTCACCTGCAAGGAATGAAACTTACAAGAACATTCTGTAAACTTACAAGAACATTCTGTGAGAAGCAGGCTTTCTTAACGAGTTCCCAAAGACTTATAAAAAGAGCAACACTGCTTTTCCTAAAGAAACAAGGAGAGAGAGAGAGAGAGAGACTGAAACTTGGAATTCAGAGATATCCTCAGAAGAAGGACTTAGTTTTCTCTGTTTGTACAGCCTTTGTAAATCCAGTAGTTATACTGAATAATTTTCATTTTTACGACTGTGGGCAGAGCCTACAGGAGTACTGCATGTACAAAAGGAGTGATGTCATGTTTTCTGTCCATGGAACTGACTGAAGGTGTAAATAGTCTCCTCCGCCTTACCCTCCTCCAAGAAATGTTTTCTGCCCTCAAATAAATACACTTTCATGTTAGTCAATGGTTACAGGGTACTATTTTCTTTCTTAAATGGGTGGTACAAGAACTGGAACCTGAGTAGTGGGAGGCAGCACTGTTTTTTTGGAGGAAGTAAGGTCCACCCCACCTCCACCCAAAAAGCTCCAAAAGGTCCATCCCACTTTTTTTTTTATACATGTGGGAGGGGCATGAGGTGGATCTATCATCCTGAAAGAAGACTCACATGTTTGGGATGTGGACCAAGGAACAGAAGTCTGTGGAGTCCTTGCATTTTGTTAACGACCAGAACAGAAGATACTTAAAATGCCTTCAAACTGACTTAAAAACCCTTGGAACAAATGACTATCAGAATCACCTGGTGTCTCAAAAGGAAAGACTAAGAAGTGTCTAAAAACTAAGGAAAATAGACAGCTTTCAGGTATTTCTTAAACATTTATATACTAAAAACAAAGTTCAGCTTTTGGGATTAACAGTATTTGTTTACCATATTCTATCTATCTATATATATATAGTTTGTCTTTTTAGTAGTTTCAAAATCTTGAAAGCATTGGTGTTACTAATGCATTTAGAAATATTTTTTTTAATTGTCTTTATAGATAAATCATGCATGTTCATGTGAGAGCACATTTTTGGGGGGATGAGGTTCAAATTATTTTAATCATGGGCATAGTGCTTGGTAAATACAGTCTGTGATGAAGTGTATTTTTCTTTTAAAGTTTGAGAAGTGGAGTTGACTTGCACAAATGGATAGGGAACTTTCTGCATAACAAGTTCCCCATGGCACCTCACAGCATTTGACACTACCATCCTAAGAGCAGTCAGTGTGTTACTTTACAGGACATTGCATAGCAGGAGACCTAGCCTTCCCTTTTTCCAAATAATATACCAACTTCATTCTCAGGCAGGCAGTTCTGGGCTATTATTTATAGTCTACTGAATCTTCTTACAGGAAAACTGCATGTTAAAATTAGGAATATATGTATTACTACCAGTTTTGAGTTCTCACTTCAATCCAGTGTTTTGTTTCTGCCTAGGCTGTTAGAGGAGTTCTTCTAATTTTCCCTGGGTGTTTTATGACACCTGGGGGCTGTCATTCAAGTTTGTTTTATTGCATCTTCTCCAAGTTAGTCTTCACAGCGTACCCTTTGGTTTGATGTCTGATAGCCCCTACAGCAGGCCAGTGTCTTTCTTAGCCACAGCAGAGAAAAAAACACTGCAGCCAGGATTCACAGTGCTATACAATATACTATAGAAAGTTACATGTTTAAACACATATACACACACACACACACACACACACACACACACACACCCCCCAGGCAGAACACAGCTGGATAAGGTACCGGTATTTAGGGAACTTGCCTTACTTACCAGAGTCTAGCAATGTGAATCCTAGCTGTGACTATAGGTGTTTACAACTGAATGATAATAACCACATTTTGCTTCACTTGCAAACAGGTAGGCATTTGTGTCTAATTTATGTTTGACTTACTATAGGTTACACATAGAATCTGAAAAATTCATAACATGCTGTATTGTGATTCGATGAACCGATAAATGGGGATTTTGGTTTCTCTTACAAATTCATTTTTCCTGACCATGGATATACTAAAACAAAAATTTCTCAACAAAATGTTTTTAAACAAAGAGTTTAACTCACAGCAGCAGAAGAAGCATGTTGGCATTAAAAGATTAGTGGCATGGATGTAGAGGCACCAGTATTTAAGCATGACTTTGGTAGAGGATTAATTGTGACTGGGGGGTGAGGGAGGGAGTCTTGATATTTGTAGCATAATGGTTTTCTGAAACTTCAACCTTCAATGGGTTAGACTCTGCAGCCATCTGTACAGTATATTATTAAGCCATATGCAGTGTGGTATGGGTAAACCACAGATCACCAGACCAGGAACAGTGCTGTAAAATCTGCACTGGGCATAGCTTGTGCAAGTACAGCTGATCCAGTGGATCAAATAAATATGAGCAAATAAATAAATACTCTGCTTCGCCTCGTGCTTCCACCCACCCCAGGAGTGATGTTATTACATGATAACACAAACCCTGTCATGCCTTACTGCTTAAATATGCCCTTTCTCAATGTACTATACTATGATTCAGTTAGTGTGTGCAACAGCCTTCAGGTGAGCACTCTGGGCTTCTCTTTGACTCCTGATGTCTACTTGATATAGCTATTGTATATTGTTTGAACTGCTTTGGTCTTCTTGATGTGGTGCCTGTGTGCCTGAACTATGTAATCTGTTTATCTGCTGTTACCCATGTATCTCCAGTGAATGATTGTTATAACCGTCTGCTCTCCGAGCCATTGTGTTTAGACTTGTTAACTGTGCTGTCTTTGTATTAGTTTCGACGAGGTGCCTTTGTAAATGAGTCTCTGACTCAAAGGTTTGTAAATCTGATATTTTTTAAATAAATAAAGAAATGTTTATGTTTAAGCCCATGAAACACCCTTATCTAGTTAATGCATTCACAGTCATAGTGGCTCTGCCAGATCTTGTTTTATTTTGCTGTTATTGAGAAAAATAAAACGCTATTTGCAAATTTTGAAACTGGTACTGGGTTTCCTATGCTTCCTGACCTGTGACCCGACGATAGATGGTGTCAGCCTAAGAGGGATTTACGCCATGCATACTCTCAGCCAGGAGTTTTGTGCATGGGTACTAGACCTGGTACCAGGGAAACATTTTTATTTTTTTTTATTTTAGTCTTTGATAACTGGGTACGGTATAGCAGAAAGGTATGGATTCTGCAGCAGCAAGTCCAGGAGTGATAACCGGAAGTATGGCAGCCAAACTAGAAGCAGAAACAAAAGTCCAACCTGAGACTGTACAGCCAGCACCAGTCATGGGAAGAAAAGTGCAGGCAGTGACAGAGCCTGAAAGCCTGATTGCCTTTCTCAACAAGAGATGGAGAAACAGAGAAAAGAAGAGACGCAGTGACAGGAGCAGCAGAGAAAAGAAGAGATGCAGCGACTGGAGCAGCGATGGCTGGATGCCTTGCAAGATATCAAAGCTGGAGGTTCTGGCACAGGACCAGCAGAGCAACAAAACACCAACAACTCAAAAGATCTTAAACTTACAAAGTTGTGTCCCTCGAATTATATCAAAGCATATCTGACAACTTTTGAAAGCATTGCTGCAGCCTGCCAGTGGCCAAAGCAGCAATGGGCAGTCAGACTGGTACCTTACCTGACAGGGAAAGCCCAACTTGCCTACAGCAATATGGACATTGCACAGTCAGAAAACTATGACCTGGTGAAAAGAGAGGTCCTTAAAAGATATGACATCTCGGGAGAGACTTACAGGCAGAGATTTCATTCTCTGAAGTACAACTCAGTGGACAATCCTCGAGAACCCTTTACCCGACTCAGAGAATACCTTATCAAATGGCTCCAACCAGAGGGCAAAACACTCCCACAGATCAAAATATTTGTAATAGAGCAGTTCATCAACATCCTACCCACAGATGTACAGTTTTGGGTAAAGAACACCAACCAGAAAGTGGGGAAAAGGCTGTTTCTTTGCCTGAAGACTAGGGTGAAATGACTGTTTCTTTGCCTGAAGACTACCAAATGGCCAGACAGATGCCACAGCAGTGAGGTAACAACCAAGCACCGGTAAGACACTCTTTTTCCCATTTAAACTCTAAGTCTGATAAGAACTCTGGTGGGGGTAACAAATCAGCACCCAAAGACATTATTTGCTATAACTATAATAAGCCAAGTCATATTGCAAGAAATTGCTGTAGTAAGAAGAGCGACACTGGAGCAGATTTGTGCTTAGCAAATTGGGGCAAGTACTTAAAGAGATTCACCAACTTAACTAACTGCAGATTTTCACCACATATTTTGGTGCCTTACCTTATCGAACAGCTGCCTGTGTGAATTTGCCCTAAATATTTGCAGTAGTTTTGAAGAAAAAAAGCGGTAAATTTACATTTCCTGGGCCACTGGTACTTCCTGGTCTTGCAGATCCGCCTTACGCTCAAGCAACTGTGTGACATGAACCCAGGGAGAGTGAGAGGACAGAGCTCCATTGTGAAGTCTATGGGGAGTTATCTTTAACATTTTTAGACATCACCGTGACTGTTTGGTGATTATTCAAGAGCACTAGGTGACTAACAAGTGCCTTATTAGTCACTCAGTGCCCTTAATTAATCATCAAACCGTCACGGTGATGTCTAAAAATGTTGTTAAAATTGTCCCCCCATAGACTACAGTGGAGCTCATCCCTGCTGTCTCCCTGGGTTCATGTCATACAGTATCTGAGCACGAGGGCAGAGCGGGGTGGATCTACAAGACTGGGAAGTACCAGTGGCCTGGGAAATATAAATTTATGAGCGTTTTTCTTCAAAACTACTGCAAATACAGTATTTGGAGCAAATTCACACAGGCAGCTGTTCGCTAAGGTAAGGCACCAAAATATGTGGTACAAGTGGCTAGAATGGTATATCTCTTTAACAGATGTCAAGATGAAAGACAAGACTGAAAGCACTTCTTGAGTCGGAAAGGAGACAGACCCTAGTGCATGTTGAAGTGCTGGGAAAACACTGTGCAAAAGGGACCAGGTACTGGTGTCATCTGCATCCACAGGGACATTCAATACTATCCCACCAGCCAAGTGACACTGAATATTAATGGGGTGTCGCACCAAATGAAAGTGGGGGTAGTATCTAAGTTACCTGTACCTGTGATTATTGGAAATTACTTTCCAAGATTTACTGAGTTAATCACAGAGGGAGTAAATTCTGATGTTTCAGCAGCTGTGGTGACGAGCTCAGGCAAAGAAAATCTCAGATGGTGGGGACTCTTTTCCTTTCGCCAATTTGATTCGTACTTGTTTGAACACAGCTCCAAGATCCAGAAGTCCAGGAAAGAAAGACGATGCCTGAAGAAACACTGGCAACAAAAGACTGATGGACATAAGGGGTTAACATATGAAAATGTTGAAACTAAACTGATCTCTGATTGTGATTTTCTTTCAGAACAAACTAACAATGTTTTTCTCCAGGGTAATTTTAAGCAGCTGGGGTGAAACCAAAACAGGGTGAACCTATGTTTAAAAAATGTACTGGGCTACTGCAGAGTTTGGGTTAAACCTCAGACACAGGACCAGATAGAACAGTTGGTTATACCACAAAAGTATAGATCTGATTTGTTACTGAAAGCACATGATAGTCCTATGGCTGGTCACTCAGGAAGGGATCGCACCCTTGCCAGACTGCTGTACAGATTTTACTGGCCTGGAATTCATGAAGATGTTGCTACCTATTGCAGTTCTTGTGCTGAGTGTCAGAAAGTAGCCCCAGTGACTGAAAAAGACAAGGTGCCCCTACCCTTGAAAGATGTGCCTTTACAGAGAATTGCAATGGATGTAGTTTGCCCCTTAGACAAAGTAAAAAGGGTAATCAATTCATTTTGGTAGTATGTGACTGATACCCAGAAGCAGTTCCAATGCGTACTGTCACAGACCCAAAAGTGGCGGCAGAGCCTGCCAAATTTTTTTTAGCAGGGTGGGCATACCTAAAGAGATTATTACTGATCAGAGTAGTAATTTTGGTGCTGCATTACTAAAGGAGCTGTACCAACTACTACGTATCACTGCCATAAGAACCTCCCCTTATCACCCTCAGATGGACGGACTTGTTGAGCGTTTTAATCAAACCCTAAAACGCATGTTAAAAAGGTTTGTAAAAGGGGAAGGGAACGATTGGGATCAATACTTACCTTACCTGCTTTTTGCTTACAGAGAAGTGCCACAGGTATCGACAGGTTTTTCACCATTTGAAATGCTGTATGGTAGACAAATAGAAGCAAAAACAGCTCTAGCTGTGAAGGAGTGTGCTCAGGTTATATGAAATATAAGGCAAGTTGATCAACAAAACCAGCACCACTCCAGACTTCGAGCTATAAAAGGCTTTTATTTACAAAGAGAGACTTTATAGAAGGCACAATGCCTGCAACATACCGACTATGGCTCAGCAGCAATCAAGGCCCCGACCGGTTTCGCAACTAATGCGTCATCAGGGGGATCAACCTAGAGGGCCATTATATGTAACAAAAGAAACATGGGAAGATAACCCCCATCAGAAACAATCTATTACATTTTATGTGTGTGCCTTGAGAAAGAAGCTGGCAAAATATGTTGAAATCGCCCACAGTAATCAGGAAGAGGCCCAAAACCAGCAGACGGTGTATTATGAACATGGGGTAAAAGAAAAAGTTTTTGAGCCAGGTGAAAAGGTATTACTGCTGTTACCCACTACAGAAAATAAACTGTTAATGAAGTGGCAAGGGCCTTATAAAGTGCTTAGACGTATTGGCACAGTTAACTATGCGATTGAGACCCCTCATAGGAAAAATCCTACTAAGATATACCATGCTAATCTCCTGAAGAAATGGGTTGAAAAATCACCACAGGCTAGTTTTACCAGAAACTGATGAAGACGATATTGATATCGCTTATGACAGACAGGAGCAAACTGTAACTGCTAATATTGTAAAGGTGAATATTTCCTTAACCTCCGAACAAACTGCAGAAATTTATAACCTGCTAAAGACATTTAACAGTACTTTTACACAGGACCAGGCCAAGTAAAAGGGGTCGAGCACGTAATAGTGACAAGGAATGCTCGCCCTATTAGACAAAAGACATAGATGTTACCAGAGCGGTTAAGAGCTGACGTGGTTAAGGAAATAAAAAAAAAAATGAAAGAACTGGGTTATCACAGAAGAGTTGAGAAGTGCTTGGTCATCACCAATAGTGATTGTAAACAAAAAAGAAGGGGTGTAAGAATCTGCCTTGATTTTAGGAAACTTAATCAAGTGTCAGAATTTGGCAGTTATCCTATGCCCAAAACAGGGTTACTAGCAAATCCGCATAGCTAAAGAATCCAGAGACAAAACTGCATTTGCAACTCCTGTTGGATTCTATCGGTTCACCACCATGATGTTTGGTTTCCATGGCACATTCCAGCGGTACATGAATGTAATTTTATCCCCTCACACTGGTTATTGTACTGTGTACCTGGATGATGTTGTGGTGTACAGTCCAGGCTGGAAAAGCCACCTGAAACACCTACGAGCAGTTATTCAGTAGCTCAAAAAGGCAGGTCTGACAATTAATCCTACCAAGTGTGCACTGGGCATGCAGGAAACCAGATATTTGGGCTATGTTTTGAGAAATGGAGACGCCAAGCCAGAGGTTTCCAAGATAGAAGCTGTAGCTAACAGCCCTGTCCCCAAAACAAACATGTCAGGTCATTTTTAGGGCTGGCTGGTTATTATCAGAGATTTGTTCTCAGCTTTACTGTGTTAGCTAATCCCCTCTCTGAACTCACAAAGAAACGTTTCCCGAATAATGTGAAATGGACCCCAAAGTGTGACAAGGTTTTTTGGGTCATTAAGGCTGCATTATGTTCAGCTCCTGTTTTAAGAAGCCCAGACTTTGAGAAACAATTTCTGTTTCAGACTGCTGCATCAGTGGTAGGCCTAGGTGCAGTCTTGAGTCAGCATATAGATGGGAAAGAAAAACAGATTACTTACCTGTAACAGCAGTTCTAGGAGTGGTATATGATGTTCATCCACACTTCTTGGCAGTGTCCTTTCCCTTTAAGATATGCTGCAAATTCTTCAAGCTGGCTTCTGCCACCCACCCGGGTGGTAACTCCCTCGGCTCTGCCCCAAGACGCCAGATCTTGCCTGCTGGAAGCAGAGTGTGTGCGCCAAAGCGGGGGAGGTCAGGTGGGTCCATGTGGATGAACATCATATACCACTCCTAGAACTACTGTTACAGATAAGTAACCCATTTTTCTCTGAATGTGGATATGATGTTCTACCCAAACTTTTTGGCAGACTCCTAGCAGTTCTCCAAGAGAAGGGAGGCAAGGTGCACACCCGCTACTTAGGGAACAGAGATTGGAGAACTGAGGCCCCAAAACCAGCATACCAGCATGACTCTAGGTCAATGTGGTAATGGGAAATTAAGGTGTGTGCTGACCTCCAGGTTGCAGCTCTGCAGATTTCCTGGATAGGGACGTCCCTGAACAGCCACTGATGCAGTGGTATGGCTGTTGGAATGAGTCTTTAGCCCTCCGGGAGGCTCCCTACCCGCCAACCTATAGCAGAGATCAATGCAGGATGTGATCCACCTGCCAATCATCCGCTTGGCTGCAGGTCTGCCAGGTACAGCTTCAGCATAGGTGACAAACAGCTAGCGAACCTCTCCCCAAACTCCAGCAGTGCGCTCTTTGTAATAAGCGAACGCTCACCTGTAGTCCAGAGTATGGAGCCTGTGCTCAGCCTCTGAGGTGTGACTGGTGAAGTACACTGGGAGATTAATCTCCTGGTTAAGGTAAAACTCTGACACAACCTTCAGGAGGAACTTCGGGTTGGGGCGCAGGACAACCATGTCCCTGTGGAAGACCAGGTAAGGAGACGCCACCAAAAGCGCCTGGTGCTCACTGATCCTTCTGGCTGACTTGACAGCCACCAAGAAGGTGGTCTTCCATGACAGGTGAGAGAGATCACACCTGTGCATCGGTTTGAATGGCTTGCCTATGAGCTTTGCCAAAACCAGCAACAAGTCCCACAGTGGTGGTGGTTCACGCACCCTAGGGGAAATGTGGTCAGGGCCTTTGAAAAAGCACCCAACCACCTTCTCCTGCACCATCGACTGCTGATCAGCCCACGCCCAGTAAGCAAAGATGGCTGCCAGGTGCACCTTAAGGGTCGTCGACCGAAAGCCCAACTGAGAGAGGGACCACAGGTAATCAACGATGCTAGCCACTGGACAGGACAAAGAGTCCAAACCCTTGCCCTGACACCAAATGGAGAATCTCTTTCATTTGAAGGCATAGCACTTCCTGATCAACTCCTTCCAAGATGCCTGCACAATGGTAAATACATCTTCGGAGAGACCCAAGGCCTGGAACTCTAGCCACTCAGGAACCAGGCTGGCAGGTGCAGGGATTGAAGGTCCAGGTGCAGTACCTTCCCCTAACTTGATAGAAAGCAGGTCCGGGCTTAGGGGAAGATGCCTCGGGAGCCTGCTGCTGAGGCTGAGGAGATCGGCATACCAGAACTGGCGTGGCCAGTCTGGAACCACCAGAATCACCTGTGCCTCGTCCCTCCTGGCCTTGAGAAGCACCTTGTGGATCAAGAGAAGTGGAGGAAAGGCATAAAAGAGATCCAGGGTCCAGGGCCTTGACAAGGCATCCCCCTGTAGCATTCCCTGCTGAGGGTGACTGGGCACAAAACAGCCACAGCTTTCCATTCTCCCTGGAGGTAAACAGGTTCACCTGAGAGATGCCCCACTGGGAGAACAGACTGTGAACTACCTCTGGATGAAGAGACCACTCGTGAGACACCTTGCCCACCCAGCTAAGGGAGTCCGCCAGCTGACTAGAGGCTCCTGCCACATGGATGGCCAGGATATCTGCCTTCAGGCTGTGTACGAGGGTCCAGACATGGAGATCTTCCTTGAACAAAAGCGGGGAGTGTGTCCCACCCCGTTTGTGGAGGCAGTACATGGTCATGGTATTTTCCGTCTGGACGTGGACCACTTGACCCCGAATATGTGGAGTGAATACAGTCAGTGCCAGCAAAACTGCTCGGAGGTCCAGCAGGTTAATGTGGCATCGGGACTCCTTGGGGGTCCACAGCCCATGGACTCTGTGTTCCCCCAGGTGGACACCCCAGCCTGTAAGAGAGGCATTGGTTGTCAGGCTGACTATCGGCTCTGGGTGGACAAACAGGATCCCTTCCTGCAGATGTGCTGGGACCAGCCACCACTGGATGGTGTCCCACACCCAATGGGTCACCATGATCAGCTGGTCTAAGTGCCCCTTGCGCTGAGACCACTGGCTGGCCAGCTCCCACTGCAGGGAGCGCATTCTCTAATAGGCCCAATGGATCATGCTGGTACAGGCCGCCCTGTAGCACAGCAGGTGCACGAAGTCCCAGGCAGGGCGCAATTGCCCAATCCAAAATGATTGGGCAAAGGAGGAGTGAGCCTCCGCCCTGTCTGCCGGGCTCTGGCTCTGCAAGAGTCGAGATCCGCCCTGATGGAAGCTGATCACCTGCAAGGACAGGCGTTCTGACTTGGCCTTATTGATTAGGAGGCCAAATCTGATGCAGGTCTGGAGGGACAGGTCCCTGGACCGCTCCACCGCCTGCCTGGAGGGACCTGCTATCAGTCAGTCATCCAGGTAAGGATAAACCCAGACCCCTCGGTGCCTCAGGTAAGCTGCCGCTGCTACAATGCACTTGGTGAAGAACCTGGGGGCTGAGGAGAGGCTGAAGGGAATGGCCTGGAACTCACAGAGGGTTCCCTCAGCTCAGAAGCAGAGGAACCTTCAGTGAGACGGATGGATCGGGACGTGAAAGAACCTGCCCTGAAGAACCAGGGAGCAAAACCACATGTTTTGTTCTAAAGATGGTATGATCTGAGACAGAGTTACAATCCTGAAGGTATCCGACCTGAGGAACTTGTTCGGGTCGTGCAGATCTAGAATGGGGTGCCAGCCCCCCATCCGCTTTGGCACCAGGAATTACCTGGAGACAAACCCTGGGTGTTCCAGAGGATCTGTGACAGGAACCACGACCTCCTTGCAGAGGAGCTGGGCTATGTCGTCGCTGACAGCATGTCTTCGGAAGCCAAGTCCTCCCGTGGGGCACGGGCTTGGCAAGGAGGGTACTGCTCGAACTCTAGAGGCAGACCCTCACCCACCACTTCTAGAACCCACCTGTCCGTGGTGACAGCGGATCAGCAGAAAGGAAGTGGCAGAGCCAGACCCCCACGGGAGGACCCAGGGGAGGTGTAACAGGCATGAGAGAGGCACCCCTCATCCCATCACTGGGCAGGCTTGGAGGAGGAGGTGGGCCCAGCTGTGGGGCCACCTGAGCCTCTCTCTCTCCTGGCTTATGGACAGCCGAGGCTACTGACTTGGGCCAAGGTCACCAAGCCTAAACCTGCTGACCAGCCGGTTGCTGGGCTGGCTTGGCTGCAGGTGTGGAGGAGGACCGAAAGGGTTTCCGTTTCTGATGCTGCTTGGAGCCCTTGGGGTCCTTCTGGGCAGATGTCACTGAGTCCAAGGTGGCATTGGACTTCTCGATGCATATGAGGTGACCCTCGACCCTGGGCCCAAACAGGTCGGTGCCCAGGAAAGGGACATCTGCTAGCTTGTGCCAAGTGTCCACCGTGAAGGTCGATATCCTCAGCCAAGCCCTGCGATGCATGGCCACTGAGGCTGCCACAGAGTGGGCACAGGAGTCCCCAATGTCCATGGCAGTCTGGAGCTGTTTGGCCACAGCCCAGCCCTGGTCTCGGACCTTACTGACCATGGTCTGAAGGTCTGCAGGCAGATGAGGAAGCATCCCATCCAAGGTGCCCAGCAGACCATGGGAGAAGTGGGCCATGAGGAGGGCTGAGCTCGCCTGGCAGAGGCCAAGTGAGAAGGAAGCATAGACCTTTTTAGCCACGTGGTCCAACTTCTTGGACTCCTTATCAGGTGGCATGTCAACATCTCCAGTGTTGCCGGAGCACTGGAACACAGAGTTGGCCACCAGCCCCTTGGCCGAAGGATGCTCTGTGAATCCCGAAAGAGAAACGGTGGGCACCACATGCTTGTGGGCCATCTGGGCAGAAGGCGCAGGGCAGGAAGCGGGGCACTGCCGGAGCTCCAGGGCAGGGCCAAGAATGACTTCTGCCACCAGGAACGGCTCCATCTGAGAGTTTTCCCAGTCGAGGATCTTGGTCAACAGGTAACAAGCCCATTTCTGGATGGGCTCCATCTTTATACTCGCTGACTCAGAGATCACATGGAGGAGGCCCATGAAAGAGGATAGACCAGACTATACTTACTAGTGCACAATCAGCCTGTAGTCCATCAAGAGATCCGCCATTGACTCCATGTCAAACAGGTGGGAGTGCAGGGGAGGAACCCTTGGACTCCAAAAAGTCATCAAAGAACGGTCAACCGCTGGAGTCCCCACTGACCTTCTGCAGACGGTCAGGGGTGACAGTGACAGACAACTGATGAGGAATCCCCTTGGCCGTCCGAGACTCCTTAGTCAGCGCACCGACCGTCGGCTGTTTGGGCGGCGGTTCCACCACAATCTGCGGAGAAGCTGGAGTTGGCTGAGTCGGGACCATTGGCAGAGTTGGTGTTGGCCTTTTGGGCAACAGCCAAGTGATGGCCAGCATAGAAACTGGGGTCAGCTTGGCACCTGTAAACACCTGCTGTTGCCACATCAAGCTCCTCGTAGTGTTGACGCAACTTGTGCCGAAGTCTCTCCTCACCAGAGGATGAGGCTTCCTGTGGTGCCGAGAGCGGGAGTGCCAATGTCAGCGCAATCAGCTGGACTCAAGGGAAGAAGACAGAGATCCCCCGATCTCGGCCACCAGGAGGACCGGTGGTGGGGCTCAGAGGGAGCTGGAGATTGCCGAGACTCCTCCTGGTCAAAGTCAGGGACCAGAGGTGGCAGATCAGCAGACTGATCCATCCCTCTAATGGTCTGTGTCAGGACCGGGGTCCTATATAAGGAAGTACTGGACACTTCAGTTGACAACTGGTTGGTCGCTTCGAGAAAAATCTCGTCTGGGACATCAACCAGCATCTTGGCAGACAGGCCCGATGGGGTTACCGTGAAGCCAGCAGCCAAGGCTGAGGATTTGACCGAAGTAAAATCCGGAGAAGCGTGGGAATCGGAGGCCCTCGTCCAAAAGCACTCTCAATCCCACAATCAACAACAAGTCTTTCCTTTCTTATACTCTTTTTTTAGATTGAGATTTGCCAGTGGGTCCCTGACTGAAGGTCGGCAAGGACTGGCACAATTGATTGAAGGAACTCATAAAAGTCGAGCCCAGATGAAGTGGTACAAAGACAGAAACCGAGGAGGAATGGGCTGTGGCCTGGGCCACCTCCTCTATGAAGGCCGCCAGCTGCTCAGTGGACCCTCCAGCTTCAGAGACCACCCAAAAAGCATCCTTGGAGTTGGCCGGTGCGCTCCGTTTCATGGGGCGGCCCAGTTTCAGGTGGGTGAGACAGTCTTCCAAGATGGAAGAATGAAACGAGCGGCAAAAGTCACATGCCTGGTGATTGTGGTCGTGCCCCAGGCAGCAGACGTACGTGGCATGTGGGTCAGTCCTGGACATCTTCTGCCCATAAGAGCACCGGTGGAACCCGGAATCGGACTTATCGTCCATCGCGGTCGCGTCTGAAGATCAAGTTGAAGACTAAACACGTGAGAGTTGGTTTGGAAGTAATCCTGAAGAATTCAAGCGCTAGGGCCTACTCAACACAGGAGTGGTAAGGAGGGAACCTGCTTCTTCCAGTGCAAAGGAAGATCTAGCATCATGGGGTGGAGCAGAGGGGAGTTACCACCCGGGTGGGTGGGAGGAGCCAGCTTGAAGACTTTCCGGCACAACTTAAAGGAAAGGACACTGCCAGAAGTGTGGATAGAACATCATATCCACATCCCTAGGGCATCCTATTCTATACATAAATAGGAAATTGCACAACAGAGAGAAAAGGGATGCCTTGTGGCAAAGTGGGCCATGGAGTCCCTTATGTTTTACTTACTAGGAACTGACTTTGTACTTGTAACAGATCACAATCCTTTCTGTTGGCTTAACCAAATGAAGGATAACAATTCTAGAATCATACAGTGGTACCTGGAACTACAGCCATTTAAATTTAAAGTGATGCACAAGCCTGGGAAAAAGAGTGTCAATGCTGATTTTCTGTCTAGATATGGATCAGCAATTGAAAATTCCGAAGGTTGAAAAATGTGAGTTGAAACCTCTCTGCTATGCTGTATATGCACTGAACTATAGAAGTTATAAGCTAATGCTAGAATATAATTAAAAGAAAGTTTTGGAAACCTGTTTTTGTAAAACAGGTTCCTTCTTAAAGAGGGGGGGTATATGACAGGGTTGAATAAGGCCCTGCCCCATTTGTTATGCAGAAAGAGTTTAAAAGCAAGGGTCTGTTCTATCCTCTCCTTTTCTGTCTCGTTGCACAACCAAATTTTCTTTTGAGACCTAGGAACTGATCACTCTGACAGTTTCGCCATTCTCTGCCTCTCGCTATCTGTCTGTCTTCCCTTGCTATTTCTGTATTTTCTTCTCCCTTACATATCTGCGAGTATAAAAATATATGTGAATCTTTATGTAGAAATGTAACAGATACTGGAATCCCTTTGTTTAAAACTGTATATAGTTTTACTATTGGAATGATTGCAAAAAGCTATTTGGAACTGAGATGCAGTTTTTAAGGCCTCTGCAGAGCTGTGAACAAGAGGTCAGCTCTGTGACACCATGTAATGTTTTGTTGCACCTGCAATGAATGAAACTTACAAGAACATTCTGTAAACTTACAAGAACATTCTGTGAGAAGCAGGCTCTCTGAAAGAGTTCCCAGACAAAGACTTATAAAAAGAGCAGCAATGCTTTTGCTAGAGAGACAAGAACAGGGCGAGACAGCCAAACTTGGAGTTAAGAGATACCCTCAAGAGAAGGACTTCATTTTCTGTTTGTACTGTCTTTGTAAATAGCTATGTTGAACAATTTTTATTTTTTATTTGCTGTTATTGAGAAAAATAAAACGCTATTTGTGAATTTTGAAACTGATCCTGGTTCTCCTATGCATCCTGACCTGTGCCTTGACGACACTATCAGTATTGGATATCAGCCCAAGTTCCTTTATAACCTGCCAATTTTCTGGCCCCCAAGGCAAGCACATAGTCTACAGAACCAGTGACAGATATACACAGCAAGATGCAACTTCCCTACAACACTCTACAAATGCGCTACAAGAAAGTGTGACCTTAAAAGCAAACATCACAGTCGCTTCTTACCTTCAGCACTCTCTGCAGCACCTTGTTGTGAATGACCATTGCAGCACAGATGGCACCATAGGCGAAGAGGAATGCACGGAAAGCAGTGAAGATGGTGTTTGCCACTGCAATGCAGCCATACACGATGAGGTAGAACTTCACATTGGATGTGCTGTTGGGTTGGACCAGTGGCATGTCACACATCGTAATGGGAGATCTGTAAAAATCAGCATTTCAGATGGAATAAGCTCTGACAATGCCTAAATACTGTATCATCCCATCAAAACCAGTAACCAGCTACAGTGTCTTTAAAGCTCTGATCATCACTGCACAGTCAAATGTAAACTCTTAATTCATGTTTTCCTACCCCCATGTGACTGGGATTTTTATCTACTTTCTGTCTCGAGTCTATTTGTAATGTGATTTTTGATTTTACTTGCACCAGTGCATGCCACTACACCTTACAGATAGTTTACTGCCTTTCTTGTTACACACTTCATATGTATAGTATATAATTTGCTTGTGTTGAAAGTCCTGTATACAGTTTGTACTGTAAGCCCTGTTTGTAATTCTGACTGTCCTGTCAAAGACCTCCTTGAGCATTGCTCAATGGAGTTCTGATAAAAGACCATGTTAAGGAACCAAACCATGTAAACCCATTGCCAACATGAACACAATGGGTCCCACTTCAGTGAATGGCTGTCGATAATCAGTCATTGCAGTGCTGTGCATTTTAATCAATTTTAATCTTTGTTTTAATCATCTGTATTCCAGCAGTCGGTGACTCCCCCTAAACAGGTACAGAGGCATAATGAGACAAGAAAAAATTACTTACCATAGTAACATTGTTTCTTCCAAGGGATCCCTCACTATATTTACTAGTGCACAATCAGCCTGTAGATCTGACCCACCAACAAGCATTGAATTTATGTAAATTTTGGAACTATGGAATGTAATTCAAATCTCTGCCACATGGTAGCATTCTAACCTGCTCTCGAATGTTAGATTTATTTTGACAGCCAGGAGATAGAGACCACGAAGTTCACTAAACTAAACCTAAAGAAAAACATGAATAGAAAAAAAAAAAAGCAAAAATTCCATAAGATTGGTCCCACAGAACAAACTATGGCAGACTTCTTATTGTCACTACAAGGATCAAGACTGTGCCAACTTGTTAAAACCCCAACAAGGGGAGATGCCATTCTCATTCTTCTCCTCACAAACTCGGAAAGGATCAAGGACATCGAAGTGGGATGCCATATGGGCAACAACGATCACTGCATGGTAAGCTTTAACATAAACATAACACAGGACACCAGCCACTCAAAGATAAAGGTGCTAGATTTCAGAAAGGCTGACTTCCAAAAAATGAGAAACAGCATAAGTAGCCAGTTAATAGAAACAGAGGTTGAGGAGGTGGAGCTCATGAGAGGAGACTCAAGACAGCAATAAAGACTGCCATAGATCAATGTGCCAGATGGGTCAGCAAAGCAAAAATAAAAATAAATCCTCTATGTTTTTCCAAGGAAGTGGCTGCCACAGTCAAAGAAAAAAAGAAGGCGTACAGCATATACCAGGAAACCAAAACTGAGAAAGACTGGGAGTCGTATAAGGAAAAAATGAGAGTCTAACAAACAAATTAGACAGATAAAAGCTCAGACAGAGGAAAAAACAGCAGAAGAGGCAAAGAGAGGAGACAAATCATTTTTTAGATGCATTAGGGAATGTAGAAAAGCAAAAGGGATAGTAAAGATTGCTACTGAAGAAGGGAAATGCACCAAACATAACCCAGAGAAAGCCGAAATCCTCATCAAATACTTCTGTTCTGTGTTTACCAAAGGGGACCCAGGGGATGGCCCAGCCCTGACAAAACACAACACCCCAGGACCACAGGTAGACACGAGTCCCTTTACAGAAGTCAAAGTACGGGAGGCACTAAATAAACTAAAAGCAGACAAAGCCATGGGACCAGACGAGATGCACCCCAGAATCCTTAAGGAACTGGTGGCAAAATTAGCAGCCCCTCTGGCACTTCTATTCACAGAATCCTTGCAGAGCAGTGTGGTACCCGAAGACTGGAAAAAGACAAAAAATGGTTCCACTTCACAAATCAGGCAGTTGCAAAGAGGTTAGTAATTACAGTCCGAAGAGCCTCGCATCTACAGTAGGGAAACTAATGGAGACACTACTCAAACAGAATATCACAGCATTCCTCAAAACTAGTGGCCAACAAGACCCTAAACAGCACGGTTTCACAGCAGGTAGGTCATGCCAGACAAATCTGCTCGAGTTTTTTGACTATGCTACAAAAATAGTGGACGATGGTGGGGCAGTAGATGTGGTCTACCTAGACTTTAGTAAGGCCTTCTATTTGGTTCCACACAGAAGGCTGGTAAAAAAAGCTTGAGCACACAGGGGTTGGTCCAGAAGTAGTCAGATGGGTACAGAACTGGTTACAAGGCAGAACCCAGAGGGTACAGATTAATGGAACGCAATTGACGAAAAGCAGGGTGACCAGCGGGGTGCCTCAGGACTCAGTGCTAGGGCCTCTGTTCTTCAGTGTTTTTACAGCAGACATCGCTGATGGACTTGGAAGGGAAGGTGTGTTTGTTCACAGACGACACCAAGATATGTAACAGGGTGGACACCTCAGAAGGAGTGAGCAAGATGGAAGTGGACCTCAAAAAAATAGAAGAATGGTCTGAAGTGTGGCAGCTGAGATTTAATGCCAAACTGTGCAAGGTCATGCACATAGGAAAGACAAATCCAAGAAAGGAGTATTACCATAGAGGCGAAAGACTGGTGGCCACAAACCAAGAACGAGATCTGGGACTCATAATCTCAGAAGACTTGAAGGTTAGTAAGCAGTGTGAGAAGGCAACATTGAAGGCCGACACAATGCTGGGCTGCATTGGGAGGGGAATCACGAGTAGGAGGAGAGAGGTGGTACAACCACTGTACAGATCGCTTGTCAGGCCTCACCAGGAATATGGAGTCCAATTCTGGAGGCCTCACCTCAAGAAGGACACTGGTCGGATGGAAACAGTACAGAGAAAAGCAACAAAAATGATTCAGGGTCAAGTACGTGTCCTATGAGGAAAGACTTAGGGAACTGAATATGTTCTCCCTGGAGCAGAGAAGAGAGACAGGGGACATGATTGAAACATTCAAGTACATAAAAGGCATTAACAAGGTACAGGTACAAGAACTTTTTCACTTCAAGAAGGACTCCAGGACCAGGGGACATGACCTCAGGCTGCAAGGAGGGAGGTTCGCTACCAACACCAGGAAGTTTTTCTTCACAGAAAGAGTGGTGGATGCTGGGAAAAGCCTGCCCCAAGAGGTTGTGGGGGGTCAACACTGTGGGAGGATTCAGGAATACATGGGATAGACACAAGAGAGCCCTGACTACAAAGGGCAACTACAGTATCAAAACAGGTTTAAAACAAATGGACAGACTAGATGGACCTAGCTGTCTCCTTCTGCTGTCAACTTCTATGTTTGTACCATAGCTGGGTAACAAACAACAAAACTGACCGCAGGAAATGCAGTAAATAAGCTCAAGCCAAAACGAAGAACAAGAACAATAATTAAATCTTGTAGGACCTTTTCGGGTTCTGGAAGGAGAGGGAGGGAGGGTGAGAATGTTAAGCATAGTGAGGGATTCCTTGGAAGAAACAATATTACAATGGTAAGTAATTGTTTTTGTTCAAACCCCAGGAATCCCTCACTGTGTTTACTAGTGCAGACTACAACACAGTACCTTGGGAGGCTGAGTACAGAACCTATTTAGGGAAAAGGTTCTGCAAGACAGCAGTGCCAAACCTGGCATCCCTTCTGGACTGCACATCCAGGCAATAGTGTTTTGCAAAGGTGTGTACAGTTTTCCAGGTAGCTGCATTACAAATGTCTAGAAATGGGACATCTCTTGCAGCTGCCTCAGAGGCAGAGGTATGAAGTGTGCCTTGATGCCTTGTGGATGTAGTTTGCCAGCTTTGCTGTAACAGAACTGGATGCAGAAGCCTATCCAGCGAGCAAAAGTTCTCTTTGAGCCTGGCCTACCCTTGCCTACTTCACCATATATGAGGAACAGCTGTGAGTGAGAAGATCTTGGGTCCTTAGTATGGTCTAGGCAGTAACTAAGTGATCTCTTAACATCCAGCCTGTGAAGTCTGCTCTCCAGAGCTGGACTTTGCTGTAAAGAACACTGGAAGAGTGATGGACTGGTTCAGGTGAAACTCAGAAATCACCTAAGGGAGAATTCTCTGTTAGTCCTTAGGACTACCTTGTCCCTGTGGAAGATGATGTAATTTGGGTCTGTTCAGAGGGCCTGCAGCTCGGATACCCTTCTGATAGAAGTCATGGCCACAAGGAACACGGTTTTCCAAGAAACATATTTCAAATCTGCAGTATAGACCAGGTGGAGGTGGGGTGTATCCTGAGAGCTAAATAAATGCTGATGCCTGTTTAATGTAGCAGATATACCCAAAATTCAAATTCTATCTGTTGACCGTATGAACACTGGGGCAAAATGGTAGTTTGCATCAATTTTGTACTGACATCTTGACGAATTTTGCAATTTTCAGCTCCATGTACTTCATGCAAATTCTTGGACCACTACTTCAAGAGTAAGTGAATATACATTCAAGTGTGGTCTCAATGAATAGGTGTGAGTTAGAGCTTTAAAATGCATACCCACATGTTATCTCAAAAGATTAATGTTAAAAGTTATAGAGTTAAATACCAACCACTACCCATTAATTTCTTGCGAAATTTCAAAATATTCTTGTATTTAATCTCATCAGACAGGATTTATTGCGCTTTATAGCATAATTTTATGTTGCTAAACGGGTAAGGATTCTGCTTTGAAATGCATACGTGGTTGTGAAGTTTTAAGGTAATATAAGAGGATAAATTAATAAAAGGAAAGATACCATTAACAAACAAAATTTTAGCAAGTTTATGCTTTTATTTATTTATGACTTTGGCAACCGGGTAGGCACACTAATCCCAGGGACCGTTTTCAGGCACGACCCAGGCCACCATACAGTGGCACAGTTACAAAGCAGAGATGCATAAATACAGTATACAGTTTGACAACCAGTCAAGGTCACAATAAATGTACTATCAACAACAAAAAATAGGGCCGGCCCAGTGGCACTGAGGGTTGAGGCACTGGACGCCACACCTTGCGCCACGCCGGCGACCTGGGTTCGGGAACGAGCCCGGGACACTGGGGGTCAGCAGAGGAGGGTAGGGATTGAGCATCCGGAGGACAGCTCTCCCTCCCTGGGTTGGGGGGATCTTGTGCTCTCGCAGTCTGGTGTCCTCTGGTGGTTCCGCGGGGTTACAGCAGTCGAGAGCCAGGAAGAATGGGGATTGGCTGGGGAGCGCTTTTGTGGGCAGGCTCGGGATCGAGCATGCATCGCGCTGGAGTGCATTGCACTCTCAGCCAATGGGGGAAAGAAAAGAGAAAATCCCCTACCGCTGGGGTGAAGCAACGAGACCATCAGTTGCCCCAGCCACATGCCCAACGTTGGCCGCATCTCCCAACTCTCCCCTTGAGGACTCGCAGGCCTCTCCTTAGGGCTGGGACAGCCTGGGGTCCTGAACCCAATGTAGCGACAGGAGTGCGGTTCAGACGGGCGGTGGAGCTGTGGAGCAGAGCATGGATCTCCAAGAGATGCCCCAGTTAGGTAGGTGCATAAAGAAACTGTACAAAAAAAATAATAAAAAAAAAAACAACAAAAAATAACAGGTAACAAAGGTACAACTAGAATACAGGGTTGCTTGAAGCAGAGCTAACACAGTGCACAGTGGTACAAGTGCTATGTATTACAAAAGCCTACTAGGCTAAAGCCTGAAGTAGTAGGAGAGAGACAAAGAGCATAGGTTTACAATACTACATACAGCAGGATTTGACTACCCAAGGAAGCAGTGGCACCTGGAGGAAGTCTATAGCCGTTCCTTGAGGCAAGATTTGAAGTGGTCATGGGTGTCAGTGGAGCAGAGCTTGGCAAGCAGTTGATTCCAAAACATAGGGGCAGCTACGGACAGGGCTCTTCCTCCCATGTTTGTGGATACCCTGAGGAAATACAGAGGGGGGATACTGTGTGAGCGGAGGGAGCGATGAACAGTATGGGCCATGAGGATGGCTGCGAGGGGGGACTCCTGGCCAGACCGGATGGTGGAGTCAACCATGCTACCAAGGGCAAGGTTGAAGCGGCCCTACAGCGGTAGCCATCCTAGCATACTGTAGAAGACTCAATGGTGAGTGGAGAATGGTGCCAATGGGATGAAATGACATGCACAATTGTAGGCAGAGGACAGCTTGGTCATAAGGTTTGAGGACATTATAGCGTAGATGGGGGCACAGTAGTCCAGGATAGGGAGTAGATTACCCTGGACGATGGCAAGTCGGGCGGCTGGGTTGAGATATTGTCGAAATCTGTAGGCAGCACCTAGTTTTTTGGTGGAATCTTCAAACAAGAGAGTGGATGTGGTTGGTGAAAGAGAGTGAGGGATCTAGCAGTACTCCTAGGTATTTAAAGGAGTCATCTTCTTCAAGGGCTTGGCCGCCGGGGGAGATAATGTTGAAAGCAGGGAGAGTTTTGGATTTGGCTAGAAATGGCTTGGATCCAAACAACATGGATTTTGTTTTTTTATTACTAACCAGAAGGAGGTTTTCCGCAAACCAGTTGTGAGCCGCTGTATACTTTTTGAGTGAGTTCTTACAGACACACATACATACATAGTTGCCAGCAGATCAGGCCAAATGGTCTATCACGTTTGCTCGAACACAGCTCACTGGAAAGGCACAGTAGCTGCTCTTCCTCCCTTCTTTAACCTATCACCCCCACTCACTTCCCCCACCTGCCCCTGCCATTCTCCTTAACTCCAACCTTTACCAAGCCCCTATGTCTGTCCCAGCCTCTCCTGAATCCATCTACAGTATCCAGTTTTATCAGCTCCTCAGGAAATGCATTCCAGGGTGCCACCACCCTCTCACACCATATCTTCTGTGTTTATATATGTGTGGCATACGTATGTGTATGTTTTATATTTATAGATATATATCTATATCTATATATATATATATATATATAGATAGATAGATAGATATGTATATTATATACACACAAACACAGCATTTCTTTTTATTTCAGACTCTTCGAAGATGTCTCAAACTTATTGTATAAACATGTAGTGTTGAATTTCCCTGATCAGTTCCACAATGTCATAATTCATTTGGGAGATTTCCATCTATTCCTGGAAAACTTTGGCATTATAGGACAGTTAGTTGGTGGCAGCGGCTTTGAGGACATAGCATTTCAAGCTGATCTTTGTGCCTCTAGCAGCATAAGGGGAGTTTTGAATGGGAAGCAATACAATCGGGCATGGATAATACATAAGCGTTTTGCAAATGCCGTAGAGCGATTGCTTCAGGTCAGATTTCTAGAGCATTCAACACAACTGAAAGCCACCCCTGCAGTATTGCTTGACCTGATCAGATGACCTCAACCCATAGACTTCCATAAACTGCTTCAGGAAGATGAGACTGTCATTTTCCATACTAAGTAGGAGGCCTTCGTGCAGTGGATTTGTCGTGGTGAGCTGGGGAAAACCCCACATCTATGGATGACATATCTGGATATAGTGGATCGGCAGGATTTGCTCCACACAACAATAAAAGAAACAACTCTGATCTTAGACTACTGTGTTGGAAATATTCACTACCCTCGTTCTTCACCATCAACAAGAAAAATTATGCTCGATATGGGGCTTACTATTGTATGTGCACACAACTGAAACTCTTAAAGCTTCTCATCCAGGGTCCAGGCCATTAACTGAAAAGCAAGGGCTTTCAGTTCAAAAGAGAAATCACAAAACTTCTAGGGAATCAGTTGACTAAGCTGGTGAGCAGACATACAATCGAAGTGCCAAAATTCCAGGTGGAATCAAATACTTTGCTGCAAATCAAAAGGCACATGATAAATGGGATAAATGGCACCCCCCCTGCCCAGCATCCTGGACCATGTGGATACACTAAAGTCGTCAGCAACAGCAGAAGAGCTCCACAAACTCAGGGACTTCAACTTCAATTGGCTTGCCAAAGACAGCTCCAAGCTGCATACTAAAATAAATGCTCTAAACCTCACCCAGCAAATCTCTCAACCCACTCGTCTAAACCATAAAACGCAGAACCACTCCCTCCTGGACTGGGCCCTTACCTCACACCCCTACAGGATTATTGCTGCTGGTCTGCTCCCAGACTCCCTAAGTGACCATCATATGACCTACATGGTCAGGAAAGTACACAGGCCCATCGCACCCCACGAAGGACGCTGCTCACTAGATCCTACAAATCTCTAGATCTAGCATCTCTCTTGTATGACCTGGCACATGTTGACTGGTCCTTCATCCCTAAGGCCTCTTCCATTGACTATACACTCAAAAACTTTAAGGCCAGATTCCTCGCAGTGTGGGACACCCATGCGCCCCTCAGAAGAAAAAGGGTCAGGGGCACCCACCTACCCTGGGTTTCTGCCTCTATCATTAACCAATTCCACACCAGGGACCAGGCATGGAAAACACACAAGGCAACGGGTACCCAATTGTCTCTCCAAAGTTACCGTCCCCTCCGCAACTCCTGCACTAAACTTATACATCAGGCCAAAACGAATTACTTCAGGACAGCTTTCAACACAAACCTCAATCACCCAGCGAAATTCTGGAAAACTATCAAATCCCTACTCTCCCCTCCCTGCCCAGCCACCAACCCAGACCCTAACCCTAACCATCCAAGGCTATACTGTCTCCGAACCTGGTGAAGTGGCCTCTGCCTTCAATACCTTCTTCACCAGTTGTGCGGACTTTCTCCTCTCAGCTTTCCTGCACCCCCCCATGCCGCATACTTCCCCGCAAATGCCACCCACCTCCCAGCCCTCCAGTTTCTCTTTTCACCTAGTCTCCCCAGCCAAAGTGCTAAAAGCACTGTGGGCTATCAATCCCAACAAATGCAAATGCCCTACGGGAATGGACGCCAAAATACTACACCTGTCAGCTCCCACCATTGCCCCCCCACTGGCCAACCTTTTCAAGCTCTCTTTTTCATTAGCTGCTATCCCAGCCAATGGGAAGCAGACAGTAGTCATCCCCCTTCCCAAAGGAGGTGATCCCTCCTCGCCGGGTAATTACCGCCCCATCTCCCTCCTCCCCATTCTGGCCAGACTTCAGGAACATCTTGTACTCACCCAACTCTCCTCCTATCTAGACGCATCCTCTTTCTTCAACACCTATCAGTCTAGTTTTCATAAATCGCATTCAACCATCACCTCCCTACTAAGGATCACCGATGCCATCCTCACCGGCATGGATAAAGGGCCCATCACCTCAGCCATTTTCATTGACCTAGCTAAGGCTTTTGATACAGTCTCCCAGTCCCTGCTACTAGCCAAATTAAAGGATGCCAGACTCTCTGGTCCTGCCACCAGCTGGTTTCATTCATACCTGGCAGGCAGACACCAATCTGTAAAAATTGGCCCACGCACCTCTAACCCCCTGCCAGTCATTACTGGTGTCCCCCAAGGCTCAGTCCTGGGCCCGGCACTTTTCTCCGTTTTCTTAAATGTTCTTCCATCAGCCTGCCACGCACATCCATCCACATGTACGCTGATGACACCATACTGTATGCCACAGGCCCCTCCACCGTTGAAGTGGCCTCTGTACTACAACAGGACTGCAACGCTGTTCACCACTGGTTCCGCTCCAACCAGCTGTTCCTTAACACAAAGAAAACCGTCTCACTAACCTTTGGCTTGCAGTCACGACTGTCCCGTCTAGCCACCCCCCCATCTACCAAGCCATTGATGGGACCCCGCTACAGGCATGCACCTCCTTCAGATACCTAGGAGTCTGGCTCGACCAGCACCTTGATTTCTCCACACACATCGAATCGATTCACAAGAAACTGCATCCTAAACTTGGTGCTTATACCACAACAAGGGATGTATCCCTCCATCGTCCCGGAAGGAAACTGTTCAAAAGATGATTCTACCATTACTTGACTATGGTGACACAGTCTACAGCACTGCTCCCCCCTCCTCCCTAGCCAGTCTGGACACACTCTTCCATTCCTTCTGTTGCTTCATCCTGGAATGCCCCCAAATGACTCACCACTGCGACCTCTACAGCTCCCTAGCCCTGCCCTCACTCCAGGCCTGCAGGCAGGTTCACTGTGCTAGGACCATAGCTAAATACTGGGCTCAGTCCCTTCCCCTCTACCTCGAATCTGCCCTCTCAATCCAACTACTGCCAGCTTACACCCTCAGGAGCGCTGACTCCAGGCTTTTTCATGTCCCATTTATGGGCTCATCCAAAGGTCAAGCTGCTTTCAAATACCGCCTGCCCAAACTTTGGAACGTTTTGCCTGCCGACATTAGACATACCACAAACTCTCAGCATCTCAACCTCCTCCTAAATACTAATTTCTCCACCAGATGTACATGCACCTACCACAAGCAAGGGGACGTTACTCCCGCAACATGCAATCTCTGCCTGCCTTGCCTAGCAAAAGGAGACCTGGTTGTTAACTTACACATGGGGTCCCACTGCGGACTCCATCCCAGCTTTTCCGTCCTTGTGCAGGGATATTGGCCAAATGAGTATATGCTTAGGTTAATGCTGCTTACTCTGTAACCAGTACTTTTGGTTCCATGGCACTAGTATTATATCTGTAATTTGCGTACTATTACTGTCTTCTATGACCGCTACTCCTATTAGCCTTGTTGTGAACTGTCTCTCTCTAAACACTGGTTCAATGTCAACTGTATGATCTGCAAATGTTTATATTTTACATGTCTGTATTATTGCTCCTATCCCCCTACCCCCAAGACGCATCTGGAATCGAGTGGTCCCCCGCTCAGCATGCCTTTCCTGGTAAAACTCTTAAATAAACAAATAAATAAATGGGTGTTAAATCAGCCACATCTAGCAAAATTCAGAGGTGGACTTTTGGAGATTACTGGCCTTCACAGTTTAGCCAGTAATCCGCAAAAAAGCATGTAGGTCATCTGAAATCATCAAGTCAGAACAACGTGTCAAAGCCATATTGACTCTTCTTGATCAAGAGTTTATCAGCCCATACAGTGGTACTTAGATGCTGAAAGATTGTAAAATTTGTCTCCGAGAACATCTGTTACGCCTGATATTGAAGAGAATCTCACCACTATAAATGAATGAGGTACAGAAATGTATGAAAAGTTTGTCAAAGAAAGACTGGAAAGTGGTAAAAATAAATATTATCCAATTTCAAAAGCCCTAGTGAAAAACCTTCAATGATACAAACAAAAAAGTGCAAGTAACTACCAAAGAAAAAGTTGTAGAACTTAAATTTGAAACAGAAGTAGTGGGAAAACATTTGGCCCTTTTAAACAAGCACAACTTCCCCGTAGAGATAAACAAGTTATTAATATATTGCCTCAGCCCAGTCCCACTGAGTCTAGCCAATGCAGATGGAACTAGATGGACAACACCAAACAGCAAGTTACTTGAGGTGCTAGCAGAATACTGTCCAGTGTTAGACACTTCGGAGCTTCCCCCAGGAAAAGTGACTCAGGACACACAGTTGATCTAATGGTAACAGTGCGGGTTATGACAGGAATCCCTGAAACCTTCGGTGATCTGGCACTGAAACTCCTGAATAGTCTTCCAAAGGGATTTGCAAGAGTGAATGTTGTTGCAGATACATACAGAGAGCAGTCAATCAAGGAGGCTGAGAGATTTTGACGAGAATTTAGTGAGAAGCATATTATCAAAGGTCCCAACACCAAAGTGCCAAAGAATTTCAGTTACTTCCTTTCTAATGGATCTAACAAGGAACACCTGATTGATATGATCATGCAGGTCTGGGGAGAAAATTGCACGGGTTTGCCAGAGGGCCAAGCGATCTATTTTTCAAAGAGAGACAAACGCTACATGATCACCAAAGAAGGGACTGTAGTTGTAGATGATCTCTGTTCTGACAGGGAAGAAGCAGACACAAAAATTGCCCTTCATGTGTAATATGCCATTACAATACGTCTAGGCCCTGTCATCATCCGTTCACGATCTGGGGATACTGATATACCAGTAATTTTACTGCCACTATTTTCAGAATGCGAGCAAAGTATATACCTGGATAATGGCCATGGTAACAGTAGGAAAATCTTCGACATTAGCAAGTGTGAAATGATCACGGCAACAAGGAAAGACTTAATCGGTTTCTATGCATTCACAGGCAGTGACTGTGCTTCTGCGTTCTTCAAAAAGGGTAAGAAGATTTGATGGAACGTCCTTCAAAGGTACCCCAAATTCCTGGATGCCTTTCAGAAACTTGGGAGTAACTGGTAAGTGGAAAAGGGTGTTGTAGCTCTGTTGCAGGAGTATGTCTGCAAACTGTATGGAAGGAAGCTAGTTACTAGTGTAAATATAGCGAAGCAGCAGACCTTCTGGGAGAAATGTAACAAAGACAACAGAATAACTGATCTGTCTCTACTACCATCCTGCCAGGAAACACTGAAGTTACATATTCTACGAACCAACTACGTCTGCTGATTGTGGAGGCTTTCTTCTGTTGCAGTTATCAATGCCCCAAATGCAGCTTTGCATGGCTGAACTGATGATCTCAATGTAAAGTGGACGGAGACACCATTTCCAGATGATGTTATGTCTCTCCTCTATAATGCAAATGATGAGGACTCAGATGAGGACCAAGATGTATGCGATTACCAAGATGATACTGGTGTATCTGACGATGACAAAGATTTTTCCTAGATGATCAAGACTAAGTTCCTCTACTTTAGCAACAGTCATATTTTAAATTTTAATTTTTTTGAAATAAAAAGGTTGTGTATAAACAAGGGTGTTTTTTTCTTTTACATAAATGTACTTCTTTAAAAAAACTTTTAAAGTTAATATTTGAGGCAACTTATGGGTATGCATTTTAAAGCTTTGTGGAGGGGTTGTGGAATAACAGATGGACCAGACACAGAACTTCGGGTTCAACACACAATCTCTGTGTCGTTTATTTAAAACACGGGATAACCTTAAGCAATGGCATATCCCTTCTTCAGTACATCAGTTTGCAGCAACAGACTATGCATGTCCTTCCTCTGCACTTAGCACCTACTGACCCACTGATTTATTAATTTATCGCTTTAGTGAAAATTATTTCATCCCTACGTTAGTCTTGTGTGTTTGGGTGATGGGGAGCTCAAAAAGAAACAAAACAAAAACAAGCTAAAGATAAAGAACCTCTGTGCAGAATCACTGAAGCAAGGGTTACCCCAAAGGGCATTGGCAATAAAGCCAAGTTTCAAAGAAACACAACATGATACATATCCCCATAATGCAATGGGACCTATATGCAAAACACCATGAAATTTTAGGCTTGTTCAGCTTAAAGAAGGAATGCATGGTGCCAAAGGGCAGCTCAAACAATCGGTAATTTACGTGCATTTTAAATATTACAACTAATTTAATTTTTATTACACAGTCCCTTAGTAATTTTTTACCTTTATCAAACCACCTAGTGTTGTGGTATTTTCAACATTTACAGGTTTCATACACATAAGGCATAAACATCAAGGTATTTTATGACATAGTGCTACTGCATACTAACTCCAACAACGAGGAACACAGCCTGTGGTTTTACATCAGCTCAGAGGTCACCACAATAACCTCCCTGTACAAGGACCTGAGAGGGAAAAGGAAAATTAAAGAGGACACTATAGCATAATCAATAAAGGGGAGGGGGTGCCCATAGGTGGCCAACCTTATGGACTAGAAATTATAAAGGATAAATTAATCTAAGAAATAAAAGAACTGCTGCAAATGATTTAAGAAAAGGTCGGCCCTCAAGGGTGGCAGGATCTCCCTGTCACAAGCTCTAACTGCCACCTATTCATTGAAATCACATGTGAACGTATATTTAAATTAGTCTTGAGGTAATGGCCCAAAGATCTGCAATAAGTAAGTGTAGCTGAAAATCACAAAATTTGACAAGGTATAAACTTGCTAAAATTTAATCTGTTAATGGTGTCTTCGCTTTCATCAATTTATTCTCTTACGGCACCTTAAGACTTCAAAACCATATATGCATTTCAAGGCAGAATCCTTTCCCTTTTAGACAACATAAAATTATATTATAAAACGCAATAAAACCTGCCTGACAAAAATAAATATAAGAATATTTTGAAATTTCACAAGAAATTAAGGGGTGGTGGTTGGTATTTAACCCTATAACTTTTAACATTAATTTTTTGAGGTAACATATGGGTATGCATTTTAAAGCTCTAACTCCCACCTATTCATTGAGACCACACTTTAATGTATATTCACTTGCTTCCGAAGTATGGCCCAAGAATCTACACTAAGTACATGGAGCTTAAAATTACAAAATTTGTCAAGGTGTCAAAATAAAATTGATGCAAAACTACTATTTTGCCCATGCGATCATACGCTCAATAGACAGATCATACATTTGGGGTATATCTGCTACAATAAACAACCATTTGCATTTATTCAGGTCTCAGGTGACATCCCACCTCCATCTACACCTGGTTTAGTAGCCATAGGCTTAAAGGAAAGTTTCATGAGCTTTGCTATGCACAGGTTCAAATCGCCGTAAGGGACCTGATTCCTAACTGAGGGATGCAGGTATAGGGGCCCTTTGAAAAATTTTCTGAAAATGAGATACAAGGTCACTGTTTTCTGCTTAACTGCCAAGACATAGACAGATATGGCAGCCAGGTGTACCTTCAGGATAGAGGGCCTGAGGCCCAAGGCCTGGAGGTGGACCACATAATCTAAATGTGTAGGCAGACCTGCCTTTAGAGGATTGAGCTGCTTAGGGGCATACCACAGAGAAAATCTTTTCTATATGGAACCACAGGTTTTCCTAGTCGCTGACTTCCTAGAGACTCTAAGGACTTCTTCAAAGAGGTGGAAGTCAGAAAACCCTAGCTCTTCAAGAACCATGCCTTGAGTGAAGAGACCTGAGGTTCAGGAAGGTGATTCTGCCTTGTGACATGGTCAGCAGGATGTGCCTCAATTGGAGGCGGATGGGTTGCTTGATGGAGAGGGCCAGGAGAAGGGAATACCACACATGCCTGGCCCAATCTAGGGCCACCAGAATCTTTGTGGCCGACTGATTCCTCAGCGTCAATAGCACCCTCAGCAAGAGTGGAATGGGAGGGAAGGTGTACAGAAATCTTCCTAACCAGTCCAAAGTCAGAGCATCCACTGGGACCGTGTCCACTGCTGGAGGCCTAAAACAAAAAAGAGGAAATTGGTCATTCTCCCTGGAAGCAAACAGGTCTATCTCTGGTATGTCCGATCTTCTGAATACTTTGCCAGTACCTGCTTGTTCAGGGACCATTAGTGATGTCCCTGGCTGATCCTGCTAAGGGAATCTGCCAGAACATTGTCTGTCCCTGGCAGGTGGACTGCTGAGAGCTGCACTTCCAAGGAATAAGCCAGATTCCAGCTCATCAGTGCTTCTGTACACTGCTTTGAAGATCTTGTGCCCCTCTGCTTGTTGATGTAATACATGGTGTTGGTGTCGTCTGTCCTGACTTGGACTGACTGACCTCTGATCTAGGGAGTGAAAGACTACAGAGCCAGGAGGACTGCACTGGGCTTCAGGAGGTTTATATGCTCTTGGGATTCCTGTGGAGACAAAACTCCATTTACAGTTAAGTTGCCCAGGTGAGCACCCCAGCCTAGGAGAGAGGCATCTGTTTGGATAACTGGGGAACTTCTGCTGGAAGGATACCCCTTCCTTGAGGTTGCCTCCTCCTCCTTCCACCAGTCCAGAGCTCTTGAGAGACTTTGTCACAGGCACCAGTTTGAGAGTCAGTCTCATTTTTTGGAACCAGAAGGCCCTTAAGTGGTACTGGATGTCTCTTATCTGAAATCTGGCCCCTCCCACCAGAGCTGTGGAGGAGGCTATATGACCTAACAGCTGGAGGAAGTGTCTTGCTGGCCTGGACTGGCTCAAGATGAAGGACTTTGCCAGGTTTATTAGATTTTCTACTCTGTTGTGAGGCAGGAAGGCCCTCCTTTGGAGGGCATCCAACGCTGCTCCTATGAAGTTCAGTACTTGAGCCGGCTCTTGTCTGGGAGTTATGAGTATTTTATGAGGAAGCCCAAACCTTCCAGGCTGTTCTGAGTCAAAAGAAGACAGGCCTTGGTCTGCTGATATGACTTTCCTGTGGCTAGCCAGTAGTCCAGGTAGGGGAAAACCTACACTTCCTGTCTTCTGAGGTGTACTGCCTCCATGGCCAAGCACTTTCTGAACATCCTGGGAGCTGAGGAAAGCCCAAATGGGAGGGTTGAGAAAGTACAATTACGTAGGAACTTACTGTAACAGTAGATCTTCAACAGAGGCTCTTGCAGTAGGTAATTACCATTAGGACTAAGCCACCAGGCACTAGGACCACACTGAAAACTTTAGCTAGCAGTGTCTGGTGGGGGACAGTCAGTCTGATGCTATATAGTGAGTGGTCCTCATGCCCGCCCTCCAGTTCTCCTGCCGGAGACCCAGAAACGCATAACAGGAGAAGGAGTGGGCTCCTGGAGCCAAGGAAAGGCTATATAAGGAGTAGCAGGAAAGACTAAGGGGGAAGGTGGGAGGGAGAGCAATACCTACTGCAAGAGCCACTCTCAAAGATCTACTGTTATAGTAAGTTCTTACGTAACTGTACTATCTTACTTCGAGAGGGCTCTTGCAGTAGGTAATTACCATTAGGACCGAGTCCCAAGCAGTCAAAGTCAGACAAGTCTGAAACATGGAAGGCAGGAAAAGGTCTGCAGTAGGCAGGCATCTAAGATAGAAGCCCCGAAGGACGGCGAGGCCGAAGTCAGTCCTATGCCTAGAAGCAATGTCCAAACTGTAATGCTTAGTGAAGGTGTAGACAGAACTCCAAGTGGCTGCTGCACAGATATCAGCGGCAGACACATTTCTGAAACAAGTGGTAGATGCAGCCATGCATCTGGTGGAAATGTTCTTTAACTTCCTCTGGAAGTGGCTTGTTATACTTCTGATAAAACAGAATACAGTTTGTAACCATTTAGACAAACACTGTTTAGAAACAGTGGCGCCCTCTCTTTTAGGTGCAAAAGAAATGAACAAGTGATCCATTCTGCGGACTGACTTTGTCCAGTTAGTGCAGCAACGCAAAATTTTATGTACATCTAAGGTATGTAGAATTCCTTCCTCCTGATTAGACTAGTCAGGATAATACACTGGTAAGTGTATGGTCTGATTTAACGCAAACTCAGAAACCACCTTTGTTAAAAACTTAGGATTTGTACACAGAGCCACCTGTTCTCTGTGGAAAATCAAATAAGGCTCCTTACACATCAGGGCCTGAAGCTTGGAAATTCTTCGAGCAGACGTAATAGCAACTAAAAAGAGCGCTTTCCACAATAGGTAGTGCATGTCGCAACTCACGGCTGGTTCAAAGGGAGGCAGGGTGAGTTTCTCAAGAATTAAATTCAGATCCCAGGGAGGAGCAGGGCTCCTGACTGGGGGTTTCAAATGGAGGATCCTTTTCAGAAAGGTTTTGAATACCTCCAACTGTGCCAAAGTTTTGCCATCCAACGGAGTGTGGTAGGCAGAAATGGCATATAAATAGACCTTTAGAGTGGGGTAACTTAGCCCAAAGTCACAGAGGTGCAGCACGTACTCCAGGACATGCACTACAGGGCATGAGAAGGGGTCCCAATCCTTAGATGTGGCCCAGATGAAAAATATCTTCCATTTCATAGCATAGGTAGATCTCGTGAATGGCTTTCTAGCCTCCACCAGTAACTGAGCCACTCTGGAGGAGACTCCAAAACGCAAAGCAGCTATGTCAGCAGGTGCCATGAGCGAAGGTGAAGACACTTGAGGCCTGGATGGACCAGGGTGCCCAGTTCCTGAGTCAGAAGATCCTGGCAGATGGGTTGTGGAGCCGGTGGTTCCACCGTCAACTACTGAAGCAGAGAGAGAACCAAATTTGACAAGGCCAGTAAGGTGTGATCAGGATCATGTGTGCCTCCTCCACCTACAGTTTTGGCAGCGCACTCTGCAACAGTGGAAAGGAAGGGAAGGCATACAGGAACCTCCCTGCCCAACAAAGAAACAGTGTGTCTTGTCAGAAAGCACCACGCCTTGGAACAGGCAAGCAGAAACTGGGAAGTTTTGCATTGGATGGGGATGTGAACAGATTGAGGTCTGGCTGGCCTCAAAAATCGAAGATTTCTTCTACCACTGACTGTCTCAGTTCCCACTCATGAGCCTTAGCTTGGGTATGGCTGAGGCTGTCTGCTAGGACGTTTTGAACATCTGGGTCATGTACTGCCAAGAGACGAAGAAGGCTGGGTTGGACTGCCCAGAACCATACATGCATTGCTTCCCGACATAGGGGATACGAGCATGTACCACCATGTTTGTTCAGGTACCAGACTATGCACATGTTGTCCGTCTGGATCAGGAGAGATCCTGGTCAAGGAGGGTCTGGAAAGTCTGTAAGACATACAGCACTGCTCTCCAGGGTACTAAAGGAGCTAAGGGTGGAACTAGCAGAGCCATTATCAGAACTGTTTAGTGAGTCTCTGAGCACAGGAGAGGTCCCAGAAGACTAGAGAAGGGCTCATGTGATCCTGCTCCACAAGAGTGGTAGCAGGGAGGAGGCAGGGAACTACAGACCAGTCAGTCTTACCTCAGTAGTGGGCAAGATTATGGAGACACTCCTTAAGGAAAGGATAGTGCAACACCTGGAATCCATAGGAGCACAGGATCCAAGACAGCATGGGTTTACAACAGGAAGGTCCTGTCAAACTAATCTCATAGATTTCTTTGACTGGGTAACCAGAGTGGTGGACCAAGGAGGAGCAGTTGATGTCACTACCTTGACTTCAGCAAAGCTTTCAATTCTGTACCACATAGAAGATTGATTAATAAGCTGGGTAGGCTCGGGGTGGGTCAGAAGTTGGTCAACTGGGTGGAAAACTGGTTGGCGGGCAGAAACCAGAGAGTGATGGTAAATGGTATACAGTCAGAAGAGATGCAAGTCACAAGTAGGGTATCTCAGGGATCCGTCCTGGGGCAGTCCTCTTCAATATCTTCATCAGTGACATTGCAGATGGACTAGAGGGTAAAGTTTGTTTGTTTGCACATGACACCAAGATCTGCAACAGAGTAGATGATCCAGATGGGGTGGGCAGAATGAGAAGAGATCTGGATAAACTGGCAAAAGGGTTGGAAGAGTGGCAAATGGGGTTTAATGCAAAGAAGTGCAAGATCATGCACACAGGGAACAGAAACCCTGAAACCACCTATAGGTTGGGAGGAGAGTTGCTGGCAATCACAAGGGAAGAAAGAGACTTGGGCATCATCATCACAGATGACCTGAAATCATCCAAGCAGACCACTAAAGCAGTAGGTAAGGCTAGAGGGATGTTGGGGTGTATTAGTAGGGGTATTGCAAGTTGTAAGAGGGAGGTAGTAATCCCTGTTTACAAGACACTGGTTAGGCCCCATCTGGAAAACTGCATGCAGTACTAGAGGCCATACCTGCACAAGGACATTAACAAAATGGAGGCAGTCCAGAGAAGGACAACCAGAATGGTGCAGGGACTACATCAGAAAACATATGAGGACAGATTAACGGAGCTCAATATGTATACCCTAGAGCAAAGGAGGGAGAGAGGGGATATGATCGAAACATTCAAACATCTTGAGGGCATTAACAAGGTGAGACAGTCTAACATGTTTCAATGTAAGAAAAATAGCAGGACAAGAGGACACAGCATGAGATTAGAGGGAGGCCAATTAAGGGGGAATGTGAGCAAGTTCTTTTTCACAGAAAGGGTGGTGGATGCATGGAACGGCCTACCTCAGGAAGTGGTGGATATGAATACAGTGCAGAGCTTCAAACAGGCATAAGGGAGCAATAAAGATGAGTATGAATAGATAGGCCATTGACAGAGTACAGGCCTCTGGCACATTCATAAGGCAGAAAAAAAATGGGCAGACTGGATGGGCCTTCCGGTCCTTATCTGTCGTCAACTTCTATGTTTCTCTGTTTCATTTCTAGCATATTGATGTGTGGAGAAGGTAATCTGTGAGACCAAGATCCCTGCATCCTGTGATCTCCCAAATAGGCTCCCCAACCCAGTCCCAACACGTCCGTCATCAGGGTTTGGTTGGGGGGAGGAGGAGGCTGAATCGGGACACCTCTGTTCAGGTTGTCTAAGGTTCTGCCACCATAGGAGATCTCGGGCCATAGGATTGAAGACCAAGATCATGTGATCCAGATCATCTGACCTCTGATCCCACTGTACCTGAAGTGTCCACTGAATGACCTACATGTGGAGTCTGGCCAGGTGAATAGTCGGGATGGCTGCTGCCATGAGACCAAGAAGACGTAGGACTGATCTTGCCATAGTCAGACATTGGGAGGCCACAAAGTTGGCTTGCCTTTGCAGACTTTCCGCTCTGTCCTGTAGGAGGAAGGCTCTTCCTTGGACCATATCATCCAGCACTGCTCCAATGAAATACAGGCACTGTGATGCTGGTGAAAGGTGGGACTTGAGGTAATTCACCGTGATATCCACTTGTTTGAAAAGGTCCTGGGTAGCGGAAAGGGGTGCTACAAGACTGTTTCTCAACGTGGCCGACAGGAGTCAGTCATCGAGGGTACAGGAACACATGGATGCCCTGACGGCGTAACGCTGCAGCTACCGCCGCTAGGCACTTTGTGAACATCCTGGGTGCCGACAAAAGATCAGAAGGGAGAGCTTTGAATTGAAAGCACTCCCCCTAGAATGTAAACCTAAGGAAGAGGCGGTGGGATGGAAAAACTGGGATATGTAGGTAGGCATCCTGCAAATCCAGGGCACGCAGTCAGTGACCCTGGTGTAGCAAAGGAAGGAGACCTGTAAAGGTCAGCATGCAGAACCTGTTGTACTCCACATACAGGTTCAGGCTGCTCAGGTCCAAGATCGGTCGGAGGGCGCCCATCTTTTTTGGGCACCAAGAAGAAGTGGGAGTAATATCCTCTGCCTGCCTGGGTTTGAGGAACGAGCTCTATGGCTGCTTTTCTTAGCAGAGTTTCGATTTCCTCTCTGACAAGATGAATGTGTCTCGGAGGATAATGAGAGGGACCTGGATAGTTTTCTGGAGGTGTCTCTAGAAATTCTATTGTGTGACCATGAGCTATGAGTTGAAGAACCCATGAGTCCAATGTGATCGCCTCCCAACCTGGTAGGTAGTTTGCAAACCTGTCCCCTACCGGTTCCTCCTGAACTGACAATGGAGGCGGGAGGGCCTGCTGAGAGTCAGGAGGTAGTAGGAAGGGCAGAAGATGCCACCCCAGAGGCTCTGTGGGACATGGCCGGGGGGGGGGGCTGCACCTGCCGAGGGAGCCCGACATTTGTTCTGACATTGGTTGGGTTGCTGTTTTTGTTGATGCATTTGATGCCTGGTGGGAGTTCATCCAGCTAGGGATAGTGGAGGCAACCAAAACCTGCTGCAAAGCCTAGAGCAAGAAGGCTAGGGCTAAGAAACCGATCTGGTTGAGCAAGGAGGTCATGGAAAAGGTAAGGAGGAAAAGAGCTGCCTTTAGGAAGTACAAGAGAACAGAGAGGGGGGAGGACAGGGAGGAGTACTTGACAGAATTGAAGGAGGTGACAAGGGCAGTAAGGGGAGCCAAAGCATCTATGGAACTCAGGCTGGCACAAGGCATTAAGAAGGGGGAGAAGGACTTCTTTAAGTACATCAGGGAGAAAAGGAGCTGTAAGGACCACATAGTAAGGATTAGGAAGGAGGGAGGTTGGGTGGAAGCAGGGTGCGATAAGGCGGAAGTACTAAATGAGTACTTCTGCTCAGTATTTACTAAAGAGAAGAGGGGGGGGTGACACCCAAGGTGGGAGAAATGGAAGAAGCAGGGGGGAAGTGGTGACCGATGGGGAAATCATGGAGAGCAGAGTTTGAGAGGGTTTGAAGGCACTGAGGGTGGACAAGGCGCCAGGCCCAGATGGCATCCACCCCAGGGTACTGAAGGAGCTGGCAGAGGTCCTTGCAGGACCTTTGGCAGACCTATTTAATGCCTCACTACATTCGGGGTGTGTACCTCAGGACTGGAGGATGGCTCATGTGGTGCCCCTCCACAAGAGTGGCCACAAGGATGAACTGGGAAACTACAGACCAGTGAGCCTCACATCCATCGTGGGTAAGCTAATGGAGACTATCCTGAAGGAGAGGCTGGTGGCCCTCCTAGAGGCCAAAGGACTACAGGACAGCAGACAGTATGGCTTCATACATGGCAGAGCCTGCCAAACCAACCTGGTCGAGTTCTATGACTGGGTAACTAGGCAACTGGACAGGGGCCATGCAGTGGATGTCCTGTATCTGGACTTCAGTAAGGCATTCGACTCAGTGCCACATGGAAGGCTGGGAAGGAAGTTAGTAGGCACAGGGGCGGGTGCAAAGCTGGTGAGATGGGTAGGAAACTGGCTGCAGGGAAGGCAACAGAGGGTGGTGGTGGGTGGGGAGCTCTCACGCCCAAGGGCAGTGACGAGCGGTGTTCCACAGGGCTCAGTGTTGGGACCAGTGTTGTTTGGGATATTCATTGCAGACATATCATGGGACATCAAGAGCAAGATCAGTCTGTTTGCTGATGATACCAAGGAAGGCGCGGTGGTGGATGACCTAGGGGATGGCAGGGGTTGCAGGATGATCTGGCAAAGCTTGAAACCTGGTCAGACACCTGGCAACTGGGCTTTAATGCCAAAAAGTGCAAGGTGCTGCATTTTGGGATGAAGAACCCAAGGAGGAGTTACCAACTAGGGGGACTGCAGCTAGCCCAGACAGAGGAGGAGAAGGATCTGGGTGTGCTCATTACAGGGTCAATGAACAACTCCGCACAATGTAGGAAGGCAGCTGCAAAGGCCAACAAAATGCTGGCTTGTATTGCAAGGGGTATATCCTCGAGGAGGTGATTCTGCCACTGTATAGGTCATTAGTTAGACCACTCCTGGAGTACTGCGTGCAGTACTGGCGTCCGTATCTGAAGAGGGACATTAAGTTACTGGAGGGGGTGCAACGCAGAGTGACAAAGATGATCAAGGGGCTGGGGGACCTATCATACGAGAGGAGGTTGAAGGAGTTGAACATGTACTCACTGGAGGAGAGGAGAAACAGGGGTGACATGATTGAAACCTTTAAATACATGAAAGGAATAAACAAGACAGGTACAGAGGGGCTGTTCAAAGTAAGGAAGGGGAGGGCCACCAGGGGCCATGATATGAGATTGGAGCGAGGAAGGTTCAGGAGGGAGATGAGGAGACACTTTTTTACAGAGAGGGTGGTGGCTGGGTGGAATGTGTTACCTGCTGAAGTGGTATGCAGTAGAACAGTGGACTGCTTCAAACGAGAATAGGACAGGACAAGGGGAGGGTTAATGAAGGGGAAGGGTGGAAGGGAGGGGCAGCTGCAGAATAAGGGGTGCTAGCTGCACATTCGAGCAGACTTGATAGACCTCTAGGCCTTTATCTGCTGGCAAATTTCGTATGTTCGTATGCCTCTGAAATGGCTGCCTGGGCTTAGTAGAAGGTTTGTACATGAACTAGACAAAGTGTAGTGCTTTGCTCATGTCTTGTAAGTCAGTGATAATGTCTTTGACATCACCCCCAAAGAGAACAGGTCCCCTGAAAGGGGCATCTTGAACGGCAGACCAGACTTCGGGTGCCAGAAATTCTCAGCCATGAGTGTCTGCATAGGCTCACGGCAATCGCCGTACCGTGGGTTCAAGCATCCACTGCATCATAGGTGGCTCTAAGGGCATGACAGCTGGCCAATCTGACCATATGAGCAATGTCTGTTTTCAGGTCTGAGTCAGGTAAAGCCTCAATTTTAGATTCTAACTTGCCCAGAATGGACTTCTGGTAGACCTTCATATGAACCACACAGTTAAGAGCTTGAATGGCTAGTGTAGAGGATGAATAGAATTTACATCCAAATTGGTCTAGCTGCCTCGACTCCTTGAGTAGAGGGGATCTGCTCAGGTGTTTAGGTTTAGCACAGCAGTCAAGAGCCGTGCTAGTGACCACAGAGTCAGCTTTGGGATGGATGCTGAGGTGGTCTTTTTCTTCAGGAGTGTGATAAAATCTGTCTGCCTTTCTGGATATGGCAGCTAGAGAAGAAGACCGTTTCCAGATAGTGGAGGCCAATCTTCATGAGGGCCTATCCACGAGGGAATAAGTGCTGGAGACAGATCTATCAGGTAGAAGACTTGGTTTGCTGGCCAAGGCACCTAGCTTCACCTGAGCTCTTTCCTTCTAAGACTGCTTGAAAGGCAGAGTAGAGAAACTTACCAGAGCAAGGGAGAAAGATTAAGACTTAGTTTGGCTAAGCAGATTTACTGTGTGGTGGTGTTTTTATTTTTTACTCACAGGGATTGCTACTGTTTGTTGCTAACATTTCGTTGCTTTATTTTTTCTCTGATTCAAATTGTTGTTGCTGGTATACCTTCTTCTGCATTATTACAAGGTGCTTTACAGGTGTGTGCTAACAGATTACTGCTGTAATCTTCTGATTCAAATTGTCCTTTGCAAGGTATATCTTCTGTTACTGCTTTATTTTTCTCTGAGCAAAGTGTTTCTTACAGGGTATATCTTCTCTGAAATTATTACAGGTGGTGCTTTACAGGTTTTACAGTTTATCTAACATTAGGATAAGCTTTCAGGGTTACTGCATTTGTTGTTGACTGATTGTTTCTGCTCTTACCTCCTTGTTCTTTCATCCGTGGTTCTTCTTTTAGGCAGGGAAGGGCCCAGCCACCCCACGCTACACTCCTTTTATAGGGTACCACAGTTGTGACATTTCCTGTGGCAGAGCAGGAAGCGGATCAGTGGGCCCACAAGGTGATCTCATTTAGGTACTAGTAATTTAACTTGTTATAATAAGTTAAACAAAGCACAATTAAACCATTACTTGCATTTTTTTCCTTCTAATTACTCTGACTAGGTTACAAACCCAGCAACTTATTTGGAATGGATTTCATTAACTGCAGGTACTGTGGAACAATTTTCAGAAGGACAGTCTTACAGGATTTAGGACACTGTCCTACATGGGCCTTTGGAGATCTTAGGTCTCAGCTCCGGGCAGCATGGGCAGAGATTGCACGCCTCAAATTTCATATTGAAGAGGAAATACATTATAAGAACCACCCGCCATTTCCCAGCATCCAACAGAAAAACCTCGACTGCAGAGGGTAGTTGGTCCAGGAGGTTGGCAGGTGGTTAGGAGGAGCAAATCAGGAGCCCCATCACTCTCTGCTCTCCAACACATTACCCGAAACCATATAAACACTACAAACAGGTATCTGCCTCTATCTCTGAAATCAAATAAAGAGGCAGAAGACACTGCAGAGCAGGACACTGCAGCACAGGAGCTAGCACAACAATACTCACCCAAATCAGGAACCAAAACTAAACAAGCACAAAGGAAATCCAAAAACTACTGATCATAGGAGACTCCATGATTGGGGAGTTGATACCATCTCCAGCCAGGGTGATGGTCAGATGTCTCCCAGGTACATCAGCATGGAGAGACACTGACCGCATTGCTAAGATTGTTCACAAAGCAGGAGAAAACATTGATGTCCTAGTACACATAGGGACTAATGATCTCGCCAGCCGGTCAGTTGTGGAGACCAAGGAACACCTGACTAGGCTGGGTGACAAACTATCATCTATTTCGTCCGGCATCTCCTTCTCTGAGATCCTGCCAGTCTGGGAGAAGGGAGCAGATGGACGGAAGGTCAGAGAAGGGGAGATAGGGAGCTAAACACGTGGCTCAAGGACTGGTGCCAGGAAAAGGACACGGATTTGTAGGAACTGGCAACAGTTCTGGGAGCGAAAGTTCTTTAAATTTGATGGACTGCATCTGACTAAAGAGGAGTCAGTGCATTGGGGCAGAAGTTTGACGCCTTTGCAGAATATTTAAACTAGCAAATGGGGAGAGGGTGCAGCACCCCTACACGTCAATGGGAAGAACACCCTCCCCTCAGCTAGTGGTCAAACAGGAATTCAGCGCGCTTGCCATTCATTTGCATCACCAGGTAAGAAAAAGGTTTGTCTCCCCATACGATGCACAGGGGTAATGCCAAACTTCACCCAACAACTAACACACCAAAATCTGGCCAATGGAAAATCATGTATACAAATGCTCACAGCCTGGGAAATAAGATCCCAGACCTGCAGGCAATAATGTCAGAGGCTAAACTGGACATAGTAGCAATTAGTGAGACGTGGTTTACCAGTAATCACACTTGGGAGACTTCAGTACCTGGCTATGTATTGTTCAGAAGAGACAGAGGTGCAAAAAGGGGGAGGAGTGGTCCTGTATGTTAATGAAAATATCAAAGCTACAGAAATTCAGAATACACATAAGGAGCCAGAAGAACTGTGGGTCACCCTGGAAACAGGAAATGGGACAGCCATAAGAACTGGGGTTGTCTACAGGCCCCCAGACCAGAGGAGGACATAGACACATTACTGTTAGAAGATATACAAAACATGACAGCTAAAGGAGATTCTGATAATGGGAGACTTCAACATGCCAGATACAGATTGGTCAATACCAGCAGGAACATCTGCCAGAACTAGACTCATAGTGGATTCCCTGCAGGGGGAGGGCCTCAAACAACTGGTACAGCAACCCACAAGAGACAGGGCTATCCTAGATCTAGTACTGACTAACAAAGAAGGGATCACAGATCTCCAGGTAGAAGGTCACCTGGGGGCCAGTGACCATCACATGGTATGGTTCAATTTGGCTACTACATCTAAATCATCCCATTCCAAGGCAAAAATATGGGACTTCAGAGGAGCTGACTTTGATAAGATGGCCAACAGAGTTAAGCTAGCCCTGGCAAAAAGAAACACAGGTGAGAAGGTACAGGCAAAGTGGGCAAGCATTAAGGATACAATACTTGAAGCAACATCCCATTGTGTTGGACAGAAAAGGAAGTGCAAAAGAAGAAGGAAACCACTTTGGTTCTCAAATACAGTAGCAGAAAAGGTCAGAGCCAAAAGGTTGGCCTTCAGAAAATATAAGGGAACACAGCGGGATGAAGATAGGGAGGCATACCAAACTGCCCTAAGGGAAGCAGGTAAGGCAGTAAGGCAGGCAAAGTCCCAAACTGAGGAAACACTAGCACAAACAGTAAAGAAGGTGACAAGACTTTCTATAGATACATTAGTGAAAGGAGAAAGTCCAGAGGGGTATTGCAAGTTTAATGGAGAAAAGGGAACATGTGAGGAGGAGGACCCTGTAAAGGCATCTATCCTAAACAGATACTTTTGCTCAGTATTTACTGAAGAGAAGGTAGGGCAGGGCCCACAGCTCAGCATCATGGACACAGGGGAGGGAGGTGAGCACTACTCCTTCACAAAAGAAAGGGTCCTACAAGAGCTTGCTAAGCTCAGGTGGATAAGGCAATGGGACCTGATGGCATACATCCCAGGGTACTAAAGGAGCAAAGGAGGAACTAGCAGAGCCATTAGCAGAATTGTTTAGTGAGTCTCTGAGCACAGGAGAGGTCCCAGAAGACTGGAGAAGGGTTTCTGTGATCCCACCCACAAGAGTGGTAGCAGGGAGGAGGCGGGAACTACAGACCGTCAGTCTTACCTCAGTAGTGGGCAAGATTATGGAGACACTCCTTAAGGAAAGGATAGTGCAACACCTGGAATCCATAGGGCACAGGATCCAAGACAGCATGGGTTTACAAAGGAAGGTCCTGTCAAACTAATCTCATAGATTTCTTTGACTGGGTAACCAGAGTGGTGGACCAAGGGGAGCAGTTGATGTTGCCTACCTTGACTTCAGCAAAGCTTTGACACTGTTCCACATAGAAGATTGATAAATAAGCTAGGTAGGCTCGTGGCCGTCAGAAGTTGGTCAACTGGGTGCAAACTGGTTGACTGGCAGAAAACAGAGAGTGGTGGTAAATGGTATACAGTCAGAAGAGATGCAAGTCACAAGTGGGTACTCAGGGATCAGTCCTGGGGCCAGTCCTATTCAACATCTTCATTAGTGACCTCGCAGATGGACTAGAGGGTAAGGCTTGTCTGTTTGCAGATGACACCAAGATCTGCAACAGAGTAGATGATCCAGATGGGGTGGCAGAATGAGAAGAGATCTGATAAACTAGCAGAATGGTCAGAAGAGTGGCAACTGGGATTTAATGCAAAGAAGTGCAAAATCATGCACATAGGGAAGAGAAACCCTGAAGCACTTATAGGCTGGGAGGGAGTTGCTAGCAGTCACAAAGGAAGAAAGAGACTTGGGCATCATCATTACTGATGACCTAAAATCATCAAACAGACCTCTAAAGCAGTAGGTAAGGCTAGGGGTGTTAGGTGTATTAGTAGGGGTATCAAGTCGTAAGAGAGAGGTAATAATCCTCTGTACAAGACATTGGTTAGGCCCATCTGGAGTACTGGTGCAGTATTGAGGCCACACCTTCACTGGGGACATTAACCAAATTGAGGCAGTCCAGAGAAGGGCAACCAAAATGGTGCAGGACTGCATCAGAAGACATATGAGGACAGATTAACGGAGCTCAATATGTATACCCTTGAGCAAAGGAGGGAAAGAGGTGATATGATCGAGACATTTAAACACCTTAAGGGCATAAACAAGGTGAAAGAGTCTAACATGTTTAAATATAAGAAAATAGCAGGACAAGAGGACACAGCATGAGATTAGAGGGAGGCCGATTAAGGGGAATGTGAGGAAATCTTTTTCACAGAAAGGGTGGTAGATGCATGGAATGGCTTACCACAAGAAGTGGTGGCTATGAATACAGTGCAGGGCTTCAAACAGGCATAGGATAGGCATAAGGGAGCAATACAAATGACTATGAATAGATAGGTCACTGACAGAGCAAAGGCCGATGGCACATTTATAAGGTAGAAAAAGAAATGGGCAGACTGGATGGGCCTTGCGGTCCTTATCTGCCGTCAACTTCTATGTTTCTATGTTTCTATCAAATCAAGGTGCTCATCGAGCCTCTGACATTGAGGATCTTGTTCCTCAGTCTTCCAATCATATGCCTCCTGAATCTTTCTGAGGAGTTCCATCAGGAAAGGGTCCTCTAGAGGGGACTTGGGTTATTCCTCTGGCTTAGGTTCCTCCAGAGTAGAGGACTCATAATCCAAGCCCGATAAAGAGGAGACTGACTCCGATTCCAACATTCAACTCCTGTCGGATCTTCCAGCCTTAGGAAGTGGAATCTCAATGGCCACCGGGAGCACCCTGGAATGGTCGGGCAAAGTGATGGTCTCATGAGACCTAGCAGAGATCGATGGTCGAGACTCCGCCAACGAAAGAGACCTTGTTGTCAGTTCTGAGGGGAACCGTTGAAGGGGTAGCCACCGGCTGATGTCAGTCCACTCTGGAGGCAAACTGCATCATGGCTTCATTCCACCAAGAGCTTAACATTGTCTGCAAGTCCATCTGAGGCTGGGGTGGTGGTTGAAAAACAGAAGTATACCCTGACGGAGGGTAATCCAGCACAGGGTACTGAGGTGTCTGGTATCCCAACGTCGGATATCTCGGTGTTGGATAATTAAGCAATGGATAGCCCAGCGTTGGGGACCCGAGCATCGGGTAGCCTGGCATCGGGAACTCTGGTAACGGATACCCTGGAGAAGGATAATGTGGCACCAGGTAGCTAGGTAACTTTGCGAAGAACCCATCAGAGGAGCCGAGGGACCAGGCTGAGGACCCGACGGAGGGGCCAAGGGGCCTGGCTGAGGGCCTAGAGTGGCCTGATTGAGGGCCCGATGTCTCATTGGCAGGACCTGGCAAAGGAAAGTCCAGTGTTGGACCTCCAGGTGGAGGGTCAGTCGTCGGCCCCAAAGGGCTGAAAGGTCCCGTCGGTGTCTGGGGAGAAGTGGAGGGCCCAGACGGAGGGACGTCAAGTGTAGGCGCCGGCCCAAGGGAGGCTCTGGCATTGGGTGATCTGGAGTCGGCAGCGAGGTGGTGTCGATAGGCAGTCACTCTCCCTCCTTCTGGTTCCGGGTGTGCAGTGAAATCCAGAGGGTCCACCACAAGAGGAGGAGGAGTGGGAGGCTGTGGCACAGGCAGCAGCTGGTCTAGAGGCTTGACATCAGGCCTGTTGTTGGGGCCTGATGGAGGGTCCGGGGCTGGCCGTTCACCGATGGAACCAGTATCTAACATCAGCCATGGCTGGGCAGTCAACAGAGGAGCTGACGACTGTCTTATTGGCCCTGCACACTCACTTTAGACCCGGTGGTTTTGATGGGCCTAAGGGTAGCAGGTGTCTCCGGCTTCCCGGAGACTCCCGCCAGAACCAAGACCAGCACCAGTGGGGGCACCAGTAGCTGCTCCGCAGCGGCAGAAGCAGTCTTGGTGGGAGGGCTGCTTCCGGGGAAGGCCACTCAACATCCACAGTCCCCAAGGGGAGTCGCGGGTGGGAAGACGATCGATCCCGGTCCCGATGTCTTTCCTTTTCCTTCTTCTTCTTGTGATGTGCCTCCAGTGAAGAGGAAGAACTCCTGAGTTTCTGCAGTTCCTTCTCCATGGAGGCCATTTTTGGTTTTAAAATATAGGCTTCCAGGGCCTAGTGAAGATGTTTCCGTTTGTGGCATGGTTGAAGCTCTGGCAGGCCTCACAGTCCTCGGTCTTGTGCTCTGGGCCCAGGCAGAAGAGGCAGAGGGAATGGCCGTCTTTGTGAGGGAGCTGAGATCCACAGGAGTTGCACTATTTTTATGTCTGGGTGGAAGCTCAGGCGAACTAGGCGCAGAAATACTACTAATACTAAGAAATAAAGGAAAAATGAGTAGCAATACTCATCCAAATGGCAGTCGACAGTAGCAGCATTCTCCGCGAGGTATGAAAGTAGGCATTTTTCAGATCCAGGGAGCCCAGCCAGTCCCCTTGTTGAAGAGACGGGGTCACTGTAGCCAGGGTTACCATCTTGAACCTCTCTCTTTTTAAGTGTTTGTTCAGATACCTGAGATCCAGAATGGGTCGTTACTTCCTATTTTTTTGGTGAGTGAAGAAGTACCTTGAGTAAAAGCCTTGTCACCTCTGAGAGGAGTAAACTCTTTCTGCTACTTCAGCCTGCAACAACTTTTTGACCTCTAACTCCAGCAGAATCGTTTCTGTTGGAGTAGGAGGTGTGAAGTTTCCGTGAATCTGCAGTCTTGGGAATTTTCTGAACTGCAGTGAAAGCTCCTGGCTCACTACTTCTAGGACCCACTTGTCTGTGTTAATGTTTTTCTACTCCTGGAAGAAGAGCGCTAACCTCCCCCCACCCACTGGCAATGGGTGAGCGACCTAGACTGACTTGCCAGGGGCTCTCTCTGGATAGAGCCTTAGGTGCTGGGGTTCAGTCAGCCAGTCTAGAGCCTCTTCTGCCCCTGCCGAAACCTCTCATTTGAGAGAAATCGTAAGGAAGGAAACTACGGGGAAAGTAACCCAACCCCTACCTCCCCTTCCAGGAGGCCTATAAGAAGTGGAAGCCTTCTCCTTCTCAATATTACTTTTTATAGGTGGCTTTACACTCCTCCACCTTTTTTATGTGTTCATGGGATTCAAAGGAAGTTTCGAGTCCAGTAGTGTTAGTCATTATGACTTTATTTACTCACCGGTTATATCTCACCCGTCCTTTTTCTTCCATGACCCTATCCAATGATCCCTTAAACTGTTACATATTTGTACTATGGACAATGTGCTTAGGATAAGTTCTTCCTAACCAAGACCACACTCTGGTTAAACCATTGGCCCCTTTCATTTTTCCAATAATTCTCTCCCTTCAGTTGTAAGTCATATCCCCTGATGTCCCTGCCCTTTTCCCTTTTCTTTGTGTGCCTCTGTTTTGTCACCAAATAAGGAGTTACCCTCACAGGGACAGTCCATGGCCTTCATTTGAGTGCCCTGTGGCAGGTTTGTAAATCCTGATCCAAGTAAACCTTCTTAGGGAGATGATGTTTGTCATGACCCTGGAAGCAGTGTCACTGGTATCCAATGCCATATCGAACCAGTATTTAGTTGCATTCAGAGCTCATTTTGCAGTATCTGTCAAATCCTGCACCAGATCACCAGAGACTTTGTCGCTCATTGCTAGGATTGAGCTCCAGAGAGCTTTCTGGTACTGGGCAGTATAAGCTAGATAGGCAGCCTGCCTCAGCAGAAAAGAGGCTGAAGTAAAAAACCTTCTTTCCCATACTATCCAGCTTTTTGGAGTCTTTATCCGGGGGCTGGGCAGAGAGGGGAACCTTAGCCTTATCACAGGCTGCAGCCTGCCCTACCCATTTATGGTCAGGGTGACAACAGAGGTACTCAGCATCTTTTTTTTTCTTTTTTGTTAACTTTGTTTATCACACACACTCTGGAACTCTCTCTGGCGACCCTTTCACACTCCTTACCTTCTGCCGCCCAGTCTGAAGCTTTCCTCTCCAGAGAAATTGGGGACAGACACTCCCCCTCCCCACCTGATCTGATGACCCAGGCAATTATCGCTGGACCTAGGAAAGTCGGAGGGATCGGGAGAGCCGGAGGATTGAGCCTGACTACTGGGCATGTGACAGTGGGAGCCCTGGAGGATGCCTTCACCTATCCGGACAGCGAGGGTTTTTCCCTTGTTGTTACTTCCTTGGAGTGCGGCATGCAATGACACCGGTACATGGCTACCCTGCTGGCATCTGCCGCACTCCACTCCTTATGTCGGCTGGTTTACCTGTAGTACCCCCCAATCTCCATCGGGGGTTGCTAGGACACTGAGCATCACTGGAACCCTCCCCAGGGAGAGGAGAGCTGTTCTCCGGATGCTCCATACTCTCCCTCCCATGCCGACCCCCATCTTCCTGAGTCCATCACCGAACTCGGGTTGCTGGTGTGGCGTCCAGCGCCTCAACTCTCAGCGCCACTGGGCAGGACAATACTCAGCATTTTGCCTGCCAAGCTGGTACTTCTTTTCAATTTTCTTGTCAACGTCCAGGGTGGTGATGGGAGTCTGTAATCATTTACAGGTTGCCTTTAAAGGGGCTTATGAACTGGAGGGAGCAAACTTTTAGTTGTGGTTAGACCCATCATGCCTAAAAAAGTACAGTTACGTAAGAACTTACCGTAACAGCAGATCTTCGAGAGAGGCTCTTGCAGTAGGTAATTACATATAGGACTGACGTCAGCAGGCGGCAGGACCCCATGGAAAAATTTCTAGCTAGTAGTCTCTGGCAAGGGACCACCTCCAAGTCAGGTGACTGGCATCAGGAGATGTTGGTATAAAGGGGCGGTCCCTCACGCCCGCCTTCCAGTTCTTTCCCGCCACAGGCCACAAGGGACCGGACGAGAGAGAAGCGGATATTTCCCTCACTGGAAAAGGAGCTGAAAAGCTTAGGGGATGGAGGTGGAAGGAGGTTATCCCTGTAAGAGCCTCTCAAGATCTACTGTTACGGTAAGTTCTTATGTAACTGTACTATCTTACTTCAAGAGGGCTCTTGCAGTAGGTAATTACATACAGGACTGAGTCTCCAAGCAGTCTGAAACAAGAAGAAGCACACAGGAGGAGGAAAGCTACTCAAAGCAAATCCTCTAGCTGTGAAGGCCTTAAGAAAGAAGGGCTTGCAGAATAGCGAGCCCGAAGCCTGCTCTACAGTGAGAGGCTATATCCAAACTGTAATGTTTTGTAAATGTATGGACAGAAGTCCAAGTGGCGGCAGCACAAATGTCTGCCGCTGACACACTCTTGAAACATGCCACAGAGGCAGCAACCCCTCTGGTGGAGTGACCTCTTATTTGACCCGGAAGGGTCTTAAGAAACATAGAAACATAGAATTTGACGGCAGATAAGGACCACTTGGCCCACCCAGTCTGCCCATTTCCTACCTGATGGATAAGCTGCAGATCCTAGTTAATCAGCAGCCTACTTCTTCCTACCCCACCCCTAGAATTGCCTTATGACTGTCCCATGCATGCTTGAATTCCACCACTGTTTGTGACTCCACAACCTCCTCTGGAAGGCCATTCCATACATCCACCACCTCTCTGTGAAAAATACTTCCTAAATTACCTCTGAGCCGCCCCTTCTATCTTCAAATTGTGCCCTTGTTCTTGCACACCTCTTTTTTGAAAGATGCTACCTCTTGGACTTTGTTGATTCCCTGAGGTACTTGAAGTTTCTATCATGTCCCCCCTCTCCCTCCTTTCCTCAAGGCTATACATATTAAGCTCCTTAGTCTCCTTCATATGTCTTCTGTGCAGACCCTGCACCATTTTAGTGCCTCCTCTGGACAGCTTCCATCCCTGTCTATGTCTTTGCGAGATTAGGGTCTCCAGAACTGCACGCAGTACTCCAGATGGGGTCTCACTAGCTGTCTGTACAGAGGATAATAACTTCCTGTTTTCTACTGGTGATGCCTCCCTATGCATCCCAGTATCCCCCAGCCCTCCTGCTGCCCTCTCTCACATTGCTTGCCCACCTTAGGTCATCTGATATGACTACCCCAGGTCCCTTTCCATTTTTGTTGTTGTTAGTATCTCACCCCCCATTGTGTACTCTTTCCCTGGGTTTTTGTTTCCCAGGTGCATTACCTTGCACTTCTTAGCATTGTATCTAAGCTGCCATACATCTGATCATTCCTCTAACCTTGCCAAGTCCCTTCTCATCCTTTCCACCCCACCCTGTGCATCAACTCTGTTGCAGATCTTTGTGTCATCTGCAAAGAGACATACTTTTCCTTCCAGTCCCTCTGCAATGTCACTTATAAAGACACTGAAGAGGACTGGTCCTAATACTGAACCCTGCGGTACCCCACTACTAACCCCCCTTTTTTCAGAGTGGACTCCATTTACTATTACTCTCTGTGTCCTATTCTCCAGCCAATTCTTTACCCAGGCTGTCATCTTGGGACCCACTCCCAGGCTGGCTAACTTGTATATTAGTCTTTTGTGTGGGACTGTGTCAAATGCCTTGCTAAAGTCTAGGTAGGCCATGTCTACAGCCCCTCCCTGATCAACTACTTTGGTCACCCAGTCAATGAAATCTATCAGATTTGTCTGGCATGACCTTCCTGCTGTGAATCCATGCTGCCTTGGGTCCTGTGCCCCTCTGGCCTCCAGATATTTAACAATTCTTTCCTTCAGAAGTGATTCCATCATTTTCCCTACCACTGAGGTTAAACTAACAGGTCTGTAGTTTACTGCTTCCGCCTTGCTCCCACTTTTGTGAAGGGGAATCACATCTGCCCTCCTCCAGTCCTCGGGTACCACCCCATCCTCCCATGATTTGTTAAAGAGGTTAGTCAGTGGTGTCACTAGTTCTACCCTTAGTTCTTTTAGAATTCTGGGATGAATCCCATCATGCCCCATTGCTTTGTCCACCTTCAGTTTTAAGAGTTCTTTCAGAACCCTTTCTTCTGTAAATGGGTTGGTATCAACTTCTGTATCCAGAGTGTTTCTACTGTTTGCTTTAGGTACCTCCCTCTTCCTTTGTAAATACTGAGCAAAAATATTTGTTTAGTATCTCTGCCTTTACACAGTCACCCTCTGCCCACCCTCCTCCCCTTTATTAAGCCTCACTATCCCTCCTTGGTCTTCCTTGCTCCTTGATGTACCTATAAAAGGTTTTATCCTCTCTTAATTGAGTTGGCTATCTTTTCCTCAGTTTGGGCCTTTGCTGATCTGACTGCCTTCCAGCTTCCTTTGCTTTAACTGATATAGTTCTCTGTCCTGTTCCTTCTGTGATTCCTTGTACCTCCTGAATGCTTTCTTTTTCTCTGAACCTTCACTGCCACTTCCTTTGAGAACCATAGTGGTTTCTACCTCGCTTCGCTTTGTTTATTTGCTTTACACAAAGGCTTGATACCTCTGTGATGGCAGTTTTTATTATTCCCCATTGTTCTTCCACCCCTCCTTCCTGCCCATTTGCTAGTGCATTCCTTAGGCACTCACCCATTTTGACAAAGTCAGCCCTCCTAAAATCCAGTACCTTTGTCTTTGTATGGCTTGACTCTATTGCTGTGTTTATTGTGAACCATACTGTTCGATGGTCGCTAGTTCCCAGATGGCTGCCCACTTCTACATCTGTGATCCTCTCTTTATCTTCATTTGAGAGAACCAGGTCTAGATTGCTCCTCCTCGAGTGGGCTCCAATACTAGTTGTCTCAAGGCATGCCCCTGTAGGGCATCTAGAATAACCCCACTCTTAGAAGTGGCTGCTGCAACTGCACTCCAGTTAACATCTGGCATATTCAGATCACCCATCAGCAATATCTCCTTTCTGCCATTCTAAGTATACTTTCTATCATTCTTGTCCATTTCCTCCCCCTGAGAAGGGGTCTGTATACAACCCCTATGCGTATTAGTGGTGCCACTGTCGGTCTCCAAATTTACCCACTGTGCTTCTTCTCCTCCCTGTTTACCCTTTTGTTCTGTTGCTTTGATTCCTTCCCTTATGTAAAGAGCTACCTCCTCCTCTTTACCCTCCCTGTCCCTCCTGTAGATAGTGTATCCTGGTATGTTTACATCCCAGTCATGGTTTTGTGTACCATGTTTCTGTGACTGCCACGATATCCAGATGGTCCTCCATCAAGGCCACTAATTCAGGAAGCTTGTTGCTCAGACTACGGGCATTGGTACTCATTGCTCTCCATTTTTGATGGCTTTACCTTCTGTTGCAGCATCCCCACCAACCTTTCTACCTTGGTCTTTTTCTCATTTAGTACCTTGTTTTGTAGGGAGGCGGGATTTTCCTGCTGCTATCAGTGCCTCCCCTTGACTAGTTTAAAAGCTTGCCAATGAAGCATTTAAACCGATTGCTCAAAGACTTGTTCCTTCCTGACGATGCAGACCATCCCTGCCAGTATGAGCTGGTGTCCCTCCAGGTGGAACCCCAGTCCCCAATGAAGCCAAACCCCTGTGCTCCACACCATTTTTTCAACCATTCATTAAACTGCATGGTGCAAAGCACCTCGCCTCACTCATGCCATTGACAGGCAGCACCTCTGAGAAGGATACTGTGTGCTACTTGTCTTAGGCCCCTCCCCACCCTACAAAGTCCTTCTGCACTGCTCTGATCTCATGATGAGCCAAGTCATTTGTCCCTAGGTGGACAATGACGCCCAGCTCAGACTCCGTGCAGCTGTTCCTGTGATCCTGAGGATGCGCTTCCTGTCCCTCCAAGCCATGGCACCAGGCAGGCACCTTACTCAGTTTTCCCTGCTCCCCCAGTTCTATCCCCTAATAATTGAGTCCCCACCAGGAGTTTTCCTTGTGGTGTCCTCTGTCTCCTTCCTGTGGGCCTCCCTCTGACAGCTGTCCTCAGCCTCCTTAGTCTCCTCTGTGGTGATCCATAGGGAGCTATGCTCTCTATAATGGTGTATGGATTGTGGAGTGGAACAACTGACTGGTGTGCCTCTGTTCCACCATCCTCACCCTTCCTGAGCCCACTGTGGTCCAACTGCTGTGTTTTCTTGCAACCTCTGAGGTAGTGGTGGTGGCTCTGGTGCTCCCTGGATGGGGAGGTCTCTTCCTACCATCCAGTGGCCTGGGGAAGGTTCCTACTACTGTCCAGCATGGCCTGAAGATGGGCAACTTCCTCCCTCAGGGCAGAGAGTTGTCTGCAAATAGGGCAGCATCTCAGCCTCCAGAAAGACTCCCGGAAGACTGCTGCCCCACAGCCATTACATTGTACTACTCCCCACATGTTTATCTACTTTTTTCTGTGTGTGTGTGTGTGTGTGTGATTGGTTTGTTATATAGAAATATATATATATTATACAATGTGTATGCTTATATTGTCAGTGCAGTGTGCTAGAGAGGATATGACAGTGATATGCACCTTGCACTCTTGAGGAAATGATGTCAGAACCCCAGGTATAAAGGAACTATTTCCGGGTGGGTGGGTGAGGGTGGAAGGGTTGGGCCTAAACTGTGCCCTCGCAAAACAATCAGCTAAAGCTCTGACCCAGCACTGCAATGAGTGCTTTCCTGTCAGCAAGATGCCCTACACAACAATTTGACAGAGAAAATAACCTGCTAATCATAGAGAAAAATCCAGACATCCAACTCAGACACAGGTAACCCTCCCCAGCCCCAAAACAGCCTGGTGGTTTGTGCTCTGAAAGCGGTCAGCCCCAAAATAAGTCAGCTGTGCTTTACACTCTTCCTGCACTGAAAATCTTAAGAATTAAGCCAACTGATTGACTAGTGACACCTGTGATGTAAGCAGGCCTTTCACTGTAGGCAGGCTGCTGTCTGATTCCAATACACAAAATCTTTCAGTGAAACCAGGGATATAAACTTAACTACTCAGCCAGCAGGACACTTTTAAAATGTTGCAAAAATATCCCTCTAAATCCTAAGTCTCAACCCCAACTATTAAGCAAATTCAGTTGTATCTCACTCCCTCTGGTTATAAAATTACTACACTTTTAATGGAATCCTGCAATTCTCTGCTTAATGCCAATAAGGAGAAAAAAAATGAAACTCTTTGTAGAAAGTGTAGCTCCCCTGTTTTACAATATTATACCTTACCAAGTTTCCAGCTCCTAAATGAAGTTACAGTTTGTTCTTTGCAGTGTTGCAAGGCTCTCAGCTTCAGACAAATCAAAAGTCAGACTGACTTGTTGTACTTGTCATAACAGAAGGTGAAGCAATGAGCCAACCATTTAGACAGGCATTGCTTGGAAACAGTACTGCCTTCTCTTTTGGGGGCAAAAGAGACAAAAAGTTGATCAGTCTTTCTGAGATCCTTTGTTCTGTTAGTGTAGTATCTCAGAATGCGGTGAACGTCCATAGTGTGAAGTAGATACTCCCCCGATTGGACTACTGCGTAAAGAAGTCGGGTAATTCTATGGACTGGTTCAATGTGGATTCCGCTACCATTTTGGGGAGAAACTTAGGATTGGTGCACAGAGCCCCGTGTTCCTTGTGAAAAATCAAGTATGGGATTTTACACATCAGGGTCTGGAGCTTGGAAATCCTCCAAGCAGAGGTAATGGCCACTAGAAAGAGCGTCTTCCATGAAAGCAACTTCATGTCTGCTGAGGCCGCCGGTTCAAAAGGAGGCGAAGTAAGTTTCTCAAGAACGAAGTTCAAATCCCAAGGAGGGGCGGGAACTCGGATAGGGGGTCTCAAGTGAAGAACCCCTTTGAGGAAAGTCTTAGAGACTTCCAGTAGAGCAAACATCCTATCTGCAAAGGGAATATGGTAGGCCAAAATGGCCAGCATGTGTACCTTCAGAGATGAGTGACTAAGACCCAGATCAAAGAGGTGACGCAGGTACTCCAGCAGTTGCCCAACTGAGCAAGAGAAAGGCTCAAAGCCTTTTGAAGTGGCTTAGATTGAGAACTGTTTCCACTTCATGGCATAAGCAGACCTAGTGGTGGGCTTCCTAGCCTCCACCAAGATCTCAGCCACCTGGGGAGAAACCCCAAAGCGGGCTTGAGCTATGTCTGCAGGAGCCACGCACGCAGTTGAAGGGACTTGAGACCTGGATGAACCAGGGTCCCCTGATCCTGGGTCAATAAAATCGGTGACAGCGGAAGAGGAAGAAAAGGCTCCTCTGAGTATTGTTGCAGAAGAGAGAACCAAACTTGCCTGGGCCAGAAAGGAGCGATCAGAATCATTTGTGCTCCTTCTGAACCTAGTTTCTGCAAGACACGCGGGATCAGAGGAATCGGGGAGGAAGGCATAGACAAATCTGTCTCTCCAATCTAGAGACAGAGCATCTCTCCAGAAAATGCCTCGCTCTTGAACGAGCGGGCACAAGTCGGGAAGCTTTGCATTTAGAGGTGAAGTGAACAGGTCCACCTGAGGTGTTCCCCAATATAGGAAGATATCGTCTAGGACCCCCTGATCCAGCTCCCACTTGTGAGCTTGAGCAGACAAGCGACTTAGTTTGTCTGTTAAGGAGTTCTCGACCCCTGGAACATGAATTGCCGTGAGGTGAAAGTTGTGTTGTGCTGCCCAATCCCAGACTCTCATCGCTTCCCTGCAAAGAGGGTAGGACCGAGTCCCGCCCTGTTTGTTGATGTACCATACCACGCACATACTGTCCGTCTGGACGGCTAGGTGGCCTGGAAGAAGATGCAAGTGGAGGGCCTGGAGAGCGTAGAGCACCACCCGAAGCTCAAGCACATTGATGTGCAGTGATTGCTCAAGCTTGGACCAAGAGCCCTGGGTCCGATGTGGACCGAGATGGGCTCCTCAACCTTCGCCTGAGGCGTCTGTGGTCAGAGTCTGGGAGGGAGGAGGAAGGAAGAATGGAACTCCCCGAAGAAGGTTCTCTCAAACAATCCACCATTGTAAGTCTCGAATCATGGGAGAGGAGACTAGGACCAATTGGTCCAAGTCGTCTACCAACTGATCCCACTGAGACCCTCATGTGGAGCAGAGCGCGAGGGACTGTTGGGATAGCAGCCGCCATAAGCCCAAGGAGGCGAAGAACTGACCTTGCACTGACCTGCTTGCGGCCGGACAACAGGCTTATCTGAGTCTGGAGTGTGGCCGCCCTGTCCGGAGGCAGAAAGGACCTGCCTAGGGTCGTGTCCAGTATCGCCCCAATAAACTGAAGCCTCTGGGATGGGATCTAGTGAGACTTGGAATGGTTGATGGTAATACCTAGACAGGCAAAGACCTGCTGGGTGAGGGAAAGGCAGTGCAGGAGTTCCTCCTTGGACGAGGCCGCCAGGAGCCAATCGTCCAGGTACGGGAAAACCTGTACCCCCCCGGGTACGCAGATAGGCTGCCACCACCGCAAGGCATTTGGTAAATACTCAAGGGGCCGAGGAGAGACCAAATGGAAGTGCCTTGAACTGATAGTGGTCCCCCTGGAAACCAGAACGGAGATATTTTCAGTGAGACAGGTGGATAGCTATGTGCAGGTAAGCGTCCTGCATATCCAGAGCGCACAGCCACTGGCCCGGGCGGAGGAGGGGCAGAAGACTCTGCAGTGAGAGCATCCTGAACCTCTTGTACTCCACGAAAATGTTCAGGGAACTGAGATCTAGAACAGGTCTTTCATCTCCTGTCTTCTTCGGGACCAGGAAGAAGTGGGAATAGTAACCTGTTCCTTGCAAGGAAAGGGGGACAGGTTCTATCGCCTCTTTCAGCAAAAGTGCTGAAATTTCTACCTGGACCAGAAGAAGATGTTCCCGAGAGTATGACCACCTTGGGGGAGGTTGACGAGGTGGTTTCTGCAGAAACTCTATTGAGTGTCCTTCTGCGATTAGCTGGAGCAACTGTGAATCTGATGTTATCCTCTCCCAGCCCGGAAGGTGGAGGGAAAACCTCCCTCCTACTGGTTCCTCCAGGAAGCCCAGAGGTAGTGGGAGAGAGAGAAGGAGTCAGGTGGTGTGGGGCGGCGCCGCAGCTGAAGCTCCTGCTGCTTTTTTGGGTGGGGGGGACCCTGGCAGCTGGGGGGCCCCCAACATTTAGTGGCCTTCTTTACCTGTGGTCTCGCTTTGGGCTGATTCCGTCTGCGAAAGGGACGGCACTGCGATTGATGGGGATGATACATAGAGTCCACAGACTTTAGTGCTGTCCCATTCTCCTGCAGGTCAGAGATGATGTCCTTGACATCACCCCCGAACAGCACCGAACCTCGGAAGGGCACTTCCTGGATAGCAGACTGCACTTCCGGGACCAACCCTGACACTCAGAGCCAAGCATGACGACGTAGACCTACGGCAAAAGCTGAGCTCCTACCAGCAGTGTCCACTGCATCGTAGGTCGCACAAGGAATGTGCCGACTGGCCGAATGTGCAGAGCGGACGAGGTCAGCCACTTCTTGCTTGACCTGATATTCCGGTAGGGAGTCCAAATTCGATTCCACCTCACTAAGAATCGCCTTCTGGTAATTCCCCATGTGGCCAACGTAGTTCAGGGCCCTAATACCCAGAGTGGAAGAAGCAAAAATCTTCTTGCCATACTGGTCCAGAAGGCGGGATTCCTTGTCAGGTAGAGACGAGCTAAGATGTTTGGGTTGAGCTGACCGGCCATAAGCAGCTCTAATCACAACCGAGTCAGCACGAGGGTGGGAGTCTAAAAAGTCGACACCAGCGGGAGCCTAGTACAGCCTGTTCGACTTCCTGGGAAGTGGGGCTAAGGCCAATGGTTGTATCCATATGGTGGTAATAAGGTCGGCATGAGGCTCGATCCAGGGTGGCACCAAAATGGGAGCTGTCACGGGCAGATCCAGATGCTTAATGAGTTTTTTATGCTGGGGGTCTGGCTCCAAGGTTGCCAATTATGTACTTCCTGGATCTTCTGTTGCAACTCCGTGAAGGAAGGATGCTCCGGAGGAGACTTCGGAGTCGTCTTTGGCCGGGGCTTGGACGGAGAGCGTGGCTCGTCGTCTTGCTCATAACAACCATCAGAAGGATCTGAGATGTCTGAGGAAGAAGAAGATGAGGAAGAGGTAGACTCCCTCTCCCGATGAAGGGTAGGAATGGACCCCTTGGGAATCCCTCTGGGAAGCGTGTCCTGCCCCTCTCTGGACCCAGAGGGTTTAGCCCTGGTGTCCGGAGGTGGGGACGAAGTGTGTCATTGTGGACGTATGGGAACCGGCACAGTCATCGGAAGATGACTCTCCACCTCTCCGGTGAGCTGAGCTTTGGCCTCAGCCCACCAGGAGGCCAGAGTCTCCTACAAGTCCACCGGCGGCTGAGGGGGAGGTGGAGGAGGAAGAGGAGGGGGATACGGGTATGGACTATACTCAAAGGGCGCATATCCATAACCCGATGGCGGGAAGCCTGGCATCAGGTATTGATGAGCTGGTACTGCGGCGTCGGATATGTCGGCACTGGGTACTGAAGCACCGGATGCGACGGGGCTAGGTACCCGGGAGCCGGAGGAGCTGCCTGAGCAGACAGCCCGGCCGGAGGCCCCACGGGTGGTTCTGGAGCGGAAGACCTGGGAGGGGTGGAGGGCCCGGCATCGGGGCGACATCGGGGGGTAGGATGTCATCCGGCGTCAGCAATACTGGCGTCTGAGCCAGCGGCCGAAGAGCCGGCATCGGAGCCGGTGTCCGGGGAGCTGACGTCAGATCAGTCGGACCAGAAGGTGGACGGTCTGACGGAGGTGGACCAGAAACCTCAGCATTGCCCGGGGATGGGCTGAGGAGAATCAGGGTCCCTGGAGGGCAGCGAAGGCTGCGGGGAGCCAGGAACGACAGACGTTGGGGGGGGGGTCTGGCGTCGGCTCATCCGCTGTGTGGACGTCGGACGAACCGATGTGCAGCTTAGCAGCGGGATCCGGGCGGAAGCCAGAGGGGCCGGCGTCTGACGTAACGGACCCTTCACCGGAGGCAGGCCATGATGGAGGGGAGGCCTGGTCAGGCAGAATGGGGGCCGCGCGCCGCCCTGAGGGGTCGGGCGACTTACTGACTTTCTCCGTGCGGGCGTCGGAGGAGCCGACGTCCGGCTTATCGGAGTCGCTCGCACCAGTAGGCCGCGAAACCACTGCTTTACTGGGAGCGGCGGCCTGCACAAGCCCAGAGGCGCCCTAAGGGCCTGAGCGCCGAGCCAGAAGGGCAGACTGGCACCCCAGCCCCTAAGGCGGCCGTCAGGAGCGTCTCCCGGGGACGTTACCTGTCTTTACGGTGACCCCGAGGAAGATGCGGTGGGAGAGGAGCCCTTGTCCTGGTGCCTTCCTTATCCTTTTCTTGCGATGGCCTTCAGGGGAAGTCGACGCCCGTCGAGCTTTTTCAGTTCTGTCTCCATGGGAGCCATTTTCTTTTTTCAAATGTGGGCTTCAGGACTGCTGCCGCTTCTCCGGTGGCCGATTAAAGTTGAGGCAGTGCTGGCACTTCTCCACCAGATGAGATGGGGGCCTGGGCAAAAAAGGCACAGAACAGCCGTGCCATGCTGGGGAGTTGGCGCCGCATCAGTGTACCGCATTTTGTGCTCGGAGGGTGTAGGATGACATACACCGATGGATACCTGATGCAAAGCTAAGAAAAATTGAAAAATACTGCAAAAAACTACGAAGGAGCCGACGAAGCAGGAACTTTTCCGTGAGGCGCTGGCATAAGCTAACCCATGGAAAGAACTGGAAGCGGTGTGAGGGACCACCCCTTTATACCAACGCCTCCTGATGCCGTCACCTGACGGGGTGGTCCCGCCAGAGACTGCTAGCTAGAAATTTTTCCATGGGGTCCTGCCGCCTGCCGACGTCAGTCCTATATGTTATTACCTACTGCAAGAGCCCGCTCGAAGTAAGATCTCAACTTCTTCCTCATCCTCCACAATCTCCTGGGTGGAGAGGTTGAGAGTGCTGACCATCTGCCTCACAAATGTGTAGTGTGAGGAAAAATGTTTCTGGCCCTGGGGAGGGGAACCAAACTCCTGTTCAGGAGAGCCATCGGGCTCTATGGTCTCTCCTTCCTCCTCATCACCATTGTAATAAAATTCTGCTCCTGGGTTCTCTGGAACCGGAGGAGGAACTCATATGCCCATAAGCGATCCTGTGGCTTGAAAAGCCTGAACAAATTGCCAAACCATAGCCATGTTCTCCATAGAGGGCATTTTTGGTCTGTCCACTGACGGCTCCTTTCCTTCTTCAGGAGAAGGGGCAGCGACATGTTTTCCTTTTTTCTTTTTTCTTATTAGGAACCATATCTGGAACCTGTTTTGAGGACCTTTTATGCTTACTTACATCGGGATTCCTTCTTTCAGGAGCCCTAGACTTTCCAGAGCATCTTTGGCAGGTATTTCTTTTTGTTTGCTGTGGGATGAGAGATCCTCATTAGTGTGCTTAGGTGACACAGAGGCAGACTGAGCAGCCATTATAGTTTTTAGTTTCTTAGCCATTTTCTTGACAGTTCTAGGGCAAAACTTACTACAGAGTTCACAATCAGAAAAACGGTGCTCAGGACCCAAGAACCTTAAACACAAATCATGGCAGTCCGCCTCAGCCAGTAAATGAAAGCATTTCAGACAATTTTTAAAACCAGAAGGCCCTGTTTTCTTTTTGGGCTTGTCAAACATGCCAAACATGACAAAACCCCATGAAAAATGGTTCCTAACAGTCAAAAACAAAAGTTTGTGGTCCAGTTCCAAAATAAAAACGAACTGTTAACAAAATGTCTTTTTTTTTTTTTTTTTTGGTTAAGTAATGCACCTCAGAACCAGGGCAAAAGCAGAATCAAAAAGGTTAAAACATATAGCCAAGGAGTGAGAATAACTAGAAATGGTAGAACAAATAGGAGAAATAAAATGCAATTAAAAGAGGTTTTCATGCCAGCTCGTCGGCGCAGCAGTTGGATTTCCGCTAGCGACGCCGGCGACCCGGGTTCGGAAACGGACTGGCCGCCGGAGAGCCGGGCCGGGGAGATGGCTGGAGTGTCCATAGACAGCCCGCCTTCTCCAGGGGAGGTGGGGATGAGGCGGCATCTACTGGCCCCTGGCGGAGGCCGGGAGCACAGCAGAACGTCAGGGCTCAAGTAGCTGGGGGAGTGACGGACGTCGGCGCTTGCCATGACGTCGTGGACGTCACCCTCTGGGGAGAAAACCGGAAATTCGGCTCTCCGGCTGGCCAGATGACGGCTCCCGGGCCGCCTGGCTACCATCACGGCCCCACGGTCTCCCGCCCCAGCAGCACCTGGACCAATGCCGCAGTGCACTGGTTGCCCCCGTCGGCACCTACCCTCTCGGAGGAGGGGGACCCACCCGGCATAGGGTTACGCCGGGCTACTCCAGGGGGCTGCGATCTGGGGTCGTGGCGGGGGGGGATGGCGGGCAGTCCAGGGCAGGTCCCTGAGGGGCCTGAACGAGGTGCTGGCCGGAGGAGCAAGGAGGAAAAAAAAAAAGAGGTTTTCCCCAGTTCCTGAGAACTGCTAGGGAACCAGAGAAGGACGCTAAAGTAATAATAAAAAAAAAAACTATGCTAACCTAACTAAAAACAGCAGAGAAAAAACAGGCCTTTAGGGAATACTTGGTAGCGCAGTGGCAGCAGTATAAGGAGACAAACTCCACGCCGGAGATCTCCATAACGACTTTCTGGGAGGCTGGAAAGGCTTTCATGAGGGGGGCTATAATAGCCTATGTGGTGAAAATGAAAAAGCAAAATAGGTGCAAGCGGGAGGAACTGGAGTGGCAAGTTAAAGAGTTAGAGAAGCGGGCTCCGAAGGGGGAGCGGGGAGAAAACTCCAAGTTACTGATGATGGCTAGGGAGGTGCTTAACACATTGCTGAGGGAGGAGGCCAGCAAAACTTGGTTTTATTGCCAGAGACAGATTTTCGAATAGGGAAATAAACCGGGACCCTTAATGGTGAGATTGATGAAAAGGGGTAGACGCCCAACACGTATATTAAGGGTGAGAAACAGGGAAGGAAAGATCTGTACAAATCTGGGGGATATAAGAGACTGTTTTAGGGTATTTTATGAATCTTTATACAGGGCTGAACATAAAGGAAGAGGTTCATATACAGAGATTCCTGGATAATATACAATTGCCCGTATTCACAGCAGCACAGAAGGTGTTAGGACAGCCTATTGCAAGGTCAAATTTTGGGGCCATCCAGAAAATGTAGCAAGGAAGGCTAGTGGCCCAGATGGATTCCCTATTAAGTATTACAGAATTATGGGTGGGCAAATAGCTAGGGTAATGTATGAGGTGTTTAAGATGGAGGGGGGAGAGGGGGTCCCTATATTGCCAGACTCTTGTTATGAAGCAACTATTTGCTTGATACCCAAGCCGGGCAAAGACGGGCTGGATTGCGCAGCATATAGACCCATTTCATTACGTAATGTGGATTTAAAAATGTTAGCTAAGGTTCTGGCCACCAGGTTGGAGAATATTCTCCCGGACTTGACTCACCCAGACCAGACCGGGTTCATTAAAGGCCGTCAGTCATATCATAATATGCGCAGATTACTGAATGTAGTATGGAGGGCTGGTTGAGCGCAAGAATCAGTGGGGGTAGTCTCTATGGATGCAGAAAAAGGGTTTTATAGGGTGGAATGGGAATACCTGTTCGAGGTGATGACCCGGTTTGGTCTGGGTGACTCTTTTGTGGGTTGGGTGAGAGCTATGTATCTTAAGCCTAGTGCACGAATTATGGTTAATGACATCCTGTCGGTGCGGTTTGGTTTGGGGAGAGGCACGAGGCAGAGGTGTCCACTGTCCTCACTCTTGTTTGCTTTGGCAACTGAGCCTTTAGCGGTGGCAGTGCGCCAACATCAGGGAGTGGAAGGGATTGGCGGGATACGGGGTACTGAGCATAAGGTGGCACTATATGCTGATGATATGCTCTTATTTATCGGAAACCCGCAGAGGTCTATGATACCACTGTTGGCTATTATTGACGAATTTGCAAATTTTTCTGGGTATAGGGTCAATCTAGAAAAATCTGAAATGATGCGTTTTCCAGGTAATGGTATGGAACTGCAACGGATGGGGCTTAAAATTGTACAATCTGACTTTAAATATTTAGGGGTGAGGGTTGGAAGGAGATTTACATACTAATTGCCAGCAGATTAGGTCTGACGGTCTATCGAGTCTGCTCGAACCTCAGATCCCTAGTTGGATACCGAGGCCCCCCCCTTGTGGTCCAGAAGAAACCCCTGTCATCCACCCCCACCCCCCCTGGGCCAGGCCATCAACTGATACATTCGCTTTCTGTGTCTGTCCCACCTCTCTTGAAGCCCTCCACTGTGGATCTCTGAACCAGCTTGCCAGGCAGGGTGTTCCAAGGAACCACCACCCTCTCAGTGAAAAAACCTCCTCCTCTTCCCCCCCCTCACCCTTCCACCTTCAAACCATGCCCTCTGGTGATACCTCCCTGCTTTAGTCTAAAGATCCCCTCCATGTTTACACTATTTATTCCTTTGAGGTACTTGAAGACCTCAATCATGTCTCCCTGTCTCTCCTCTCCTTCAATGAAAACAGGCAGAGCTCCTCAAGTCTGTCCTCATACGTCAAATCCCCTAGTCCTCTTATCATCTTAGTTGCCCTCCTCTGTACCCTCTCCAGGAGCTGTATGTCCCTCTTCAAGTGTGGTCTCCAGTACTGTACACAGTACTCAAGGTGTGGTCTAACCAGTTCATTGTACAGCAGCAGAATCACGTCCCTGCTCCTAGAGGTGATCCCTCTTACGATGCATCCCAACATCCTGTTTGCCTTGCTAGCCACTCTCCTGCACTGCTCAGAGTTATTCATACATACATCCATCATGACCCCTAGGTCTTTTTCCCCTGTTGAGGCCTCCAGCGCCTCCACTCCCAGGGTGTACCTGTGTATAGGGTTTCCCCGCCCAAGATGTAACACCTTGCGCTTGGTGATATTGAAATTTAATTTCCATATGTGAGCCCAGCTTTCCAGGGCGTCCAGGTCCCCTTGCAGGGCCAACCTCCCCTCTTCCCCCTCAACTACTGCTCCCATCCTGAAGTCATCAGAGAAGAGACTCATTTCACACCATATACCCTCCCTGATGTCCGATATGTATGCATTAAACAGGATCGGACCCAGGACCGAGCCCTACGGTACCCCACTACCGACCTCTCTAGGGTTCGAGAGCTCCCCACCGACCACTACTCTCTGGGTGCGTCCAGCTAGCCAGTTTTCAATCCATCTTACCATCAAAGGGATGTCAGTTTCTCCACAAGATCATTGTGGGGGACAGAGTCAAACGTCTTGCTGAAGTCCAAGAATAATACATCCACAGGCTTTCCCCTGTCCAGTTCTGATGTTACCCATTCGTAGAACTCCACAAGACTGGTTTGACATGATCTACCTGGCACAAACCCATGTTGCTGACTATCCAGACCTCCCACCTCCTCCAAGTACACCCCCAAGCGTTCCTTTAGTATACTCTCCATTAATTTTCCCACCACTGAGGTCAAACTGATGGGTCTATAGTTACCTGGTACTTCTCTCAACCCCCCTTTATGGACTGGCACCACATGTGCCTCTCACCAATCCCTAGGTACCCTCCCTGTCTCAAGCGACCTGGTGAAGAGTTCCGCCAGGGGTGCAGCCAGTATGTCCACCAATTCCCATAGTACTCTTGGATGAATGCCATCCGGCCAAGGAGATTTATCTTTCTTTAGGGCCTTGAGGGCTAACCACACCCTTTCGGAAGAGACAGCATCATCCATCCCCTCCACCTTACTGGCCTTTTTATCTTTATCCTGATGTGACACCCTTGGGGTACCTCTCCCTCCCTCTTGCTCCATTTCTGTTGCTCCCCTGATCCCACTCACTACTGCTTCTATCCCCATCGTGCCTTGCTTTGTAGATACCCCACCTCCCTCCCAGTGAACACAGAGGTGAAGTACTCATTTAATACCTCTGACTGGTCCCTCGCCTCTTCCACCCACCCTCCTTCTGATCTCAATCTGCCGAGATGGCCCTTAGTTTTTCTCCGCTCCCCAATGTACCGGAAGAAACCCTTTTCCCCTCCATGTATCCCCTGTGCCAGCCGCTGCTCTTTACTGGACTTTGCCCCCCTCACCATCCCAGTGACTTTTCTAGATGCAAGATGGTACATTTCCTTTTCCCTATCCCCTCTTGTTTTATATTTTTTGTAGGCAGTCTTCTTTTCTCTGACCGCTACCTGAACCTCACTGGACCACCAGCATGGTTTACTGTGACCTTGCTCCCTTACGTTTCACCTTAACGCAGGTCCTGACTGCCTCATGAAGTCCCGGTTTTATGACCACCCATCTCTTTTATACATTTGTCACTGATGTAATCCCCTTCAAGTGATCCTTGAGAATATTTCCCATGCCCACAAAGTCAGCCCCCGAAGTCCACTGCCAGTGTCCTAGATCTCCCCTCCCCCAATGCTTATTTGAAACCAGACAGTAGTGGTCACTCCCAGTCAGGATCCTCTATGGGGTCCCTTACCAGATCCCCATCTGCCAGAACCACATCCAGGACATGCCCTCCCTTGTGGGCTCCATCACATGCTGTCTTAAGAAAACATCCTGGAAGCTGTCCAGCAGCCTCTGCTCCTTGGCCACCTTAGGGGACATGGTTCCCCAGTTTGTACCTGGCATATTAAGGTTCCCCATCAACACCACTCCTTGCCCTTTTGGTCCACACTGGGCAATGATGTTGTCCAGCAAACCATCCTCCAGAACATCACCCATCCCGGGGGGCCTATATACTACACCCAGCTTGACCTTACCTCCTGCTAGGGTTTGTAAGGTGACCCCATAAGGCCTCTACGTTTCCCTCTGCCTCTTCTACCCTAGCAATTTCTATGTCATCTCTAATGATGATAGCCACTCCACCCCCTCTGCCCTGCTTTCTATCCTTCCTAAGCATAGTGTACCCCCGCATGTTTAGGTCCCAGTCATGGTTTTTGTTGGCCCACATTCTGTGACTGCCGCCAAATCCACCCCCCCCCCCCAAACAGCATGGCCTGGAACTCTGGCAACTTGTTTTCCAAGCTCCTGGCATTTACTGACACCATCCCCCACCCCTTATCCATGATCCCCTTTGACGAACCCCACCTAGGTTCCTTATACTTCCATCCTCCTCTGCTCCTCCTGAAACCTCCTCCCCAGTCTGTTTCCCCCCCTTGGGGTTGAAGGCTACTCCCCTCATCTGGAGGAGGGCTTCTGGTCAGCCCACCCTTATCCCCCCCCCCACAAGTTTTATATAAGTTGAACTACCGACCTTTGATCAAGTCGATCCTCGCAGATCTAAGATGATGGATGCAATTTCCTATTTCGTGGTTAGGGAGGATCAATTTGATTAAAATGAGCATCCTTCCCCGGATTTTGTATCCTATGCAAATGTTGCAGCCGAGATTAATTATGGGAGATTTTAAGAAGTTAGAAAAGGGGGTTTCGGAATTTATTTGGCAGGGTAGGAAACCCTGAATTGGTTTAAAACGACTTAAAATGGAGAGGGCCAATGGTGGGCTTAATTTTCTGTGCTTGGGTAATTATTATTTGGCCATGCAGCAGAGAGGGATAGCAGACTGGGTACACCGACCACCGGTTGCCAGCTGCGTCGAGCTGGAACAGTGAGGGATCCCAGGTAGACTTACCGCATACTTGCACAGCAGAGGACTTTGCACTTATAGAGGGTTACAGAGTGGTAATCCCTTGGTGAGAGAGACACTTGAGGCATGGGAACAACTCCGGAGGAGAAAGGGACTGGGGCAGGGGGAAACAATATTGCTGCCAGTTGCAAAGAATCCTTTCTTTTTGCCTGGAATGGAAGACTGGGGCTTTCAGGAATGGGAAAGGTGAGGGGTAGAGAGTGTGGGCAATTTGCTACTAGGAAGTGAGTTATGTACATTTGAGGTGCTTAGGCAAAAATTGCAGCTGGGGACCTCTCATAGGTATAGAGATCCACAGGTCCAAGCCTTTGTGGGGAGGTTAGACAAGAGTGGCCGGGAAGGACTGGATCCCAACATGACAGAACAACTGGTATATCATGCCAAAAAAGACCCGAAGGGTTTTCTAGGGAAGGCTGCTAAACAAGGCAAACAAAGACAACCAGATCTAACTGGAAATATAAAAGCCCTATGGGAAAGAGACCTAGGACAAGGTATTTCAGAGGATAATTGGAAGGTGATCATGCGTATGCCAGAGGGCATAATGGTCTGCCATAAGTTTAAGGAGGCCTTTTTTAAATTCTTGCATAGGCTATAATAGCCCCCAGTTGTAGTGCATAGGGGACACCCCGCGATATCACCACAATGTGGGAGGTGTAGTAGAGATAAGGGGACCTACATTCATTGCTTCTGGACTTGCCCAGTTCTGGTCACCTTTTGGGAGAAGGTAGTGGACGAAGTGTCTCGGATAGCTGGTTGCTCGCTGGTTCGGGATCCTCTGATATGTTTATTTGGGGTGGAGATAGTGGAAGGGGAAGGGGAATGGTTTCCTCTTCCAAGATGGATGAGGGTCATGTTTGCATTGGCACGACTATGTATCCAGAACACCTGGGTGTTAGGGAATAAGCCTATAGTCCTTCTTTGGCGTAGACTGATCTTTCATTCCCTTGCATTGGAAAGGCTGACACAGGTGGTCAGAGAAAGGGAAGAGGCCTTCCTGAGGGAGTGGTCTCCTTTTTTGTCCTCTCTGAGTGTAACCGAGAATATAATACTCAGGACAGGGTTAAATGGGCAAAGTCAAGAGAGGGGGGGATATCATAGTAGAATGACAGCATGAGGACTGGCAGGAGACCGCTGATGATATTGGGAGACAGAGGATCAGATAGGTATGAGATAATGGCAAGGGAGGAGGGGTCATTACTGGAATGAAGTTGAAGCATGGTTTTTATGGTAAAATCAAGTAACACACATGGTTGCATCCGTACGTTTGTATTGTACTTGCTCTTGTATGTTTGCAAATATAAAAATGTTTTTTAAGAAACAGATCATTAAAAAAAAAAACAGCAGAGACATGAAAAAACAAACAAAATACTTGCAACACAGTAAAATAAAATCGTTGAACTTCGAGCAACACGAAGAGAGCTCTTCAGGCGACCTCTTTCTCAGACAGAGAAATAAATCAAACATTGGAGAGCAGGTGAGAACACCACCACCCAGCAGAGATTTGAATTAAATTCCATAGTGCCATAATTTCCATGCTTCGGGGCAGCTCAGACCTACAGGCTGATTAGGCACTAGTAAGCATCGTGAAGAATTCCTGGGGTTTGAAAGAAAGACTGTGCTGCCCTTTAGGTTAAGAACTGCCATTCCTGTTAGGTAGCTATCGAGCCTAGCCTTGAAATGCAATATACTGCATGCACTTATCCCCTCTGGAAATCTGTTCCACAGCTAGATTACTCCCTGGGTAAAAAAAAATGTTTACTTAAATCCCTCCCTCTTAGACTATACCAATGCCCTTGGCCCTCCTGGTTTTACTAATCTTAGGTTCTGCATAACAGTCTGCCCTGGTTTATTTAAGCAATAATCCAAAGCAGGGTTTGGGTTATGATGGGATTTAACCACACCTGGTTTGGTTTGGTTAGGAGGCTGCAGACCGAGTAAGAAAAACACACTAGAAGTGGGTAATTCCCACCATAACCCACACTCTGGAGTGGATTATTGCGATAGATAGATAGATAGATAGATAGATAGATAGATAGATAGATAGAGACTTTATTTATAAAGTGCCCATTTCCTGAGACTCTGGGTGCTATACAGTTCATAAAATACAATCAAATGACAAACTAACAAATCTTAATTCATATACACCATCAGACCTTTTAAAACACTGAGAGCGTTAAAATCATTATCTATCTCAATAAATCTAAAAAATATATCAACAATTAATTCATAAATGCTTGCTGGAACAAAAAAATTTTAGGCCCTTTTTAAAGGCTTCCTTCGAGGCAGACTCTTGTAAACAACCCGGCAGGGAGTTCCACAAGGTAGGCGCAGCTACTGAGAACGCCCTGTCCCCGGAATAATGCAGCCTAGCCCTGGGAACAACCAGGAGGCCTCCCTCGGCAGAATGGAGAGCCCAAGGTGGCTGATAGGGGACAAGGAGATCTTGCAGATGGCTAGGTCCCCTTCTGTATAGGGTCTTGTAGGTAAGGAGCCCTATCTTGAAGGCAATCATCCACTTGACCGGCAGCCAGTGTAGCTTGCAGAAGACCAGGGTGATATGTTCACATCTTGCCACTGTGACAGGATTAAATAGGACCCTGTCCCAGTTGTTATGGAGAGTCTGAATGCAGGGATCTGTTCTGTTCTTTCCTTTCCTGTCTCTTCTCTGTCTGGTTGCGTAACCAAAATTTCCTGTGAGACCTAGGATTTGATCACCCCGACAGTCTCGCAATTCTTCGCCTCTTGCTATCTCTCTACCCTCCCTTGCTGTTTGTTTTTTCCTACCTTGCATATCTGCTGGTATAAAAATATATGCAAATCATTATGTGGAAATGTAACTGATATTGGGATCCTTTTGTTTAGAAATTACAGTATATAGTGTTACTGTTGAAATGTACATAATTATAGTTTAAGATGATTGCAAAAAGCTATTGGAAACTCGAGAGGTTAACCTGAAATGCAATTATTAAGCCTTTTGCAGAAGCTGTGGAAAAGGAGCCTCAGTTCTGGGACATTATGTTTCTGCCTGCACCTGCCTGAAATATAAAAGAACATTTCAGAAAAAAAAAAAAACAGGATGCTTGTTAGAAAGGAGGGTTGCAGAGACTTATAAGACAGAGCTGCAATTGCTTGCAAGGGACACACAGAGATTGAAGGAAAACTCCAATGGATCTTCTCTATTTATTCTGCCTTTGAAAATATAGTTATACGGAAGACGTTTATTTTTTTATGTTACTGCTAGTACAAATAGTTTTTGTGAATTCTACAACTGCTCCTGGTTTTCCTATGCTTCCTGACCTGTGCTTAGACAACACGCCCATTAATCTTGCAGCTGCCTTCTGCACCAGTTGCAGCCTGCGGAGGTTGCCTCCAGATAACCCTAGGTAAAGGGCAGATGTGGTCCGGTCCTCAGGTGGAATCAGGAATCAAATTCGGGCAATGTGCCGGAGATGAAAAAACCCTTTCTTAACCACAGTCGACACTTGGGCATCCAGAGTCAGGCCGGCATCCAGGATCACACTCAAATCCTTCACCTAAGTAGAAGGGACAAGAGAAATCCTAGCACTAGGCCAGGGGGTAGCCCAACACCCCCTCCTCCACCCCGATGACCGGGATCCACCACCAATACCTCAGTCTTGTTTGGGTTAAGTCTAAGCCAGTTACAAGTCATCCACACCTGGATCTCCTCGAGGCAGCTGTTAAATACAGAGACTGACACCTGGGAATCGGGCGCACAGGATAGGTACAACTGGGTATCATCTGCATAGCAGTGAAAACCCAAGCAGTACCGCCTGATAATGTCCCCTAATGGCAGCATGTATACCATGAACAACAAGGGCGACAAGACCGATCCCTGTGGAACCCTGCAGCACAGAGGTTTCGGGGACAATGAGGCTAACCCCATCATCACCCTTTGCACTCTGTCTATCAGGTATGACCTAAACCAGTTGAAAATATTACCGGACAGGCCATACCAGAACTGCAGGCGGTCAAGCAGCACCTCGTGGTCAACGGTATCAAATGCCACAGAGAAGTCTAGGAGGACCAAGATAGTACAATCTCTCCTATCCCTTGCCATCAGGAGGTCATTTAGCACCCTCACCAGTGCAGTCTCCATACTATGCCCTGCCCGGAAACCAGATTGGAAAGACTACTAGGTAGAGGAGGAGGCAAGATGTCTTTCAAGTTGACTGGCTACCACTTTTTCAATAACCTTAACTAAAAATGGGAGGTAGACCTGTAGTTGCTAAGGCAGTCCAGGTCCAATGAGGGTTTCTTCACAAGAGGCCTAAAAAAGCCTCATTCAAAGCCAGTGGGAAAACCTCACTCCTCAATGAACTCCAGACAACCCCAGCAACCACAAGTCCTATCAGATCCAACCAACCAACCAAAAGTCGGGTTGAACCTGGGTCAGATCACATTGGGTTGGCTGCAACTTCAAAATAATCTCCACCATCTACTCCACCCCAACCAGCTCAAATTCAGCCCAGGCAGGAGGAGTGTTTCAACGTAATTCAGGCTGCACCCCACATCCCTTTCGAGAGATGTCCAAGGAGATCACGTCCCTGATGGAGGACACCTTATCAGCGAAGAACAGAGCCAGCTCCTCCCACTTAGTGCTAGAACCTGCTCCCTCCACACACAGACAGGCAGAATGTACTAGCCCATCTACGATGCAGAAGAGCTAAGCCGGTCTGTTCTTCACCGCAGCAATCTCCCTGTACAGAAATTCCACCTTCTTATGTTCTTATGGGAGATTGCTCCCTGATAGTCTGCAGAATGCAGCTTCAGGGCCAATTTGTCCCCCTCCAGGCCGGATCTCCTCAATGCCTCTCTGACCTCCACTCCTTAGTCTTTAAATGCTGGAGTTCCTCATCAAACCATGGAGGTCTTCGGTGAATAGAAAAAGTGTAGACACGAATGGGTGCGATGGAATCGAAGGCTGCAGTCACAGCCCTATTATAGGCTGCCACTGCTTCCTCTGTCCCAATTGCACACGCCTCCCTGACACTCGATAGGTTCAGCACTGCCAATAATCCCAAGGGGAAACTCCTCTTAACGAGGGTGCACTAAGCATGAACCCCACGGTGCTATGGTCCAACCAACTCACCAGCTCCAACCTGAGGTCATTTACTTCCAATCCCAAGGAAAAGACAAGTTCCAGTGTGTGGCCACCCAAATGCGTGGCAGTTGTTATATTTTGTACCTGGCCCAGGTCCCTCATACTCCTCAGGAGGTCATTTCCAAAACCCAATAGCCCACCTTCGACCCAGGCATTGAAGTCCTCCAGGAACAACTACCTAGGAGACTCCAAAACCAGGCTGGCGATAAGCTCTTCGACCTCTAGCAAAAAGTCCCCATCAGACCCAGGGGGACGATAGATGACAAGGACCCTGAAGCCTGCACCTACACCACCTCATGTGGCCACACACTCGAAAGACCTCATCTGACCCACAGGTAGCACCGTGAGATTCAGGCTAGATTTAAAACAAATTGCAACCACCCCCCCCACCTCTGCAATCTTCCCTCAGGCTGTGGATCACACAGTACCTGGCTGGAACCCCCACATTATCATCCAGCCAGGTCTCTGTGATACATGCCAGGTCGACCGAGGATATCAAGTCCGCCGTTAAGACAGTCTTATTCCGCATCGCTCTGGCATTACATAACACAACCTGAGTAGGATGAGCTGGGTTGGCTGGACCAGCCATCTGCCCACAACCCATAGCGGAGCCCTTGGGTATGGGAACCAAGCAAGGCAACCCCCTTTCATGTCCCGGTTTTGCCCCAGGGCGTCTCCTTGGCCTCACCACCCGAATCTCAGACACCCTGGCAGTCACTCGGGTTAAATCTCAGCATAACCCCCCCAAGCAATCCCTAAGACACTACATCTCCTGTAGGTCTCCACTGAAAGTGCTGGAAGCATGAAGGGACAGAGGTCATGGAGGTGCTCCCCAGGTAGCTGTGCCTCAAGGGCCCCTGTCCCAATTACATTCCAGCAACCAATAACAAGCAATCTTAAAATACCTATAACTTCACTAATAGCCCAAAATTATAAATACCCCCAATACACCATACACAACCCTTTCAACAATATAATTCAACAATCACTCAACTTTCCATTCCACCATTCACTCACACATGCAAACCCCGATCCACACAGCATACAATTACAAATACAGCAAACTAAAATCCTCAGAAATCCTCAGAAGAACCAGACAGCACTCTAATTTAAATCAACAAAGTGCTTGAGTAGTACTAATCCATCTGAAAAATTTGGCAAATAAGTCTGTCCAAAATGTCTTTCATTAAAATGCTGAAGAGTTCTCATCTCTGCAGCCCTAAACAACAAAATTATGAGGGCTCTCACTCCCCAACATTCACTGTTCCTTTTATTATTTTCTTTACAAGTTCATGATAAAAGCATTTCCACTACTGCACAAAACACTGACTTCCAAACTCAGACTTCCCATTGAAGGTTCAGCCAGGGTACTCACAAAGCCGAGCCTCCAGGGAGCAGATCTCACAGGACAGGGTTTACACGCCATTTCAGCTCACAACATCCACCGTTCATGGCCACCTTCAATAGTGTCAGCCCACCGGTCAGCAGGACTACACAGGGACCCTCCAGCCACAACTCCACAGGTTCTCTCCAGCAGAGAGTAGCCGCCCTCCAATGACCACCTCCACTGGATACCCCTCAAATTGCCCCCAAAGATCCATCAGCCCCACCAATCGAAAATGCCTCACAGTTCACCTCCTTCAAACTTCCTTCACTTTCTTCCTTCGCAGTGCTCCTTTGACCCAGGCTCCCTCAGACTCCCACACCGCTCAGCAGCAGTTCCTTCCTGCAGAGTCACTCCACTGACCCAGCCAATACCAGTTAGCTGGGTCCACCTCCACTTCTCCACAGTGTTCTCCCCTGCTTCAAACCTCCAGGCAAGTCCAAAAATGTCCCGCTCTGTATATCATGTAGATCTACAGTCAAAGATGGTACGGCGGTCAGCAAGAACACAACGCCACAACACCATGATGCTATAATGCACAACCGAACTGTACTGACATGGACACCGAAATAAGGCACTGAAAACCCGCTCTTCTTCATATACTACTGATTTTACTTGAATCCCCGAATATAACAAAAACGATATCCCAATAAAAAATAATAACAACAAAACAATAAACACAAACATTTAAAACAACAGCTCTCAGACTTTACAACTGGCCTAGACAGATAGACAGAAACCTTTATTTTTCCACAGGACAGAGCTTTTAGGATTAAAAAGCCCTGTTTTACAAAGCTGTCCTGATATTCAAAATAGTTTCAGACAAAGTAAATATCAATACACATCACATATACATTTTATAAAGTGTACACAAGCAGAGAAAAGTCCATTACATAATATACAATAACATACAAAGTAATGCAGCAGATGAGATAAATAGATACACGGGTAATATGTTTGATGTCGAATTGCCTTGTTTAAGGAATGAGATTTAGACATACTGTAACTTAAGTAGAAGATATAAACACAGTAAAAAAAAAAAAAAAAATAGAAAAAGGCCCCCCTCCCACGGAACCTTTTAGGACTATGACAGGGTTGAATACGGCCCTGTCCCAGTTGTTATGGAGAAAAAGATTAAATGCAAGGATCTGTTCTATTCTCTCCTTTTTCTGTCTCTTCTCTGTCTGGTTGCGCAACCAAATTTTCTCATGAGATCTAGGACTTGATCACCCTGATGGTCTTGCAATTCTCTGCCTCTCCAAAAAAAAAATCCTGATGTTTCAGCAGCTGTGGTGGCAAGAGCTCAGGCAAAAAAATCTCAGATGGTGGGGACTCTTTTCCTTTCGCTAATTTTGATTCAGACTTGTTGGAGCAAAATCCAAAAGTCCAGAAAAAAAAAGATGATGCCTAAAGAAACTATGGCAACAAAAGACTGATAGACAAAAGCGGTTAACATATAAAAATGCTAAAACTAAACTGATCACTGATTGTGATTTTCTTTCAAAACAAGCTAACAATGTTTCTCTCCAGGGTTATTTTTGAGCAGCTGGGGGTAAAACCAAAACAGGGTGAACCTATGTTTAAAAAATGTAATGGCTACTGTACAGAGTTTGAGTGAAACCTCAGACACAGGACCAGATAAAACAATTGGTTATACCACAAAAGTATAGATCTGAGTTGTTACACATAGCACATGATAGTCCTATGGCTGGTCATTCGGGGAGGGATCACACCCTTGCCAAATTGCTGTACAGATTTTGCTGGCCTAAAATTCATAAAGATGTTGTTACCAATTGCAGTTTTTAAGCCTTTTGCAGAACTGTTAACTGACAAAAGCATTCTGTGAAAAGCAAGACATCTCTTCACAAGGTTCCCAGGCAAAAATTTATGAAAACAGCAGCAATGCTTTTGCTAAAAAGACAAGAAAAGTAAGAGACTGAGACTAAAACTTGATTAAGAGATACCTTCAAAAGGACTTAGTTTTCCCTGTTTGTACTGCCATTATAGTTATTATAAACATTTTTTTTTATTTTACTGTTATTAATAATAAAACACTTGTTGCCAATTTTACAACTGCTTCTGGTTTTCCTATGCTTCCTAATCTGTGCCTCGACGAGAGAACTGCAAGACCGTCAGGATGATCAAGTCCTAGGTCTCACGAGAAAATTTGGTTGTGCAACCAGACAAAGAAAAGACAGAAAAGGAGAGACTAGAACAGATCCTTGCATTTAAACTCTTTCTCCATAACAACTGGGTCAGGGCTGTATTCAACCCTGTCACAGACTACTCAAAACAAACACATATATTCCTCCATACAGTATCAATACCTGTTTTTATAAGAGGCATGGTTTTTTGCACCCCTGATCTCAGGTTCTATTTCGTTCCATAATTTTGGCAGATATTTCCTCTGCATTTTAATGTAAGAATTATGTACAAAGGGAATCACTAGACACCTGTTTCTTAGGTCTCTTAAATTATGCTGTTTTCTTTTCTGTGCAAATCTGGATCACGATATATATTCTCCCTCAAATTCCAAACAAGCCTTAACCCTCCATTTTCTTTTTTCTCCTAATTTCAAGAGAGTCCCATTTTAGTTGCTTTAACATGTCACAATGATGTATGTTACAATGACAGTTCAATACATATGTATGGGAGGTAACTTACACTGAGAGAGGTCTGTCTAGAGGATTTTCCAGCGTGTAATTGCATACGCAGCACTAGTTGAGGAAGCAGAAGGCTAGCAGCGTTTGAATACTGTAATTGTGGTAGGGGTATACTGCGGCATCCAAGTGCGGGCTAAAGAGAGCCTTTAAGGGGTAGGAGTGATTGTTTTTTCAGCAGGTAAACAGCTGAGAGTTGGTCATACCCACCCTCCCTGCTTCTCCCCATTCCCATCCTCCCCCAGCTACTCCACAGTTACAGGAATCGTGGGGGGTTGCACTTCCTGCCACTGCACAGTAAAGAGTTATGTACAGGTACATACAAACATACGAATGTGCCAGCAGAAACAGACCACATGAGTCTATCTAAGTCTGCTTGAGTGTGCCACTTGCACCCCAAGTTTGCAGCTGCCCCACCCCCTCCCCTATGTTATCCCACTGCCACCCCACCTACCCCACCCTCACTTTCCCCTGTTCCCTGTCCCATGCCCTTTTAAAGCTGTTCAGAATTACATGATACCACCCTCTCCATGAAATAGTGTCTCCTCATTTCCCTACTAAATCTTCCCCTCTATTCTTAGCCCATGCCCACCGGTGTCCCTCCCTCCTTAAGCAAGACCCCATCTGCCCTATCCTTATCGATCCCCTCAGGCGAGAGAGGGCAGCCTCCAGGTGGGTTCATCCCCAACAGAGTGGCAGGGGTAGCCCTAGCTTAAAACTAGATCATACAAAGGAGGAAGAAAAGAGAGCAGGGGAAATACCAGAGAAGGAAGTAGGACAAAAAACAAGAGAGGAGGCAAAGAGAGGCAGAAAGAAAGGGAGCAATAACAGAAGCAGAAAAAAAAAATTGATGGGGACATAGCTGATTTGGAGCAGACAAGCAAGCTCAGAGGGGCAAGTTAGCAAAGCAGGAAGTCTATAGACAAATAAAGGACTATGATGAGAGTCATGCAGTGTAATGGCTGTGGAGCAGCGATATGCAGAAAGACCTTCTGGATGTTGTGGTGTTGCCCCATATGCAGGCACCTCTCTGGGCTGAGGGCGGAGGTCAACAGTCTCTAGGCTGAGCTAGCTAGGTTAAAAGAGGTCTTTGCACTCACCCAGAGGCCACCTCATCAGATTCCATCCCCTCAAGGGTTGCTGCGCAGAGATAATGGATGGACTAAGGTGGACTCAGTGAGGGTGGGGGCACAGGCATATCCCACAACCGGTGATGCTACAAAACTCGTATGCCACCCTGGCGGAGCGAGAAGGTCACACAGAGCCTCCCAATGTAGTCACACCAAGGGAGAATGAGCGAGTCCTCCAAGATGGAAACCCAAGGAAGGCAAAAGGGGACCCCAGAGGAGAAGGAAACAAATCCTGTTTAGCGAGTCCATTGTGAAGGGAATAGAGTTTGGGATAGGCACTGGGGTGGGGAAAGGATGCAGTGTGCCTGTCTGGAGGCACAGCTCGATGGGAAGGGGGACGGATCCTAGGGATCGACAGGGCAGTTGTTAGGAGGGAGGAGCTGGATGCCATTGTTCACATGGGGACAAATGATCTAGCAGGAAAAGCAGAGGCTATAGAAGCAATGAAGAGGAACTTCAGGGACCTGAGGAGGGGCATTAAGCATGTAGCATGCTCCGTAGCATTCTCAGAGGCACTGTCTGTCTATGGCAAGGGAGAAGGAAGGGCCATCCGTACCAGGGAATTCAATGTACAGTTGAAAGATTGGTATGGACAAGAAGGGTTCATCTTCACTGGGGGACTGGGACCCAACCTGGGGGTATGAAGGACAGTACAAGCCAGATGGCCTACATCCATCCAAAGGGGGGGGGTACCAAGATCCTGGGTTAAAAGTTTAAATGTTTCATCAGCAACCATTTAAACTAGCCAAGGGGGGGGGAGGCGAAAGCAGGCAGGGTAGGGAATATCATATAGCCTCCTCCACAGGAAGGAGCAGTCAAAAAGGAGGATACTAGGGTCAAAAGACCACCAAGAAAACAACAATTCTACCTAAGTAACATGGAGAAGGAAACGAATAAAAGAACAAAATGCAAAAAGGGAACAAAGGGGAGTAAGAGGGGAGGTGACCAAATATGGAAAGCATTATGCACAAATGCCCGCAGCCTGGGAAACAAATTCCCAGACCTGGAGGCATTAATGGGGGAAGCAAACCTGGACATAGTGGCTGTTACAGAAACATGGTACACAGAAAACCATGAATGGGATGTAGCGATACAAGGATACGCTCTATTCAGAAAAGACAGGGAGGGAAGACAGAGAGGAGGGGTGATCATATACGTAAGGGAGGGAATCCAAGCAACTTAGGTTCAGGGGCTGCAGGAGTGAGCTGAGGCACTGTGGGTCACCCTACAGACAGGAAATGGAACCAGCATTAGAACAGGGGTGATCTATAGACTTCCAGTGCAGGGAGAACAGTCAGACGAAGCAATAGTGAAAGCCATCAACAAAATGGCAGCCAAAGGTGAAATATTGCTGCTCGGGGACTTCAATCTACCAGATGTACATTGGAGCACCCAGACAAATACAGCCAAAAGCAGGAACATACTGACTACACTGCAAGAGGCAGGCCTAAGACAGCTTGTAGCTGAAACCAACTGTGAGGGGGCTATACTAGACCTGGTACTTACCAATGGGGACAGTGTTAGGAAGGTTAAGGTAGGCAGCTATATAGGAACCAGCGACCACAGGACAGTGTCGTTTAATGTACACACGGGGAGGAGGCTAACCACACTAAAGTCAAGGTCCTGGATTTCAAGAGGGCCAACTTTGACAGAATGGCGGAATGTCTCAAGGGAGCCCTGGCAAAGGAGGACAAGTGGGGGGAGTGGAAAAGCAGTAGGCTATTCTGAAGGAGGCCATAGCAGAAGCAACTAACCTCTGTGTGAAACAACAAAGCAAGTGTAAGTTGAAAGCAAAGACTGCTTTGGTTCTCAAGGGAGGTGGCCAGGAAAGTGAGGGATAAAAGAACAGCATTCAGCAGATACAAAGAAATAGAGGGAATAGGACAGGAAGCAGTAGCTAGAAAAACAGAGGGAGGCAGGAAAGGCAGTCAGAAGCGCAAAGGTGCAATCAGAAGAAATATAGCACAGGCTGAAAGGAAAGGGCATAAGACCTTCAGATATATCAGCAAGAGATAGAAGTCAAGGGGTGAGATTGTCAGGATAAAGAGGGAGAGAGGGAGGAGGGTGTACAGAAGAGGACATTGAGAAGGCAACAATACTGGACAAATATTTTTGTTCAGTTTTCATGAAGGAAGGAAAAGGAGAAGGCCCAAAACTCAGCCAGAAAAGCAGACAGGGAGGGGAGGTTGACACCACTCCATTCAAGGTAAAGAGAGTCCTGGAGGAACTCGGGAACCTGAAAACAGATAAAGGCAATGGGGCCAGATGGAATCTACCCCAGAATATTAAAAGAGCTCCGAGAGGTGCTGGCAGCCCCGCTGACTTCCTTATTTAACAGATCACTGGAGACAGGGGAAGTCCCAGAGGACTGGAGGAGGGCAAATGTGGTCCCTCTCCACAAAAGTGGGAGCTGTGAAGAGGCTGGCAAGTATAGACCAGTCAGCCTAACCTCGGTGGTGGGGAAGCTAATGGAGACTCTGTTAAAGAAGAGGATTGTGTCATTCCTAGAAGCAAGTGGCGCACAGGATCCAAGGCAGCATGGATTCACAGTGGGGAAGGTCATGCCAAACGAATCTAATACAATTTCTTTGACTGGGTGACCAGGGAGGTAGATTAGGGAAGGGCGGTGTCTGTGGCCTACTTAAGACTTCAGCAAGGCCTCTGATGCCGTCCCACATAGAAGGCTGGCAAACAAGTTAGGTAGCATGGGGGTGGGCCCCAAGATGCTAAAATGGGTCACAAATTGGTTGAAGGGCAGGACACAGAGGGTGCTGGTAAATGGTATTCATTCTGAGGAGAGGCAGGTGACCAGCGGGGTGCCACAGGGAACTGTCCTGGAGCCAGTCCTCTTCAATGTCTTTATAAGTGACATTGCGGAGGGGCTGAAGCGGAAAGTATGTATTTTTGCAGACGACACCAAGATCTACAACAGGGTTGATACTCCAGAGGGGACAGAAAAATGAGAAAGAACCTCAGCAGGTTGGAGGAGTGGTCAGAAGTGTGGCAGCTAAGTTTCAATGCCAAAAAGTGCAAGGTCATGCACTTGGGGAGCAGAAATTCTGGAGAGGTCTACAAAATGGGGTGGGGAGGTACTAGTGGCCACCAGGCAGGAACAGGACCTGGGGATACTAATATCAGATTGCCTAAAAGCAAGCAAACAGTGCAAGAAGGCGGTGGGGAAGGTCAGTTGGATGTTAGGGTGCATTGAGAGTGGGATCACCAGCAGAAAGAAGGTGGTGGTTATGCCACTGTACAGATCACTGGTGAGACCTCAGCTGGTGTACTATATCCCGTTCTGGAGACTACATTTCTGGAAGGACATAGATAGACTGGAGGCAGTCCAAAGGAGGGCTACAAAGATGGTGCAGGGCATGCATGAAAAACCTTACGAGGACAGGCTGAGGGAACTCAATATGTATTCCATGGAAGACAGGAGAGAGAGGAGGCACATGATAGAAACATTCAATTACCTCAGGAGTATAAACAAGGTACAAGAAGGCAGCATCTTTTAAAAAAAGAAGATGAGCAAGAACTAGGGGTCATGAAATGAAGTTGGGGAGGGGAGTTCAGGGGCAACATGAGAAGTACTTTTTCACTGAAAGAGTGGTGGCTGCTTGGAACAGCCTCCCAGGGGAGATGGTAAGGGCAAAGTCAGCTGGGCAATTTAAGAGTGCATGGGATAGACATATGGGTACCATAGAGATAGGGAAAAAAAGGTGGACTGTTAATCAAATAGGATGTGTGGTTTAAAATAGGGGGAAAAATGAGCAGACTGGATGGGCCACATGGTCCTTAGTGCCATCAACTTCTATGTTTCTATGTATCTAGCCGTTCTATAATATGTCTCTTCTAGTTTATCCAAGAGTACCCGGGTAGCATGCTGATATATCAGGCTTCCACATTCTAATGTAGGCAGAAGAAGATGCTAAGCAATCCTGTTTCTTGATGCTTGATAAAGTAGGGACTTTCCTACGGAAAACTAACCTAATACTGACCTTGCTTACAGTGCTGGTTATACATTTTGTCAAAAGTAAGCTTGCTGTCAATTTGTACTCCTAAATACTTACAAGAATTTACAATGTCTTCTAATAAAAAAAATTTCAAAGTTAGCTAAAATGTTTTCTTTTTCTTTTTTTTATCAGTTGTGCTTCTTCCGTATTATATAGATCCTTGTCGCCAGACAGATTATGGTTAAGGTAATGACACATGTCCTCCACACATACAGAAAGACACAAAGTTGTCACGCCTTTTTTTTTCGTAAATAGACAGCGTGTTGTACTTCTGAGTGGCTGTGTAGTTTTCAGGGTTTCTGACAGCGTGGTGAGAGTGCTGACGGGAACTTCTTAAGGTTTGCTGACAGAACGTGGTGTGACTGCTGACAACTTGGGGTAGCTAAGGGTCTACTTTCGGGGTGACTTTGCTTGATGTGGCACTACTTTTTTTTCTGTTTCTCATTGGAAAGGGAGTGATTGTTTTTTTTTTATTTTTATGGAGGACATCAGGCCACTTATTATCCTGGAAGGATCCTGCAGTGTGGATTTGTCAGCTGAGGATTTACTTATTAATTTAAAAGTTTAACCAGGAAGTACATACTGAGCTGAAAACAGCTAGTTTCCAGATGTGTCCTGAGGAGAGGGGAGTAGGAGATAGCGAACAATAAAAAAAATAAGGTAAAATACAATAATATAGTTTTACAAGCAGAAGCATAAATGGTATAGGCAGAATAGTAAATGAAGGCATCTAGAAAATAACACACACACACACTATTATATATATATATATATATATATATATATATATACACACAGAAAGGGAAAATAGAACAGTAAGAAGAGGGCAAGACTAGAGAATGGAGAAAGAGGAAGGGTCACAAGCAGTTGCAGGCAGGATGACAAAAGTCAGAAAGGAGAGACTTTAGGGAGGAAGGATAAGAGGCAGAATGAATAGGAAGGGGGAAGGGAAGATCAAAGTTTTGGAAAGCGGAACAAAAAAGCAGATTGGCCAACAATAGATTTTCTAGATGGAAAAGAGAGAGAATGGAAAGTATTATTGCAGAGAGGGTAGGAGGAAGAAGGAGGAGGGGAAATAAGGGATGTGAGATAAGAGGGAAGAGTGCCAAACCAGAATTTGGATAAAAAAAAGAGACTCAATGGGAAAGGCACCTAGCATCAAGAGAGGGAAGGGAAAGAGCAAAGTAAAGAGAGCAGTGGTGAGTACAAGAGGGTCAATCTGAAGCAAAGTGGCAGAAAGAATGAAGAAGGGGGTTCAGTCTGGCAAGGGAGGATTTAGGGGCACTACTGTAGACTAAATCACCATAGTCAAAAATTGGAAGGATAATTTTTAGGACAATTTCTCGGTGGGCAGGGAGCAGTATACTCGCTTTATTCATGTACAAAGCACCAAGCTTAGGGTGAAGCTTTCGGGGAATTGCATCAATGTGCACAGAGAAATCAAGATGCCAGTTAGACCCCGAAGTACTAAAGGAGGAGACATCTTCAATATTAGCACCATCAAGGGGTTTAAATAGTAGGGGAGAAGTAAGTTTGGCAAGCCTTTGATGGATAACAAAAGTCAATGAGACTGTTTTTTTGGCATTAAGAGATAGTTGGTTATCCTTGAACCAGCGCTGAATGTTGTCAAAATCCAACTGAAGTCAGGAGGTAAGGTCACGGGGAGGGAAGTCAGATGCAAAATGAACTGTGTCATCAGCACAAATATGAATAGACACAGATGATGATGTGGGGAACGTGGAAACGAAGCTGAGCCGAGACTGAATAAAGCTGACAGGTGAGCCGGGTGCAAGCGGTCTTGGGGGAACAAGTTCCAAAAACATGGTATTGGCTCTAATATGGGTTTTATGACTGTTTAATGAAATTATTTCACTTTATACTGAGTGTTGCACTGGAGTTCTTGGTTTAGCAGGGATCTAATATGGCAGAGTTTCTCTCTTCCTTTTCAGGGGGTCGTACTGATTTCCTTTAACGTTCTCATTGAAGAAGCAACCAACTGGCACCTTTTGCGGTGGTCATATTAGGATTTACCATGGCAGAAAGGTGCCAGTCAGTCAACCAGACTGTGGCATTTTTGGATCCCACTGTATAATTATGCATATCCTTTCCTGATTTTGAATACCTTCATAAGCGACATTGCAGAGGAGCTTGAGGATAAGGTGACTCGTTGTGGAAGATACAAAAACCTGCAACAGGGTTGATAGGAAGGAGAGGAGTGAATGGAAAGGGATCCGAGGAAACTAAAAGAATGGCCTAGGGGGGTGGCAGCCAGGTTTCAATGCCAAAGACTGCAAGGTTATGCATTTAGAGCTGTGTAGCCCAGGGGCTGTGTATAAGATGGGGGGACTGGAGCTGACAGTCCCCAAGCAAGAAAGAGATCGGGGGGGGTCATCATATCTGATGGCCTCTATGTAGCTGCACAGTGTGGCAAAGCAGTGGGAAAGGCTAACAGAATGCTGGGTGCATTGGAAGAGAGATTTCTAGCAAGAGGAGGCAGGTGGTGCTGCCGTTATATCACTCACTGGTGTGGCACCACTTGGGAGTACTGTGTCCAGTTCTGGAGACCACAACTCCAGAAGGACATTGAAAGGGTGGAGACAGTACAGAGAGGGGCAACCAAAATGATTAGGGGGTTGCACAAGAAGCCATATGAGGAAAGGCTGCAGGAACTCAACATGTACTCCCTGGAAGAGAGGAGAGTGAAGGGGGACATGAATGAAACCTACAAGTACCCCACAGGAGTGAACAAGGTGCAAGTAGAGGATCTATTTCAGAGAAAGAAAGGCAACAGAACAAGGGAGCATGCAATGAAGCTAAGAGAGAAAAGTTTAGGAGAGATGTACAGAAATACATCTTCACAGAAAGCGTGGTGAATGACTGGAACAGCCTGTCAGAGGAGGTAGTGGGGGCAAAGCCTGTGGGAGCTTCAAGCATGTGTGGGGTAGGTGCAGGGGAATACTAGGTACAGAAACGGAGGGGGGGTGACATCTATGATGAACTAGGGTCAGTAGTGACAAAACAGGCAGGGACAAGGGACTGGCTAGATGGGCCTAAACGTCCTTTTCTGCTGACAAAATTTATGTTTCTATGTAGTTGCCTGCAACCACAATCCTGGCTCAGATCCACAGAGCTGTATTAGAACTCTCTAAGAAATTTGGTGTTGCATCTAAAAGAAGCTACAGTATTCCAGTGCAGAAACAACTTGTGAAATACATAAAGAAGTAGCGCAGCAGTATTCATTCAAATTTGATTACCCCATATTTGGAATACTATACCTAGGAATTTAAGGTTATACAGTTATCCATTGTCTTGGAAGAAAATCAAGGAATGGTTTGCTAGTCAAGCTGCTTTACCACAACCATGTTGCCACAGTGTTGGAACTAGTTAAACTGCTAGAGTAGAGATTGTGCACACAGCCTTGGAGGTTCGTTGAGAGCATGCTTTTACTCTTTACACTTGTATGTACTTCTGTTCTAATATTTGCACTCATATATTGCAACTTAAGAATATTTTATTAAGTATTGCTTAGTTATGCTTATAGCTTTTCTTACGTTTTTTTTCCTTGTAACCTGGTCTTGACAAGATTGATAGACTGACAAGGGAAGCTCCAAAAGTATCTCTTGTAAATGAGCGGAAGCTCAATGAGAATGGCCTTATTCAATTTGCTGAATAAAAATTACTACTACTACTACTACACAGTTTTCTTCTGTACAGGACTCTCTTTTTTGGGGTGTTTCCACCTCCTTGATCCATAAGCACAGCTCTGCATGTAGCACCCCCATGTGTCATAATAAGTTATATACTGGTGCTCCAACCAGTGACATCACCTGCTGCAATCAGTAGTGGCTTGAGATGCCGATACCACTACCTGTGTGTGCTATGACTTTGATGGAAATACAGCACCATTTGGAGCATCCATTTAGCATCCCATGCAGGTAGCAGTATCGGTAACAGAAGCCACTGATGGACTACCTATGTAGGCACAAGAGACAGCCATATACCAAGCTGGCTTTAAGACCAGAGAAACAGAATACAAAGACATATCCAGAAGGAGAACAGGGGAGGAAGCAGATGAGGACACCCAGGACGCTTCCAGAAATTAGCCATTATTTATTTATTTATTTAGTTTTTGTTGACCGGGTAAGTGCACTAGGCAGATTCTGCCTAGTTTCAGGCACGATGTGGGGGAGGGGAATACAAATGAATGCCAAATGACCTTGAACCAAATTAAGCTGTTGGTGGTATTTTTAGAGAATGGGGGAAATTTGGCCAGGGCACCTGGGAAATTCCCCTACTCATGCAACGGGGCGCTGCTGCTATGGAGGAAGGTGTTGCGAGTGCTCATTCTGCTGGTGTACCTGTGGGTGTGCAGGTCTCCCAACCCACAGGTTCAGCCCAGGAGACCAACAATGTTGCTGAACCTACTAGTGCAATAGAAACGGAATTACCCATTTTTGTGACTGATCCACTAAGCCCACCTTCGGGTCTCTCTTCAACGGATGAAGCCTGGTTGTCTAAACTCTTAGAGCAAAACAAAGCACTAAGATTTGCAGAACACAAAAGTACTACGAACCCATACTCTGTTGCAATGGATTTCCCTGAGTTGCAGTCCGACCAGCTAACTTCTGCAGATTTGCAAGCTGCTGCATTGTGTTTGAAAGAACTGCCTGTCTGTATGGACGCAACTTCAGTTTCAGCTGAGCATTCTACAACACCGTCTGCTGACGTATGTGCATCAAACGCATTCCTCCTGCATGAGTCAGAGCAGGCGGCAGAATTGGTGACAGATGCAGTGCGGTCTATGTTGCTGACTGAAACGCAACAAGATTTTGGTGAGATGGTGGACACAGCGAGTACTTCTCCCACTTTGCAGCAAAAGACTGCTTGTGAAGCTGTTACGGACCTTGGTTTGCGTAAAGGTAGAGCTGCTGATAGTTCTCCCCCGATCCAACGTGGGCATTCCCTGACCTCTTTAGAACACTCACTTCTGGCTGTTGGCTGGAAAAGAGGTGAGTTGGGTGTTTGGGTTCCTGATCCCTCGCATAGTCCGATTCCAGGCCAACCTCCTCCCCAGGAGGATTTGTTGACTGCTGGGGCACATCATACTTCCTTAAAAATAATTGATTCCTCTTCGGATCCCTTGGTTAGCTCGGATGTCAGTAATGACAAAAACGGAACAGTTTTGCCTTCTTTCTCACTTTCTAATTCTTCCGAATCAGAAGACCCAGAACCGATACCTGAAGAAAGGGGTGATAGGCCAATTATGGATCATGAATCTCCACAACCTAAGGAGAATTTTTTTGAACAGGCGAAAACTGCATGGGAGCAATTTCGACAAAAAGACCCCTTTTCTGGCCCCCCACCCTTACAGAGACTCAATGCTGTCTGTGTGGAGCATGTAGGGGGGTTGGAAAATGACCCTGATCATCTGTATGTTGGCAGAACCTTAATAAAAACATCATTAGGTTTTTCTCTAACGAGATACATGCACTGATTCATGTTTCAGGAACTAAAGTGTTTGATATTAGCTTTAATACCCCACAGGGTTTAGACCATTTCTGGTCTAAATATGATGCTTTAAAATATTCAGAAGTTTGGATTCCATTTCGTGTTCTCCCCTTAACTTAACCTTCAATTAAGAATGTGACAGTTATTTTTAGAAATGAGTCTGTGTCTGTCCATGATATCACCTACTGGATAGAAAAAAATTAGATGTCATTGAATCTCCACAACCTATTTTTGATGAAGAACATTTGTGGAATGGGGGCTGGAAATATCAAGTTTGTTTAAGGAATAATAGTTTGGGGCCTGTACATTTACCAAATACTTTGTTTTTGGGGAGTGAGAGAGGACACTGTTTTTATCCAGGGCAACCAAGGACATGTTTTAAGTGTAGGGTTTCTACTCATTTGGGGTCTGCCTGTGATAGGCTGAAATGCAATCTGTTTGGCCTTTGGGCATCACAGTGTGGACTGTAAAGAAGAGATGAGGTGCAATTTGTGTCTGGACTTCGGACATACCTATAGAAACTGTTCATGGGCCACTCACAATCGCACAGATCATGTCAGTCAAGATTTTATAATCAGAGAAGCCGAAGAAGAATATGGCCAAACACGGTGCCTCTGTACCTAAACCCCAATCAAGCACAGCTAGGCCTGCTACCCCCCTCCCCCGCAGAACTTGTGGTGGAAGTAGTGGCGGGGGAACCTATGTCTGAAGAATCAGTAGCTCCTCCAGCTGGTAATGTTATACATGTACCATGTGGAACTACGGTGGTGGAAACCATGATAACTGGATTTATGTGTGGACTTCAATTTTTGTATTGCCATTCAAATTTTGGTGTTTAAACAAGGGGAGAGGTCAGATTTGAATGACTGGAGGTCACACAGCCTACTAAATACTGATTATAACATTTTGTTAAAAATTCTACACAATAGGTTAGCAAATTCAACCTCAACTCTTACTTCAGTGGCCCAAACTTGTCCAGTACCAACCTCCAACCGTTAAAAGTATAGCAAAGAAATGAGGGACTAAACAAACTAGGCCTCGGTCCAAGGTAGCTAAAGCTAATATACCTGGGGATGAAGGAATACTTCTGAAGAATAGTTTTGAAATATTGGCTAAAGGTACGCCAGACTCAGAAGAGGGGGGAGATTCAGAAGCGTCTTCTTTAGCCCCTCATTCTTCTGAATCTGAAGGGGAGCTGCAGGTGCAGGAAATTAATAAGGATAGGAAAAAGAAAATAGGTGCCAGAATACGGAGGAGTTCTAGACTGAAGAAGCCACCTTAAACTATTTCACTGTTCCCTTCCCCAGTGCCTCATTCACTGATTAGCATTGCTATGGTGAATGTCAGTAGTATTAAGAATGCTAAACGAAGGGTTGCAACTATGACAGCTATGAAAAATCTCAATTGTGAAATCTGTCTGCTACAAGATACTTGGCTGAATACAGATTATTTGGTTAGAGCAGCACGGAAACTTTGGTGTTGGGGTCCTTCCTTTTTTTCATTTGGTACAGCTGTTTGTGATGGTCTCGGAGTTCTGTTTCGAGGGGATGGATTTAAGATTTCTCAGTTAGTTGATATCTCTCTAGGGAGAACGTTGCTGCTAGATTTTTCATATAAAGGGGAGGGTTGGAGACTGATTAACACTTACGCTCCTCCTAACAAAAAAGATAGGGTAGATCTCTTTAATATGATCAAAATACAGGTTACCACCTGTAATAGGAGTTCTAGGAGTGGTATATGTTGTTCATCCACACTTGTTGGCAGGTTCCTTGCCATTTTAAATGTTGCTGGAAGGTCTTCAAGCTAGCTCCTCCCACCCACCCGGGTGGTAAAACCCTTGGCTCTGCCCCATGACATCAGATCTACCCGCTGGAAGCCAGGTTGCGTGTCGAGGCCGGGGAGGTCGGGTGGGTCATGTGGATGAACAACATATACCACTCCTAGAACTCCTGATACAGGTGAGTAACCTGTATTTCTAGGGATGTGGATATGTCGTTCAATCCACACTTGTTGGCAGACTCCTAGCAGTTCTCCGGGAGGAGGGAGGCCAGGCGCACACCCCCTACTTAGGGAATAAGGACTGGAGAACCAAGGTCCCAAAACCAGCATCCCGGCGTGACTCTAGGTCAATGTGGTAATGGGAAATGAAGGTATGTGCTGACTTCCAGGTAGCATCCCTGCAGATTTCCTGGATAGGGACGTCCCTAGAAGCAGCCACCGAAGCAGCGGTATGGTGGGTACAATGAGCTCGTATCCCTTTGGGAGGCTCCATGCCCGCCAACCTATAGCAGAGATCTATGCAGGAGGTGACCCACCTGCCTATCGTCCACTTGGCTGCAAGTCTGCCAGGTGCAGCTTCAGCATAGGTGACAAATAGCTGGCGAACCTCTCCCCGCACTTCAGCCATTTGCTTCTTATAATAAGAGATCGCTCTTCTAGGGTCCAAAGTATGGAGCCTATATTCGGCCTCCGAGGCATGACTGGGGTAGAACACCGGCAGAGTCAACACCTGGTTAAGGTGAAACCCGGACCCCTCGGCACTGCAGGAATGCTGTCACCACTGCCATGCATTTGGTGAAGACCCTGGGACCTGGAGAGAGGCCGAAGGGCATGGCCCGGAACTCATAGAGATATCCCTCTGCTCTGAAGTGGAGGAATCGCTAATGAGATGGACAGATTGGGACATGAAAGAATGCGTCCTGAAGGTCCAGAGAACAGAACCACATGCCTGGTTCCAAGGATGGAATGATCTGAGCCAAAGTGACCATCCTGAAGGTGCGAGGCCTTAGGAACTTGCTCAGGTCGTGCAAGTTGAGAATGGGCGCCAGCCCTGTCCGTTTGGGACCAGGAAGTACCTGGACACAAATCCTGGGTCGGGGGGTCCCACTCGCTGATCACCTCCTTCTGGAGGAGCAAGGCAATGTCAGCTCGGCCGAGCCAACAGAGGCTGGAACCCGTGAGCCCCCGCGGGCGAGCGGCTCAAATGTGGGGGAATGCCGAATTCCAGAGGCAGACCCTTGCTGACTACTTTAGCACCCAGCCGTCCATGGTGATAGCGGACCAGGCAGAAAAGAAGTGGTGGAGCCGTCCCCCCACGGGGGGAACCCGGGGAGGAGTGATGAGGTCGAGGGCAACATCCCTCAACCCATCACTGGGCAGGCTTGGAGGAAGGGCCCACTGAGGGACCTCCTGGACCCTTGCCTCCAGGCTTCCTACTAGAGGAAGCGGCCGATTTGGCCTTAGGGTGCCAAGTGTGAGCCTGCTGGCCCTGATGCTGGTGTTGCTGGGCCAGACATGCTGCAGGAGCAGAAGGGCAAAAGGGCTTACGCTGCTGCGGGCAGCCTTTGTCCTTCTGGGCAGATGTGACAGAGTCCAAGGTGGCATTGGACTTCTCGATCCTCTGGAGATGGCCTTCCACTCCGGGCCTGAACAAGTCGGTGTCCAGGAAGGGAACGTCTGCCAGCTTGTGCTGGGTGTCCGCAGTGAAGGTGGAGATCTGCAGCCAAGCTCTGCGGCGCATGGCCACTGCGGCCGCTACTGACCAGGCACAAGAGTCACCAATGTCCATTGAAGTTTGGAGCTGTTCTTTAGCCACTGCCCTTCCCTGATCCCACACCTGCTTGACCGTCGTGTGAAGGTCAGCCAGGAGATTAGGAATCACCTAGTCCAGGGAGCCCATATGGGCGTGTGAGAAATGTGCCATCAGAACGTCCGAGCTAGCCTGACGAAGGCCTAGGGAGGAAGCAGAGTAAACCTTCCCTCCTGAGTAATCCAACTTTTTGGATTCCTTACTGGACAGTTTGTCCACATCCCGAGCATTTCCAGAACGCCGGAAAACACTATCGGTCACTAACCCCTCCGCAGAGGGGTGCTCTGAGAAACTGGAGAGTGAACCAGTGGGGACCACGTACTTCCAAGCCATCCTGGCCGAAGGCACGGGACAAGATGCTGGCCGCTGTCACAACTCCAAGGCCGGGCCAACAATGGCTTTGGCCACCAGAAAGGCCTCTGTAGGGTAATCCCCTCGGTCCAGTATCTCCATAAGGGGGTACTTGGCCCATTTTTGGATGTGTTTGAGCTGCATCCCAGTAGACTCTGAGATGAGTCGAAGCATACCCAGAAATGAGGATGGGCTCTCGTCCACCGACTGGCCTCCTGCAGACTCCAGGTCAATCGGCCTGGAGAACAGGGAAGAGTCATCATCAGACTCTGAGGAGTCTGCAAACAGCTGCTGAGCGCCTGAGCCACCCTCCACCTGCTGAGGCTGATCGGGAGTGAGGGTGACCGACAACCTATGGGGCAAGCCAGTCTTCGGTTGTGGAGGCGGAGGTTCCACCACAATGGGTGGAGCAGTCGGTTTCAGCCGAACAACCAGCACCGGGGGCAGCTCCTCGACTACCACGAGGGGTTGTTTCGGCCGCTCCGGTGACAGCCACTTAATGGCAGGAGAAGGCGACAGAGTTGGCTTGTTACCGGTCAGTAAAAGTTGCTGCCACATCAAGTCCTCGTAGTGCCGACAAAACTTGTGCCAGAGCCTATCCTCCGAAGAGGACGAGCGGAGACACCGCTTTCCATGGTGCCGAGACCACCGACGTCAGTGGGACCGGCTGGACCTGGAAGAGGACCAAGACCGAGACCTTTAGAGATTCGGTGAGTCAAAGAGGGCACGGGGGAAACCTGTCCCTCCTTCCGTGCAAGGACCTTACCCGTGGACTTCGGCAGAGGAGGCACAGGCAAGTCTTCGGTAATCACCGGGGGAACTGGTGAAGAAGGGTTGACGGCATCTCCTGGCGACAAACCGTCCGACGGGTCGAGAAAAATCTCGACCGCATTGATGGATGCTTCGGCCGACTGGCCTGACGGGGATACCGTGAAGCTAGCAGCCACAGCCATAACCTAGACTGAAGTCTAGCGTCGATGGTCTGATGAAGGGGATCTCTCCCGCTCCCACAAACGTCGATGGTGGGACTTACCTTTAGAGTCCTTCTTTCTGGACCGACTGGAATGTCCCAATAGCCCTTCTCCCTTCATGGAGAGGGACTGACAGAACTCCTTAAAAGAAGCAGTGCAGGAGGAGCCTAAGGAGAGTGGGATAAATGCTGTGGCAGAGGAGGAGGAAGAAGCGGCCTGAGCCGCCTCCTCCTTGAGGGCGATCATCTGCTCCAACTACTCCGTGAAGCCCGCCACTGCGGATACCGCCCAACGGGCCTCCTTAGATTTGACCGGCGGGTACCATTTCTCGGGGCGCCCAAGAAGAAGTCTGGCAGCGGTCCTCCAAGACTCGGCAGAGAAAGACCTGCACCAAGCTGTAGGCCTTTAAATCGTGTCCAAGCCCTAGGCAGTAGACGACGGGAGTGCGGATCGTCCGGGACATCTTCTGCCCACAAGGACACCGACGGAAGCCGGAGTCGATTTGTCCATCGCGAGTCATGAGGGAAGACAAAGACCGTAGTCTTGTAAATTTTAAAATTAGTTTCGAAATTCAGAAGAGGTGGATCCAGGCCTAAACGCAGAGCAGCAGTGCTGGGAGGAAACCTGAGCTCCCGAGCAGTAAGGGAAGATCTGGCGCCATGGGGTGGAGCCGAGGGATTTACCACCCGAGTGGGTGGGAGAAGCCAGCTTGAAGACCTTCTGGCAACATTTAAAGTGGCAAGGAACCTGCCAACAAGTGTGGATTGAACAACATATCCACGTCCCTAGAACTATACTTACTCACAACAAAACACATTATTTGGGCAGGAGATTTTAATTGTGTGGTAGATAGGAAGGATAGGGGTACAGTTACAAATAAACTTTACTGTGATTCTAATTGCTTAAAGGGTAAACTTGAGCAGTGTAATTTGCAAGACTCTTTTCGATCACTACATCCACAGGGTGGCCACACTTACTATAGAGGAACTCTATCCACCAGGATTGATTTTTTGTTTACACAGAAAAATATTCATATTCATAAAGCAGATATTATCCCACTGGAAACTACAGACCATGCAATTCTTTCTGTAGTTTTGGGAGGCATAACAGGCCCCCGCTATGGCAGGCATTATTGGAAACTGAATACAGCCTTATTGAAGAAAGATAAAGTGGTTTTGTTAGTTACAGACCTTTTAAGGCAAGGCTGTCTGTAGCTGTGTTGCATGACAATATTAGTTTACGGTGGGAAGAAACCAAGCAGAAAATACAGTCCTTATTTCAGACCTTTTCCACACTTCGTCATAATTCAGAGTACCAAACATATCTTAAACTTCATCAACAACTATTTAAAGCATACGCTATTACCAATACACATCGTATTGCATTAACATCACAGATTTCTAATTTAAAAGCTGCTATGGTGTCATTGCAATATTCCAGAGCAAAAGCCATGTTAAATGAACACAGAATTTGTTCATCCAGTAAAACTGGATTTGGAGATGCATTTAAAAGTTGTTCTCAACGTGCATCTGATAGACTCATTACTTCTGTTAAGAATACTGAGGGGAGATTGGTCACTGAAGGCCCAGACATCTTAAGAGAAGTCAAAAATATTTAACTGATATGTATACTGCCCCATTTATTGAAGACAAGGAACTGGAGGACTTATTTTCCACTATTACAGTTCCCAATAGAACTGATGACTTTATTGGAGATCTTAGTAAACCCCTCACTACAAAAGAAATTGAGGCAGTAATCGGGAATTTAAAAGGTCACACTGCTCCAGGTATTGATGGTTTACCATCTGAATTTTATAAGGCGTTTGAGGATTTATTAAAAGAAGTGTTGATGGTTGTTTATAATTGGGTACTGGGCAATTTATGTGTGGACTTCCATTTTTGCATTGGAATTCAAATGTTAGTGTTTAAACAAGGGGAGAGGTCAGATTTGAATAACTGGAGGTCACAGCCTACTGAATACTGATTATAAAATGTTAAAAATTCTACACAATAGGTTAGCAAATACCGTCTCAGCTCTTATTTCAGTGGCTCAAACTTGTTCAGTCCCAAACCGTTTAATCCATCATAATTTACTATTGATCAGGGAATTAGCAGAACAGGGTAAAGAGGGCAAGCTGCATGGATACATTATGTCACTGGATCAGGAGAAGGCCTTTGACAGGGTGCCTCATCGGTTTATTTCCAGAGTTCTGCTTCATTATGGGATCCCTCAGGTTTTGTGAATTGGATAGGCTTCTGCTTATCTGACGCTCAGGCTGTACCATTAGTAAATGGGAGCGATGGGTTCATATGTATGTATCACACGTGGGGCTCAGCAAGGGTGCCCGCTTAGCCCATTACTTTATATATTTTGTTTAGATCCATTACTGAGGCTTTTCCGACAAGATACGTGCATTAGAGGTATTGCACCTGTTGGGGGAGGGCTGGAGACACGTGTGATAGCATATGCAGATGATGTTTGTGTATTGGTAGCAGATCAAATATCAGCGATTCCAGTATTGGAGGTGATAGATAGATATTCCAGGCCAACAGGAGCAAAACTAAATAAGGGGAAGAGCATTATCTATGCCCTTAATGGCACTGTTGCCCAACAAGAGACTTGGCAAGATATTAAAAAGTGTCCATGGACCCTTTTAAGTTCTTGGGGGTTTGGTTTGGGAGGGGGGATAATGGGTGTTTAAATTGGGGTAAAAATTGACTATTGCACAATCAAAAGTTGTAATTTGGAAGAATTGGCAACAACCAAAAAAGGAAAAAGTAGCAGTGGTTAAAACTTTCCTTCTTCCAATCTTTTTGTTCATAAGTGCTATTTACCCCCTGCCACGAGCTTGACGTGACCCTTCTTGGTCTAGTTTTTCAGTTAATTTGGGTGAACATATTATATTTACCTGTGAGACAGGGTGGTTTGAATTTAATTAATCCTGTGGTTTTCTTTTATGGTATATTTTTTCATGTTAACTTATTAGACCTCACTAGACCTAGTTTGGCCCTCTGGTCTATTTATGCAAATCACTGGATTAGGCCGATTTATCAAATATGGGAAGGACAAGAGGTGATACCTGCCCAGTTTAAGATAAATAATGTTTTTTTTTTAGACCTACACTAGCTAAATTAAAGAAATGGGGTCTGACGTTGCAAATTGTGCAGCTTTCGACTAGTAAATATCTTATGATAAGATTAATACTCAGATTGGGATATCATCAGTTGAATTTAAAGATATTGACCCCTTACATCAGGCGCATGTGTTGGATTCCTTAATGGATAAATATATGCCTCCTCGGATCTGGAATGTAGTATGGTTCTGTTCCCATGGCAGGCTGTTTGTTAAGGGTAATGCCAAACATAAAAGTTTGGAAGAACGTATGTGCCCCAGATTGAGTTGTGTGGCACAAGAAGAAACTATGAAACATTTTCTTATACAGTGCCCTTATGTAAGTGAAGTATGGGCAACATTGGCACTCTTATGGGGAAATCAGTATTGGAGGGCTATACTTCCGAATGGCCAATAAACAAATAACTTATGCAGAGGTTGTTGGTGGTTTTAGTTTGCAAAACCTGGGGATTGACAGAAGTCTGCTTCGTTTGATATTCTTTTTTATCAAATTTACTTTGTGGCAGACACAATGTAAATATGTATTACAACAGGTGTACCAAGATCCACTGTCTGTTGTTAAAAAGACTGAACAGGAATTGTATAACCAATGTATGTATGAACAACAACATATGTCTCCAAGTGTGTGGACACTTCGTTGGTTGACTGTCCCTTTTATGAAGGACAAAACTAGATGATTCCCTTGACAGAATTTTATTTCGTTTTTTCTCAAGTTTTTTTCATCATTATGTAATGTATTTGTATTGATGTACAGTTATGTATTCTGAATATACTTTAACAGTTTCTCTACAACAAAATGTTCCCTTACTCTTTTCGAGAAGTGCCATGGGATCTTTAACATCCACCCAAACTACCACTAGAACAGGCAGATGGGACCTCTGTTTAACATCTCATCTGAAAGACGGCACCTCAGGAGTGCACCACCCCCTCATGCTGCACTACAGTGTCAGTATTGGGATATTAACCCAAGTGCCTGGTGTGGGTCAGTATTATGGCTCAGTAGGCCTTTTCTGGTAAAACTATTTCAATAAATAAACAATTAATTAGGAACACTGCAATGCTTCCCAATCCTTAATATAGTTTCCCATTGATAAATAAATTGGATTATAAAACGGAGAGAAAAAATGCTGAAAGAGGAGTGGAGGTGGAATGCCAGTTTCACCCTTGCTGTTATCCCAGCACTAGCTCATAGGTGAAACTAGTGCCTATAAAACAGCCTACTTACAACCATAAACACATAAATTGATCCATTTTATAATCACAATAAGGGACTTCAGGGTGTGTGTCACTAGGATGATGTCACTTCTCAGGTGGTGGAAGGCAACTGGCCTGTGACCTCGTGACTCAAAATGCACCAAAATGTGACATTATCCTTGCATAATACACACACACATACACTTGGTTTGCCTTACTGCTTAAGTGACTTCTCTTTCAATGATATATATATAATTAAGCAACACCCTACACCCCATTCTAGCATGCTTGTCACATGCATGCAGAGAAAAACGAAAGGATGTTACAACAAAAGAATTTGGGGTGGGGGTGCAATTAAAAATCAATTAAGGGTTTACACCCTTTCCCCATCCAAAATTCAATACTTCAATGGGAATTTGGTGGGAAGCATGTCCCTTCACCCACACTTTATGGGCATGACAGCCCTGGCTGAGAGGTTGCTTAATAAATCCCAAGGACATTATGTCATGTGGTCTAAGTTTGTTGGCTAAGGGGCTTATTGAATATTAAAATCAATTGATTTACCAACATAAAAAATAAAATAACAAAGCAGCAACAAAACTGAATCCTAGCATTTGGAATTCTGTGAAACCTGCTGATGTCATGCTCCGATTCGAGTGCTCTATGGTTTTTGTCCTACAGAAGTGCAATGCTGCCATGATAAAAATAAGAACTAGAAGAAAAGACAGCAGCAGGTGAGTAGGGCTTACAGAATGGAGTTCCAAAGGGCAAGGTTACCTGGTTGAGTCTGTGCTAAGAACCACATGGCTTCAAGGGTGGCGCGCTGTGGCAAGCCTACAATGGTGAGGCTGGGCAAGGCCAATGAGAGAAGGGCTGTGGCAGGACCTACAAAGGCTGACAGTGCCAGGGCCTTTGAGGGCAAGACTCTGATTGAACCTGTGAGGGACAGGTTAGGCTGTGACCTACAGTATGAGGAAAGGGCTAAGACAGGCCTAATAGAACAAGATCTTTGAGGGTGGGGCACTGGCAGTCCTATGAGAGTGGGGCATTGATGAGTCTACAAAGGGGAAGCAGTGTCACACCCAGGGAGGCAGGGCTGTGGGAGGCCTATGAGTGTAGGGCTGAAGCAGGCCTTCTAGGGTGGGCTGTGGCAGGCCCACAGTGGACAGGTCTGCACCGAGACTGTGCCAGCACTGAAGGTGGGGCTGTGTCGGCACCTATTCCAGTACTGTCTGTGGCGGGACCTATGAGGGTGGGGCTACAGTGGGCCTACGAGTGTGGGACTATAATGGGCCTGTGAGAGTGGGGCTTTGGTGGGCCTGTGAAAGAAGGGTACTGGCAGGCCTACTGGGCAGAGCAGTGGAAGGCCTATTTGAGCAGAGTAGTGGCAGATTTCCAAGGGCGGGCCTATGTCGGCAGAGCAGTTGGAGGCCTACACAGAAAGACAGCAGCAGATCTATGATGGAAAAGCTGAGGCAGATAACAAGAGTAGGGCTGAGGCAGGCCTTCTATGGAGGGCTGAGGCACCCAATGAAAAAGCGTCTGTGCCCGGGACCAACTGGGGCTGTGAGGGTGGTGTTATGGCAGAACAATGATGTTGGGGCTGTGCTAGGACCTTCGATGGTGGGTTATGCCAAGGTCTACAATGGTGCAGCTGTGACAGAGTATACAAGGACACTGCTACAGCCTCCGAGGGCAAGGCTATAATATGATCTAGGAGGGCAGGACTAAGGCATGACCTAGGATGAGAGAACAGTGGCAGGCCCATGAGATCAGGACAGGGGTCGGCCTGCAAGGGTGGGGTTATGCGGGCCTATAAGGGTGGGGTACTAGCAGCCCTATGAGGGCAACGCAGTGGTAACCTACAAAGGCAGGGCAGTTGCAGTTTAAAAGTGTGGAGCTGTGGCAATAAGACGGTAGGGCTGTGGTGGCCCTCGCAGGATGGGGCTGTGACAGGTCTACAAGTGCAGTGCTGAGGTGGGCATTGTATGGTAGGCTGTGGTTGGCTAATGGGGGTGGGTATGAGTGAAGAGATACTGGGGCTCCGAGGGTAGAGCTCTGATGAGACAACTGTGGGACCTATTAAGTGTGGGGCTGTACTGGGACCTTCAGAAGTGGGCTGAACAAAAGCCTTCAAGGGTGGGGCTGTGCCATGGTGCACAAGGACAGGACTATGCTGCAGCCTACAAAGGCAGGGCTATGGCATGATCTAGGAGTGCAGGACTATGGCAGGCCTACAAGGCCGGGGCTTCGCAAGGCCCACAAGGGCAGGGTAATGGTGAGCCAATGTTGGTGGGGCAGTGGTGGGTCTATGAAGGCAGGGCTGTGGTGGGCCCAAGATGATGGGGCTGTTGCAGATCTAAGAGAGTGGGGCTGTGGCAGGCCTATGACAGTGTGGCTGTGGCAAACACAGGGGAGAAGAGCTATAGCAGACCTATAAAGGTAAGACTATTCTGGGTTTTCATGGTGAGACTGTGGTGGGCCTTAGATGAAGGGACTGTGCTACGCCTAGGAGGGCAGGGCTGTGTCCACAGGACAGGGGAAGTCAGAGACAGCAAGCTGAAGCTCTACTAGTTACAGTGTTTTCAAGCTACCTATATGGGGCTCCAATTTTGTCAGCATTACGTATCCAATGGTCTGAAGCAGCTGAATGAGGCTGGTAATGCAGATCATATGTGTAATTTGTTAAAGAAGGTACTCAAAGTACTCAGAACAGCCACAGAGGCCTTCATCCCTGTAGGCAATAAGGGGGGGGACCAAAAAGTGTCCCCCTGGCTCAACAGGGACCTAAGATAACTGATCCTAAACTAAAAGAAGTCCATTATTGCAGGAAAGAAACAGGTTGTCTTCAAGCCAGGGAGGAGTGCAGAGCAGCACTGAGGAACTGCAAGGCAAGAATTAAGAAAGCCATGGAAGGTCTGGAAATCAAGGTAGTAGTAGAAGCTGCAGATATCACCAAAACCTTCTTTCAGTACATAAGTGGAAGCAGGAAGGTAAAGGAGGTGATTGGGCCTCTGATGACCCTAAATACATATTGCATAACACACAAGACTGCCTAACAGAAATCAGGGAAGGCCTGCAAACATAGCTGTTTCCTGACTTTCATCTTAGACATTTCCATATGTGGAGAAAAACTACATGCGTTTCTAATGTATTCAGCAGTACAATGGTTAAACTAAATACAATAAATAATAAAAAGACGACTGGACATCTCTACCCACAGAAACCCAAAGACAGGCTCAATGTCAGAGTGTCTTGCTATTAACATTGCCTCCTTACACAAGGCCTCCACTGGAGAAGAGCAGTAACCGGGGCGAAATGTCAGCAGGACAGAGGTCACTCATGGAGATATTGTCTCTCTTCTCTAGGCTAGATATCCAGTTGGAGAGCCACCAATCAGAGATGTTCCTCGAAGCTGAGAAAACACATTAATAAAAAGCTCAAACATTATGATGTTTATTTTCCTTATTGTGATGTTGAAGCTAACAGTGAGTTTTCATGGCTAAACAGAATCAACAAATTGGCTTAAGTGACACTCTGGTATTCAACAAAACATTTCAGGGGAACCACAGCTTAGTCTTGCATTTAATGAGGTGCCGGTACCATGGCTGAGCAGTGCATATAAAGGGTAACTGTGACTCAGTCATGCATTTCAAGAGAAGTCAAGGCTTGGCTGTATATATCAACGGAAGCTATCCAGCTTATTTGATTGACACAGTGGTGTCTTTACACTACAGAACTGAATAGCAAGTTATAAAACGCTGCACAATACCCAAGAATAAAGTTTAAAAACCCATTACATTAAAAACATATTCATAAATCAGAAGTCCACAGAGCTGACAGTCATCTATTACTCTGTAAATCCAGAACCAAATTGATTGTCAAATTTCAGATAAATTAATAATCATACCCCTTCCTGTGCATGCATGTTATAGACTGCAAAAATGTTACCACATTCATGATTAGGTAGTCCAATTGTGAGTTCATAAGTCAACTAAATAATTTCTCATGGGATCCATGAGATAGTACACTTACGTAAGAACTTACCTTAACGGTAGATCTTCGAGAGGAGCTTTTGCAGCAGGTTACACCATAAGGACAGAAGCTGGCAGACACCAGTAGCCCACAGAAAACTTCTAACTAGCAATCTATAGCGGGTGACTGCTCCCTAATGTTGGCCTGCCCCTGACTTCGGCCAGTGGTATAAAAGGGCCGGTCCCCCAGCCCTACCTCAGTTCTCCAACCGGAGACCTCAGCACAGAAAGAAATAAAGAGAACCAAGGAGGTTCCTCAAATTGAGGAAATATATTAAATTAGCTGAAAATGCAGAAGTGGATACCAGGGGGAAGGAGGGAGGAAAAGCAGCACCTGCTGCAAGAGCTCCTCTCAGTGATCTACTGTTACTGTAAGTTCTTCCCCAACTGTACTATCTCACTTTGAGGGGCAGCTCTTGCAACAGGTTAAGCCATAAGGACTGAGTCCCAAGCAGTACAAGGACAAACCTTGACAAATGGGTGGAGGAAATAATAGAAAAACTGGAATCCTCATGAAAGTAGGCCCTTCAGGTCAGCGAGGCCAAAGCCTGTCCTGCACCTGGATGCAATGTCCAAACTATAGTGCTTAATAAAGGTGTGGACTGAACTCCATGTGGCAGCTGTGCAGATATCTGCAGCTGACACATTTCGCAAAGGAAGCAGTGACTCCCCTGGCTTTTAAGCAAGCCCAGTAAAGGCTTGTCATATTTCTGGTAGCAAAAAACAATGCAGTGAACCAACCACAGACAAAATCTGCTTAGATACCGGCACCCCTAAAGTATTCGGGGCAAATGAAGCAAACAACTGATCAGATTTCCTGTGGTCCTGGGTGCAAGTCAAGTAAAAACGAAGAACCCGGTGAACATCGAGAGAATGAAGCAGAGTCTACCCTCGATCAGAATGCTCTGGATAGTAAACTGGGAGATGGATGTCCTGATTGAGGGTAAATTCGGACATCGCCTTGGGCAGAAATTTAGGACTGGTCTGCAAGGACACCCTGTCCTTGAGGAAAACTAAATGAGACTCTTTGCATATCGGAGCCTGGAGCTCGGGAATTCTCCGAGCGGAAGTAACGGCAACTAAAAACAATACTTTCCATGACAGAAAGCACAACTCGCAATCTGTAGTTGGCTCAAAGGGAGGCAAATTAAGTTTCTCCAAAATAAACAAAAGGTCCCATGGAGGGTCGGAATCCCTAATGGGAGGCTTCAGATGTAGGATACCTCACAGGAAAGTGCAGGGTAAATCCAGTTGGGCAAGAGCCTTGCCCTGCACCGGTGTACGATATGCAGAAACAGCAGACAGATGCACCTGAAAGACACATTAATAGATGCAAAATAATAAAAGTTATTTAGGCCTGGCTACTTCAGAGACTTTACTTTTTTTTATCTTCACCAATGAAGCCTAGCTACTGGATGTCTGCTCCCCCTTACCAAGTCTTCACTAGGGAGGACCTTTGCTAAGGAAGGGTCTCACCAGTCTTTGCACTTTCCCATGAGTCCAATCTAGCCAGAAGCAAACAGCTCCAGTCCATCAGAATCTGTCCTCAGCTCCTACGACTAGTTGGCACTCCCCTTAGTGCTCTGACAAGTTTAACCAAAACTCCTCACTTACATCCCTCTGTTCCAGTAGTCAATACCTACTATACCACGGCAGCACCAAAACTAAATGGCTCAAACTGCTTTTCAGCTCCAACCACTTCCACGTTTAGATCTGCATAGGCTTTTTTGCAAATCTCTTTCTGGTATCTCAGGTGGTCTGCCTCTTGCAGTTCTGCAGTGGACTAAAAGCTGCTGAGGGAGTCTTTATTTATAGCTCAGTGAACCAAATGATCAGCTAAATTCCGATGTTACATCATTAACATTCAGTGTACCAATATCACAAAGGAAACAGAGATAATTAAACCCTCATTACAACAGAAAACAATAATACTATACATATTCACTAAACTCATGATTCATCTTCACTTCACAATACTAGAAACCTCCTCCTTAACTGCCAGAAAGCATAGTTACCCATCATGTTTGTTTGTTTGTTTATTGTGCTTAATGGGTAGGCACACTGGACAATAAATCCTTTTACAGGTGCAACCCGACAAATTCAGACGAACAAGACATATGAATGTACAGTACATAGAGTAAACAAATAAATAAATAAAATAAAGTACAAATGAAATAAATTCAGATCAGCCATAACACTTACATTCCGCTAAGGACAGAAAATACTGAAACAATGTTCTAGAAAAAAGCTTAATTGACCCTACATTCCTAACAGTAGATCTTAAACAGAATCTCTCCATTGATAGTCTGGGAGGAGGGCTCTCCCTAAATTTAAGGCAGGAGTCCCTGTAGTATAGCCCTGCCAAAACCTTCACGGGCCATTGAGGAAATGTCCAGACTGCAGTGCTTGGTAAAAGTGTGGACTGTACTCCAGGTGGGAGCCGCACAGATGTCAGTGGGTGAGACCCCTTGGAAAAAAGCCACAGAGGTAGTCACTCCTCTGGTGAAATGAGCTTTGACAGCATCTGGCAAAATGTTGACGTGCTTGTAACAAAACACAATGCAATTAGCCAACCATTTGGATAAACATTGCTTAGAAACTGAAGTGCCCGCTCTACCTGGGGCAAAAGAAACAAACAACTGCTTGGAATTCCTATTTTCCTTGGTCCAAAGCAAGTAGTATTTCAAAGATCTGAGCACATCTAACGTATAGAGCAGTGCTTCCCCTGGATTGTCACGCTATGGAAAATAAACAGGAACGTGGATAGACTGAGTGTAAACTCTGTGACCACCTTAGGGAGAAACTTAGGGTTTGTGTGCAAAGATACTCTGTGAACAATCAAATACGGCTCCTCGCAGCAGAGGGCCTGAAGCTCTGAAATTCTGCGAGCAGAAGTAATGGCAACCATAAATAACACTTTCCAAGACAGAACACGCAGATCGCAATTTCTCCAAAATAAAATTCAAATCCCAAGCTGGGACAGGAGAACAGATGGGGGGTTTCAGATGCAGGATGCCCCTGAGAAAGGTATGGGAGCCATCCAGCTGAGCAATCGTGCAGTCACCCACGGGCTCATGAGAAGCAGAAATGACCAAAAGGTGCACCTTGAGGGAGGAGTATTGGAGACCTGAGTCAGACAGAGAGATCAGGTAGTCCAGGGTGTGGTTCACAGGGCAGGTGAAGGGTCCAAACTATGTTTGGCAGCCCAGACAGCAAATCGCTTCCACTTCATGGCATATGTGGCTCGAGTGGAAGGATTCAGGGCAGCCACTAGGATGTCTGCCACTCTGTTTGAGACCCCAAAACTGATGATGGCTATGTTCTCAGGAGCCAAGCATGCAGATGGAGGGACCCGAGGTTGGGATGACCTAGGGTCCCCTGAGCCTGGGTCAGCAGGTTCCGGCATAGAGAACAAGGATCAGAGGCTCCTCTGTCAGCTGCTGTAGCAGAGGAAACCATATCTGCCAAGGCTAGAATGGAGCCACCAGGATCTTGCTGGCCCCCCTTCATCTGCAACTGGATTAGCACCCTCTGGATCAGGGGAAACAGTGGGAATGCATAAAGGAACCTCCCGCTCCAAGAGACGGACAACGTGTCTTGCCAGAAAACTCCAGGCCCTGGATCTAATGAGCAGAAATTGGGCAGTTTTGCACTGAGTGGGGATACAAAAAGGTCCAACTCTGGATGACCACATCTGTCGAACAAGTCTTCTGCGATGGATGAGAGAAGCTCCCATTTGTGCAAGCTGGACTTAGTCCTGCTAAGCCTGTCCGCAAGTGTTTCATATGCCTGGCACATGGACTGCAGAGTGTGTCAGACTGCGATCCAGTGCCCACTACTATACTCTCATGGCCTCCTTGTATAGGGGGTATGAATGCACCCCCCCCCCATTTGTTGATGTAGTAAACTATACTTAAATTGTCTGACTACACCAGCAGTTGGCCCAGAGCAAGGTGGTCTTGAAAAGCCTGCATGGCTCCAAGACACTGATATGCCGGGAGGTTCCCAGCTGAGACCAAGAGCCCAGGTTCTGGAAGGGACCCAGCTGCACTCCCCAGCCCAGACCAGAGGTATCCGTGGTTAGGATCTGATGCAGAGAGGAGATCTGGAATGGAACACCCTGAAAAAGGTCCAACGGATCCATCCACCACTGCATTACCTTGCGTACTGGAGAAGAGACCAGGACTGGTTGATCTAACTAGTCCATGCGCTGGTCCCACTGAACTCAGAGAGTCCACTGGATAGTGCACATATGAAGTCTTGCCAGTGGAATAGTGTGTATGGCAGCTGCCATCAGCCCCAGCAATCTGAGGTACACCCTGGCAGGAATACAGTGACTTTGGGCGACTTCCTGAGCTTGGGTTACAAGGCACTCCACCCTGTTTCGGGCGACTTCCTGAGCTTGGGCCGTAAGGCACTCTGCCCTGTTTTGGGGCAGGAAGGCTTTCCCCTGTGCCAAGTCCAGAACTGCTCCTTTATACCATAGCCTTTGGGACGGTACCAGGACTGACTTGGGTAGATTGGCGGTGATGCCCAGAGAGTGGAAGAGCTGGAGAGTTCGCTCCAGAGTCAGAAAAAGCTGCTCCCTAAATGAAGCCTTTAAGAGACAGTCATCCAGATAAAAGAAAACATACACTCCCTCCCTTCTGAGAGTTGCTGTAACTGCTGCTAAGCACTTGGTAGAGTTGCAGCGCAGAGAACAAGCCAAAGGGCATCACCTTGAACTGATAATACTCACCCTGAAAGGCAAAATGGAGAAACTTCCTGTGAGGAGGGAAGACCGATATGTGCAGGTAGGCATCCTGCATGTACAGTGAGCAGAGCCAGTCCCCATTTTGAGGAGAGGCATCAGGTCTAGTAAAGTTACCATCTGGAACTTTTTGTACTGAACATACAGATTAAGGTCCTATAGGTCCAGAATGGGCCTCAAGTCACCAGTCTTTTTGGTTATCAGGAAAAACCTGGAATAGAATCCCTTGTTTCTGATGCTGGGAAACTAGCTTGATAGCCTGTCTGCATAGAAGGGACTGTACCTCCTCCCGGAGAAAGGGAAAATGAGCCGGAGGGTAACTGGAGGGTGGAGGAGGGGGAGTTCTGGAGGATGCTCGACGAGCTCCAAGGTGTGAACCTACTCAATGATTTGCAGAATTCATGCATCTGAAGTTATGGTTCTCCACTGGTTCAAGTGGAGCGAGAACCGGGCTTCGACTACAGCCTCCTGGTTCGGGACCAGAAGAAGGCGTCTGGCAAGGAGTCAAGTAGAGGTGGAGCCAGTTGCTTGGGCTGGTCCATCATTTCTGAGTCACCTGGCTGAAAACCCATCTCTGGTGGGGATGGGCAAGGCAGCATGGGCCCTGCGTTTACCTTGGGTACCGAGGACCCGAACTGGGCCTATTGGGCACTCTACGAAAGGGAGGTTGTCCTCTGCCTCTCGGTTGGTTAGTATGGTAGAGGGAGTGGACAGACTTGGGAGCCCTGCTTGAAGCTTGCAGGTCATTAATAATATCCTGGACATCAGCACCAAACAGCTTAGTGCCATTAAAAGGGGCATTAAGCACCCTTTGCTGAACATCAGAGGCAAAGGCAGATACTCTCAGCCATGAGTGCCTGCGTAGACAGATGCCATGGCAGCAGCCTAGGCAATGGTATCAGCCATGTCATAGAGGGCCCTAAGGAGATGTTTAACATCCTCAGCAGCCTGGAGGTGCTGAAGCAGTTCTTTGCTTTTGTGTAACATCTGGAAGGGCCTGTGCCGCAGCCCTGCCCTTTTTCCAACTGGCATTCTGGTATTTCACCATATGGGACAGGTAGTTTGCAATCCTAAAACACAGAGTGGAGGAAGCATATATCCTCTTCACCCAGAGGTTTATTCTGTGAGACTCCTTATCTGTGGGAAGGGAGCTAAGGTGCTTAGGTGCCTTGGACCTGTCATGAGCTACCTGGATGACCACCAAGTCTGTCTCAGGCTGGGCAGCATAACACGGAAGGCCTTAAGGGGCATGATAAAATTTATCAGCTCTGCAGGGCATAGCTGGCATAAAATCTGGCCTGTACCAGGCTGCTGGGGACTTATTTCTCAAAGACCGGAGGATTGGAGGAATGATTTTTGGTGGAGATACAGGGATCTCCAGGAAGTCCACCAGCTCATTTCTGGTAGCATCCTCTTCTTCAGTGTGGAAGCCCATAGCTGTGGACAGCTGCTTCATCACATTGAAAAAGGTTGAGTCCTCTGGAGGGGACCTAGAAGTGTGTTTTATGAAATCCTCACTGACCGAGGAAGCGGTAGACCTGTCAGAAATCAGGATTTCCTCCTCTTCCTCCTCCTTCTCAGGAAGGATGAGATCTGGATGGTACTCCTTCTCGACCTCATCAATTTCTGGGTCTGTTGTCAGATGCGCTGACAACAGCTCACAGGGGGCTTCCCGTGGCCGGCAAACAGGCGTTGACGATGAAGCTGCCATCAATGGCATTGGCATGGAGGACCTATAGGTGCCTAGCTGCTCTACCAGCACATTTGTGAATCAGATCAGGACTTCATTCAGGTCGACAGTAGTCATCGACTGGGGGGGGGAGCGACAGAGCAGGTGTCAATGACCCACTAGTTAGGTCCTGAGTGCCCGAAGAGCCCGTAGCCTTGGAGGGAGGGAGGGAGGACTTCAACAGGAGAGTCATCAACCCAGAGGTCAATGGCATGGGGCCCTGAGAATTGGGCGGAGCAGCTATCGGTATGGGTCTGGTGGGCACAGAGACCTGGACTGCTGTTTTCCTCATCGGGGCGGCCGCCGTCAATGAGGATCCCCTAGATGAAGGAGAAGAGGCCATCGCGGAACGAGATCAATGCCAGGGGGAGCGGTTGTAATCTCGGTCTTTCTTATGACCCCCCCAAGGACTTGTCTCGGGCCTTTGAGACCTGGGAGCTCATAGAGATGGTCGGCAACGGGGAGGCCGGGCCCTGGAGGGCCCCTGCCCAGAGCTGGCTATCTGCTGATCCATTAGGAATATTTTGAGAGCCTTTTTGTGTCACCGAAGGGTTGTTTGATTGAACCTTTGGCAGTGCTCAGTCAGAAACTTTGTGTTCAGGCCCAAGACAGCAGACACAGAAGGAGTGTTCATCTGTGGAGGCACTGAAAATACCATTAAAAGCTTAATCTGAAGGAGAAGACCCCTTAGGAATCTACAGGACACTTTCAACTGTACCACAGTCTTGTTCTCTGTAACAGAATGAAAGGCCGATGGAGCAGCCATCTGGACCTTTATGGAGAAATACCCTAGTCCTGAGTCCTTAAGGAACAAGAGGTAGTCCTGTAGCTTAGGAACTGGGCAAGTAAAGAGATTCAGAGTATGACAAGTACACCACACAGTAAAAATATTTCCATTTTTCTGAATGAGTGTACCAGGCAGACAGCTTTCTAGCCGCTAACAGAAAATCTGCCACTGTCGGGGAAACCCTGAAATGGGACAGCTCTATGTCTCCAGGAGCTATACGTGAAGGTGCAGGAACTGAAGTTCTGAGTGTACCAGAGCACCCTACTCCTGTGTCAGAGGTCCAGCTTGCAGGGGAAGCAGGACTGGGAGTTCCATTGCTAACTGCTGGAGAAGTGGAAACCAGATATGTCTGGGCCAATGAGGAGCAGCCAGAATCAGGGTGGCATGCTCGGCCCACAGCTTGACCTGAACCTTCTGCATTACAGGGAATGGTGGAAAAGCATACAGAAACATAAAAACATAAAATCTGATGGCAGATAAGGACCACTTGGCCCATCCAGTCTGCCCATTTCTCCCTACCTACACTATTACCACAGACTGTGACCAATCTATAGCTCTTTATGTCTCTCCTCTTCCTTTCCACTATGATTCTCTTGTGCTTATCCCATGCATTCTTGAATCCCACCACTGTTTTGACCTTCACCACCTCCTCTGGAAGGATATTACAGGAATCCACCACTCTTTCTGTGAAGAAGTACATCTTCACATCTCTCCTGAATCTACCCCCATTCAGCTTCATAGCACGCCCCTTGTTCTTAAGCACCTTTTCTTCTGAAAAATACTTCTCTCCTGTACCTTACTTACCCTTGTGAGGTATTTAACGGTCTCTATCATATTCACCCCTCCCTCCTCTGTTCCAGGGTGTATATACTGAGATCCTTTAGTCTCTCCTCACAGGGCATTTGATGCAAACCCTGCACCATGCTAACTGCCCTCCTCTGGACCACCTCCACTGTGTCTATGTCATTCCGAAGATGTGCTCTCCAGAACTGGACATAGTACTCTACGTGGTGTCTTACCAGCGATCTATACAAAGGCAACACCATCTCCCTCTGTCTGCTAGTGATACTCCTCCCTATGCACCCCAGTATCCCGCTAGCACTCCCTACTGCCTTGTCGTACTGCCTGACCACCTTTAAGTCATCCAATATGATTACCTCTTGGTCTCTTTCCTGTTTGGTGATCTATACCGCTCCACCCATTCTGTACTCCGCCCTTGGGTTTCTGTGCCCTAAAGTTCATTATTTTGCATTGAAACCCAGCTGCCATACTCTTGACCACTCCTTGAGTTTTCTCAGGTCTCTACTATCTTCTTAAATGACCTCCCATTTATCTGTATCTCCTCTCGACAAATGCTGAAGCAGTGATGTGCACTTGGTCCATACCCGAGAGGATGGCATCAGTTACCCGAAGTAGGGAAGTCACGGTAGAGTGTTCTTTCCTGAAACCTGATTGGAAAGGTGACAGGAAATCAAAGGGGGAAAGGAAATCAGATAGCCTTGGGAAAAAGAACAGTTACGTAAAAACTTACTGTAACAGCAGATCTTTGAGGGGATCTCAGTCATCAGGTAACACCATAGGAACTTTCATCATCGGTGAAGGGGAAGCCATATGAAGATTTTCAGCAGTACAACTGGGGCCGCCCACGCTGTCAGCGATCAGCTGGCGTCAACAACCTATATAGTATGGCGTAGGTAGCCCCGCTCCCTCCTCAGTTCTTTCCCTCTGGAGATGAAGGGAGCAAGGCTCATGCCCTGGGGAACCGAGAAGGGACAGAGAGACCCAGTTCTAAACAGAAGATAGGATACAACAGATAGCCAGGTCCTAGACAGGAGCTCCAAGAAGGGGGATGTGGGATGGAAGTCATACCTGATAACGGAGATCCCCCTGAAGATCTACTGTTATGGTAAGTTCTTACATACCGTAACTGTTCTGTCTTCTTCAGGGACATCTTAGTCATCAGGTAACACTGTAGGAACGAGTACCAAGTAGTGACAAGTGTAAACAGAAAGTCTGGGAGGCTGGAACTCCATAAACTTAAGACAGGAGTCCTTGTAACACAGCCCTGCCAAAATCTGCATGGACTCTTGAGGCAATGTCCAGACCATATTGCTTGGTGAAAGTGTGGACTGTACTCCAGGTGGCAGCCGCACAAATGTCAGCAGCTGAGACCACTTTGTAACAAGCCACCAAGGTAGCCATGCCTCTGGTGGAGTGAGATTTGACAGCACCAGGCAGTTCTTTGCCATACTTCTTGTAGTAGAACACAATGCAATTTGCCAACCATTTGGATAAACACTGCTTAAAAACTGAAGCGCCCTCTCTACCTGGGGCAAAAGAAACAAACTGCTTTGACTTTCTGGACTCTTTAGCCCGAAGCAGATAATCCTTCAAAGTTCTGTGCACAGCTAACATATGGAGCAGTGCTTCCCCTGGATTGGCATGCTCAGGAAAATAAACAGGAAAGTGTACAGACTGATTGAGTGTGAACTCAGAAACCACCTTGGATAAAAACTTAGGATCTGTGCACAAAGATACCCTGTCTTTGTGAAAAATCAAGCAAGGCTCCTCGTGCCAGAGGGCCTGAAGCTCAGAAATTCTTCGAGCTGAAGTAATTGCAACTAAAAACAGCGCTTTCCAAGAGAGAAAGCGCAAATCACAAGTCGCGATTGGCTCAAAAGGAGACAGGGTCAACTTCTCCAAAATAAAATGCAAGTCCCAAGCTGGAACAGGGGAATGGATTGGGGGTTTTAGGTGCAGGATGCCTCTGAGAAAAATACAAGAGACATCCGAGCAGAGGTGTAAGGAACTGGATCTGTACATGCTGGAGACAAGGAGAGAAAGGGAAGACATGATTGAAACTTTTAAATATGTAAAGGGTCTCAATAAAGTGGAAGAAGAGGGTTTACTTAAGAGGAAGAAGGGGGTCAAAACTAGAGGGCACAGCCTCAGACTGCAAGGAAAAAGATACAGGGGCAATGTGAGAGGGCGTTTCTTCACAGAGAGGGTGGTGGAGCCCTGGAAGAGACTACCAGCCAGAGTGGTGGGGGCTAAATCGGTGGAAGAATTCAAGAGGGCATGGGACAAGCATATGGGGCTGAGTACCGGGGGGAGGGCAGGGGCTGGCAGGGAGGGAGAGGTGTAGGGAGAAAAAAAAGGGCAGACTAGATGGGCCGGCATGGTCTTTTTTCTGTCGTCAAGTTTCTATGATATGATTCAATGATCCATAGAAACAGACTTTGGCGGCAGATAAGGACTGCTTGGCACACCTAGTCTGCCCATTTTCCTACCTATTGGATAAGCTGCAGATCCTAGTTAACCAACAGCCTACTTCTTCCTGCCCCCTCTAGAATTGCCTTATGTCTGTCCCATGCATTCTAGAACTCCCCCACTGTTTTTGACCATAGCTGAGCAATCACCTATGGGCTCACAAAAGGCAGAAATAGCTCAAAGGTGAACCTTGAGGGAGAATACTGGAGGCCTGAGTCAGACAAAGAAATTAGGTAGTCCAGGATATGAATCACTGGGCAAGTGAAAGGGTCAAGGAAATGTTTAGCAGCCCAGATGTCAAACCGCTTCCACCTTATTGCATAAGTGGCACAGGTGGAAGACTTGCAGGTGTCCACCAGGACATCCACCACCCTGTTAGAGACCCCAAACCTGGCAATGGCTACGTTTCTCAGGAGCCAGGCATGTAGATGGAGGGATCTGCGATTGGGATGGACCAGGGTCCCCTGATCCTGGGTCAGCAGATTTCTGCAGAGGGACCAGTGGTACCTCTGCCAGCTGCTGAAACAGAGGGAACCATATCTGGTGAGGCCAAAATGGAGCTACCAGAATCATGCTGGCCCTTCAATTTGCAGCTTGCTCAGCACCCTCTGAATTAGGGGAAATGGAGGGAATGTGTACAGAAATCTCCCACTCCAAGAGTGACAACGCGTCTTGCCAGAAAACTCCAGGCCCTGGATCTAGCGAGAAGAAATTAAGCAGTTTTGCATTGAGTGGGGACACAAAAAGGTCCAAGTCTGGACAACACCATCTGTCAAACAGATCTTCTGCTACGGATGAGAGAAGCTCTTAATTCGTGCATGCTGGACTGAGTCCTGCTGAGACTGTCAGGGTGTTTAGGGCACCTGGCATGTGGACTGCAGAGAGTGTCAGTCTGTGTTCCAGTGCCCAATACCACACTCTCATGGCCTCCCTGCAAAGGGGGTATGAGCGAGTCCCACCCCGCTTGCTGATGTAGTAGACAACACTCAGATTGTCCGACTGCACCAGCAGTTGACCTGGAGCAAGATGCTCATGAAAGGCTTGCATGGCATAGAGCACCGCTCTCATCTCCAGGCCACTGATATGCAGAGAGGCTTCCCACTGGGACCAGGAGCCCTGGGTTTGGAAGGAACCCAGGTGTGCTCCCCAGAATAGATCCGAAGTATCCATGGTTAGAATCTGGGGAAGAAATCTAGAAGGGAATCCCTGGAAGAAGATTCAAGGGGTCCATCCACCACTGCAGTACCTTGCGTGCTGGGGAGGAGACCAGGATTTACTGGTCCAACTTGTCCATGCGCTGGTCCCATTGCACTTTGAGGGTCTACTGAAGGGTGTTCATGCAAAGCCTGGCCAGTGGAACAGTTGGAATGATGGCCGCCATTAGACCCAACAACCTGAGGTATAGCCTGGCAGAAATGCACTAGCTCCGAGTGACTTCCTGAGCTTGGACCATAAGGCACTCCTGCCTTGTTTTGGGGTAGGAAGGCCTTCCCCTGCTTGGAATCCACAACCGTCCCTATATACTGCAATCTTTGGGACGGTATTAGAACCGACCTGGGAAGGTTGACAGTAAAGCCCAGAGAGTGGAAGAGCTGGAGAGTGTGCTCCAGAGTCAGCAAAAGCTGTTCCATGAGCCGGCCCAGTGGTGCTGAGGGTTGAGGCACTAAACGCAACACCTCATGCCATGCCGGCAAACCGGGTTCAGGAATGGACTCGGGCCGCAGGGGGTCAGCAGGGAAGGGAAAGGATTAAGCGTCCATAGGACTGCTCTCCTCTCCTGGGGAGGGCTCCAGGGGTTTGCTTGGCACCTTAGTGACCTCCAATGGAGATTTGGAGCACTATAGGTGTTGATGCTGTACAGGGGGTGAAGCGGCGGTGGACATCAACAGCATGTCTGCGCAGATGTCATTGCACTCCGCGCTCAAGGGGGAAACTTAATCATCAGAAAAGTCCTGGCCCCTGGAGTAGGTGACAGCTGCCTCCAGTGCCCCGCTACCTCACACCCAATGCCAGGTTCGTCTCACCGACTCTCCCGACCTTCCGCCTCACCTTGTGGCCAAAGCATCTGATTCTAGATACAGCGCCAGGAGTGGAAGGCAGCCCCGTCTTGGGGGGCTCAGGACCGGGAGGGAGGTTTGTTTGTCTGAGGTAGGTAGGGGTGTCTGTCCCCATTTCCTGGTGGGGCATGCTTCAGATGGGTGGTAGAGCAGTGACGGCAAGTGGGGTTAGCCCAAGAGAGTTCCCGGGCATGCCAGTGAGAAAGAAAGATGACACCAAAAATCCTGTTCCCTGAAGAAGCCAATCATACAGGTAAGGGAAGACATACAGTCCCTCTCTTCTGAGAGCTGCTGCAACCGCTGCTAAGCACTTGGTAAAGACACGTGATGCAGAGGATAAGCCAAAGGGCAGCACTTTGAATTGGTAATGCTCGGCCTGAAAGGTAAAATGAAGAAACCTCCTGTGAGGAGGAAAGACCGAAATACACAGGTAGGTATCCTGCATGCCCAGTGAACACAGCCAGTCCACGGTCTTGAGGAGGGGCATGAGGCCTGGCAAAGTTACCATCTGGAACTTTTTGTACTGGACAAAGAGATCGAGTTCCTCTACATCTAAAATGGGCCTCAGATCTTAGGGCTTTATGGAGACCAGGAAAAACCTGAAATAAAACCCCTGATTTCTCTTCCGCCTTGGCATTAATTCAATTGCCTACTTGCACAGAAGAAACTATACTTCCTCCTAGAGAACAGACAAATGAGCCAGGGGATAGTTGGAGTGTGGAAAGGGGTACCAGGAGGCTGCTGGATGACCTCCAAGGTATGACTTGTCTCTATGATCTGCAGTATCCATGCATCTGAAGTTCTGGTTCTCCACTGATTCAGATGGGAGGGGAGAACCAACCTCTGACCGCCACCTCCTGGGTCTGTACCAGAGATGGGGGGGGGGGGTCTGGCAAGGAGTCAAACTTGAAGTGGAACCAGCTGCAGAGGCTGGTCCATCAGTTCTGGGATGCTTGGCCACCGTTCCGGCACTGGAGGCCATCCAACACCCCCCCTCAACCAGGTCACCCCTGAGGCATTCACCCATCTTTATAAAATCTGCCTTCCTGAAGTCCAGGACCCTTGTGTGATTCGATTCCACAGCCATCCTTTTGTTGAACCACACTATACGGTGATCACTGGTCCCCAAGTGGCCCCCTACCTTGACGTCTGCAATAGTGTCCCTGTTAGTGAGTACCAGGTCCAGTACTGCTCCATCACGAATGGGTTCATTGACCTATTGCCTGAGGAATGACCCCTGCAGAGTCTCCAGAATATCCCTGCTTCTAGCTGAAGCCACTACTGGGAGGCTCCAAGCTACATCTGGCAAGGGAAGAGGCTCAGGGGGGCCTGAAGAACATGGCCATTTTGTCTACCCACTCCAGAGACCCTTGAGGTGGCCGCATGATGAGAGACATTACAGCCTACTGGGCCGTGGCACCCATGCCTCAGGAAGGGCCATGAGGTTATGGCGACACCCTTGCCCTAGGGGAGGATAGAGCAGAACCTCTCACTGCTGTCACTCCTATGACTGAGGAGATGGCAGACTGACGGTCTTGGAGATTAACCACAGAACAGGAGGAAGAAGTCTGTGACCAAGTAGACCCCACTGAGAGGTCTGACATAGGCCCAGTGCTGATGCCAATGCCAGAGCCAAGGGAGAATTTAGCATCAACGCTGCATCGCTGTCTGAGTTGGCACCGCTAGCATCACTGACACCAGATACTCAGACATTCCCAGCTCCGAGGCCTCCTTCGTCACCAAACAGCAGCATTGAAGTGGACATAGACATAGTGCTTGATGCCACCCTTATCCTCAATGCAGCTAGTGGCACCAAGTCCAAGGTCAGCATTTGAGCCAGCTACGACCACATCATTTACTCTGGTGCCAATACCACAGACAGTGTCAGCACCACAGATGGCGCCAGTGTCGCCCTCAGTGCTATCACCGGTGACAACAGCCTGAAAGACACTGATGGTGGGCATCAATGGTTCCACAACTGTGGAAAGGACCAAAAGCCCGGACATCGAACCTGGGGTGGTCAGCTGTACCAGACTAACGGACCATGACAGGTTCCCCTTTGTCTGCCCAGAAGTACCTAGTGGTCCACCTGATACTATCAGCTAAAACTCTAACAAAGATCCAGCATGTGGGGAGAGAAGAACACTGCTCCTGGAGCAAGCGAGCAGCAACGTGGAAGTTTTGCCTCGTATACAGGCGCAAGCAGTTCTATGTCTGGACTAACCCATTTTTCTAAGAGGACATCCACGATGGAGTCAGAGTTCTCATTCATGGCAAAGCGCACTGGATCAACTGAGGTGATCAGCAAGTGTGTTCAGGGTCCCAGGGAGGAACACAGCTGACAGAATTATGTTGTGTTCCACCACCCAGTGCCAAACTCACTGCTTCTCTGCAGAGAGCATACAAATAAATTCTGCCTTGTCAAGTGATGTAGTACATCACCAACATTTTGTCTGTGTGGCTCAACAGCAGATTCCCCCGGAAGGAGGGTGAAGGCCTGTAAGCCATGTAGAACAGCCCTCATCTCCACAGTATTGCTGTGAATCACTGCATCCAGAAGGCTCCACTGGCCTTGAGGTTCAGAAAGGGCCCAAATGAGCACCCCAACATGTCTGTGGTCATAACTAGCAGGGGAAATAGCCACAGGAACAGGAACCCATTCTCTAGGTTTGAACAGTCTAGCCACCAGAGTAGGGAATGACAGAGAGAATGAGTGACTTGTATGAAGCTCTCCAACTCATCCGAGTGCTGAGCCCATTGCGCTCTGAGGAACCGCTGCAGAATCCTCATACAGAGGCAAGCCACTGGAACTTTCAGGATGCCAACCACCATCAGGCCGATCAGTCAAAACAGTGGCAAAAGTATTGTGGGAGATATATTTTGTGCATTACAGAGTCCCAAAGTGCCTCCACGCTGACCAAGGGAGAAACATTGACAGCTGGCTCATCAAAGAGCTTACTGAACTGATGGGCACTGCCAAGTTTCATACCACGCCCTACCATCCACAAAGTGACCCTCAGCCTGAGAGGTTGAATGAGACACTTTTGAACATGCTTGGAACTTGGGACCAGCAAACAAGTCCAAGTAGAGCCAGCAAGTTCTGTTTCTGATCCATGCGTGCAACTGCACCAAGGAATGAGTTTGCATGGGTTCTTCCCCTTATTACCTCAAGTCTGGACGGGAAGCCACACTGTCAATAGACCTGTGTTTTGGAGTATCTGTGGATGGTGCCCTACCAAAGACTCATCTTGATATACCAAGAGAATGAGACAACTTACTGACATCTATGGGGTGGCTAAGGAAGCAGCGAGAAAAGCTAATCAGAATCACCACCAGATGTGACACATGTGTAAGAGTGCAAGCTCTGCTGTCTGGAGACAGAGTCCTGATCAGAAATCTTGGCATCTCAGGTAAACAAACTAGCTGACGGGTGAAGATCTGAACCATATGTTATTATGGAACAGCTTCCCAATCTGCTGGTGTACTGCCTACAACTGCAGAATGGATAAATAGGTTATTCACCTGTAACCGTAGTTCTAGGAGTAGTATATGGTTCACATCCACATATTGGCAGTCTCCCTTTATGAGCTGATTTGCTGGACAGTCTTTAAGTAAAGCTGCTGCTGCCACCTGGGTGGTATATTCCTCTGTCAAAATGTCAGATCTTGCATGCTGGAAACAGGGATCCATGTGCCACTTGCTAGGGGAGGTCGGGTGAGTGGTGTGGATGTGAACCATATACCACTCCCACTTATGGGTGAGTAACCTATTTTTCTAGGGATGTGCATATGGTTCACTTATCCACACATTGGCAGACTTCCAGGAGCTCTCCCGGAGGAAGGGGCAAGGAGCACACTCATATTTGGTGAACAGAGATTGGAGAAGCACGGTCCCAAAAGCAGCATCTCAGTGTGACTCAGAGTCAGTGCTGTACTGGGAGATGAAGGTGTGTGCTGACTTCCAGGTAGCCACCCCACAGCTCTCCTGTAAGGGGAAATCCCTGAAAGCAGCCACCGTGGCAGTGGTATCATGACTGGTGAACTAAGCCCTACGGGAGGCTCCCTCCCAGTCAACCTATAGCAGAGGTCAATGCAGGAGACAATCCACCTGCCAATCATTCTCTTGCTGCTGGTCTGCCAGGTGCAGCTTCTGCCTATGTGACAAAGAGCTGGTGAGCCTCACATCGAACTCCAGCTGTGTGCTTCTTATAATAAGACAGCACCCCCCCCACCACCACCACATATGCAGGTCCAAGGATTTGAGCCTAAGGTCAGCCTCCGAAGATGGATTGGGAAAGTAGTCCAGAAGGTTAATCACCTGGTTAAGAAGAAACTCCAATACCACCTTTGGGAGGAACTTCGGGTGGGGGCGGAGGACTTCCTTGTCCTTGTGGAAGACCAGGTACTGAGACTCCACCTAGAGTACCTGGGCTTACTGATCCTTCTGGTGGATGTGACAGCCACCAAGAAGGTGGTTTTCCATGACAGGTGTGACATCTCACACCTATGCATAGGCTGAAACGGCTTGCCCATGAGCACTGCCAGAACCAGCAGCAGATCCCAAGGTGGTGGTGGTTCATGCAGCAGTGGGTTCAAGTGGTCAAGGCCCTTGAAAAAGTGCCTGACTACCTTCTCATGTGCCACCGTCAGCATAGCAGTCTGCGCCCAGTATGCAGAGATGGCTGCCAAGTGCACCTTGAGGTTTACTGATCTCCGCTCCAGCTGGGAGAAGGACCACAGATAATCAACAATGCTAGCCAAAGGACAGGCAAGGGAATCATGCTCCTTGCCCTGGCACCAAATGCAAAATCTTTTCCATTTAAAGGCATAGTATTGACAAGTCAATTCCGTTGGGGATGCCTCCCCAACATGGAGCACATTGTCTAAAAAGTTCCAGAGCTTGGAACTCTTGCCATTCAGGAACCAGGCTGTGAGGTGCAGGGATTGAACATCTGGGTGCGGGATCTTCCCCCAGTGACAGAACACCAGATCCGGGAACAGAGGCAACCGCCATGGAGGTCTGCTGCTGAGGATGGGGAGATCTTGGTACCAGAACAGGCAGGACTACCGGCTCAGTGGCGTGGAGGACTGAGGCATCATGCCTTTCCTCCTGCCATGCTGGAGACCCGTGTTCATAGTGCGAGCAGACCGCTGGGGGGAAGAGGATCGAGTGTCAGGAGGATAGCTCTCCTCTCCCTGGGAGGGAGGGAGGGAGGGACATAGAGGCTGGCGCACCTCTGACACCTAGCAGTGGCTGGGTGTCAGAGCACCTGGGTCCCGTACATTCGGGGTGGGGGGGTGGAGTAGTCAGCCAGTGTGCTGTGGGTGGAACCCCGCACAAGCTCTGCCAACACCAAAAATGCTCTGCCTCTGGGAGGCAAGAGGGAGAAAAGCTGGAGGAGAAAAATGTCCTGGGAGGCTGGATGAATGCCAACCCCCGCAGGTGCCGCTCCCGCGAATGGCAGATACCTACTGAAACCGGATCCGTGTTGGTGGGCTCCGGGACCCCTGACACCCCACCATGGGGGGGTAAGCTGTGGAGGACGACAGGCGGTGCACTGTGAGGGGGAAGCACGGGGCTGGGAGGTCGGCGAGATGGAGGGACACCCAGGACAGGGGATTAAAAAAAAAACTGGCAGGGCCAGTCCAGGGTTATAAGGATCATCCATGCCTTGTCACTTCACACCTTGGACACCACCTTGTGGTTTAAGAGAAAAGAAGAGAAGGTGCAGAGAAGGCCTGGGGTCCAGGGCCCCACAAAGCCATCCCCCAGCAGTGTTCCAGACTGGCGGACAGGGAGCACAAAATAGCCTAGTTCTGCATTCTTCCTGGAGGCAGAGAGATTTACCAGAGGAGTGGCTCACAGGGAGAACAGGTGATTCTCCACCACTTGATGCAGAGACCACTCATGCGACACCTCGCCCACCTGACTGAGGGTGCCTGCCAGCTAGTTGTTGGCTCCCATGACATGAATTGCCAGGAGATCTGCATCCAAGCTGTGCATGAGGGTCCAGGAGTGGGAGGCCTCCTGAAACACGGGAAGGGACTGCATGCTGCCCTGCTTGTTCAGGTAGAACATGGTCATGGTGTTGTCCATCTGGACTTGCACAAACTGACCCTGGACAAAAGAAGCGAATTCCGTCAGAGCTAGGTGCACTGCATGGAGTTCCAGCAGGTTGATGTGGTGACTGGGCTCCCAGGGGGTCCAGAGCCCGTGCTCTCTGTGGTCCCCAGATGCGCACACCCCACCCCACCAGAGAAGTGTCCACAGTCAGAATGACTGATGGCGCTGGGCAGACAAATGGGACTTCTTCCTCCAGATGTTCTGGGACAAGCCACCACTGGATGGCATCTCACACTGACTGGGTCACTGCAACCAGCTGGTCCCAAGTCACCTGGGCACTGGGACCACTGGCCCATCTACCCACAAGGTGATGCAACCGCCAGCGGGTCCTCCAGATGCGCTAGTGCAGGATGCCATATGCACCAGCAGTCGTAGGAAGTCCCAGGCAGGGTAAGAGCGCCCAACCTGAAATAGCTGGGCAAAAGAGGGAAGATCTAGTACCTGGTCCACATGGAGTCGGGCCTTGGCCCTGAGGGAATCTAGCTCTGCCTCGATGAAGTGAATCACCTGGGAGAGGTTCCGTTTGGACTTAGTCAGCTCGATCAGAAGGCCCAAGTCTTGGCAGGTCAGGAGGGCCATGTCCCTGGACTGTTCCACTACTTCCTTGGATGGCCTGGCTATCATCCAGTCATCCTGGTTGGTGTATACCTTGACCCCCTGGTGCCACAGGAAGGCTGACACCTCTGGCATGCACTTGGTGAAGATCCTGGATGCCACGGAGAGGCCAAATGGCATGACCTGGAACTGGTAGAGAAACTCTTTTTGCACAGAACTGAAGGTACTGCCAGTAAGACGGATGGTCAGGAATGTGGAAGAACATGTCCTGGAGGTCCAGAAAACAGAACCATATGCCCTGCTCCAGAGATGCTATTATCTGGTTCACAGTGACCATCTGGAACTTGCACTTCCAGAGGTCCTGATTCCGATCATGGAGATTCAGTATGGGGCACCAACCCCAGTCCATTACAGGACCAGGAAGTATTTGGACATGAAGCCTTGACCTGCCATGGAGTCTGGGACATGGACTATGGCACCTCTGTCTAAGAGTTGAGCAATGTCCTCCCTGAGGACACACAGTGTGTCCTGTGACACCACAGACTCCCTTTGTGCATGGGGTTGGTAAGGTGGGAGAACCTCGAAATTGAGCGGCAACCCTCTGCCCACCACCTGTAGGACTCACTTGTCCGAGGTAATTACGGACCAAGCATGCCAGAAGTGGTGCAGCCAAACCCCCCCCAGGAGCTGGGGCAGGGACTGGATAGGAGGGAGGTAGACACCTCCCAACTCAGTGGGCAGCTTTGGAGGAGGCACCAGCACCCGCTGCCGGGATCCATACTAAATCCCGACTGACGGAATCCCGACAATTAAATACCCGACTCCAAAATCCTGACTCAGTTGAAATCCCGTTAGTGAAAACACCATCACTAAAAATCCTGACAAACCGTATAATATGCACCGTGGTTTTATTTGCCGCTGCTCAGTGAAATCTGTCTGATTCCCATGTAAAATTAAATGGCAGAAGGCGGCTGGCTTTAAAGAAATAAAATAAGATTCTGCCAGCCAAGCCATGGAGGAGTCTGCATTCTCTGAAAGATGAAAGAATCCTAAATCTAATCAGGACTTATGGCACGGGCGGCAAAACATTTACTTTTCTTTGCTGCCGCTCAGTGTCTTGGATTTTCTGCCCTGGTGCCTTCTAACAAAAAAAATCCTGCGGGTCTAATAATTCATTAAATAAGAGAGAGAGAGAGAAAGTGGTAACAAAAGTAAAAATAGAGGAGGGAAAAGCGCTTGGCCTCTCGCCTCTCTTCTCTCTCTCTCTCTCTCTGAGCTGTGGCTAGAAGTGCTATAGCATAATCATTGTCAAATGGTTAAAAACTGTGTAAAAAGGTGAGCATGTGACCACCTTCTCTCCCTCTGGCAGTATAGTGTTTCTGTGAGAGTAATTCTTTAAATCCTCACAGCGGTCTGGCAAACTCTAATGTTCCTGCATAGGTTCTCAGCAGGGCGGCAAAAAAAAAAACACTTTCATCTTTGCTGAAAAGCCACCCCGCTCTCCGTACTATTAAATAGGAGCACCCTTTAGTATAATAAAAGGGACAGGGACATCCCAAGTACACACAAATAAAAAGGGCTATTAAAATAGAAAATATTCTTGTGTTAGTGATCTTTGTCCTATGTGTGCTCTGTTTGTCGGGATTTTGTAAGTCAGATTTTTTCCCTGTCGACGTTACGGGTTTCGGGATTTAGGAGTTGGGCAATTGTGTGTTGGGTATGCATGTGTCAGGAATTCGTACCTAACCCCTGCTGCCAGAGGGGCACCACTACCCCCACCCCTGCCTTTTGTGGGCCTTACCGGAGAATTTGGTCTAGGGGCTCCAAGCCTGCAAAGACCCTAGCTGAGGCTGCTGCTACCTGGGCTGCTGTCACAGAAATGGCTGAAACTGAAAAGGCGTTTTGTTTGGCTTCTGCCCTTTCTGATCCTTCTGCAAGGAGGCCACAGAATCTAGGGTGGCATTTGACTTCTCAATCCTGGTGAGGTGGCCCTCAATCCCAGCACCAAAGAGGTCAGTGCCCAGGAAGGGGAAATTGGCCAACTTGTGCTGGGTGTCTGCCATAAAGGAGGAAATCCTCAGCCATGCCCTGAGAGGCATCACAACAGTCACTTCCATGGCATGGGTGCAAGAACCTCCCATATTCAAAGCCATCTGAAACTGGCGTTTAGCCAGCGCTTGACCCTGGTCTCAGATCACTTTTGCCACCAGCTGCTTGTCAGCAGGAAGGTAAGGGAGAACATGATCTAGGACTCTCTTCAGGGAGTGACCAATGTGGGCCACCATCAGAGCATAACTAGACTACTGGAACCCAAGGGAAGATGTAGCACAGACCTTTTTAGCTCCATGGTCAAGCTCCTTATCAGAGGGCTTGTCCATGTCCCTGGGGTTTCTGGATTTACGGAATAGAGCATCGGTGACTAGGCCTCGGTTGAGGGGTGGCCCAAAAAATACAGATGAGATGGGGATGGATGATACGGGTTTCTGGAGCACAAGGGATGGGAGGGTCTCGGCACCCAACTAAGGATCTAAAGTTCGAGCAGACTCAATAGACCGTAAGGCCTAATCTGCTGGCAAATAGTATGTTAGTATGTTAGATGCCAGTAGGGACTGCATACCTGCAGGCCATACGAGCAGAGGGTGCTGGGTAGGGAGCTGGATGCTGCCAAAGTGCCAGCGCTGGTCCCAAGATCACCTTGGCCATGGGGAAAACAATTCCAGGGGATTTGTCCCTGTCCAGGATCTCAGTAAAGGGGTATTTTGCCTTTTTCTGGAATGGATCCAAGGGAACCTCCATGGACTCAGACATAAGCTTGAGAAAAGCCCCAAAGGAAACCGACCCATGGTTGGTAGTCGGTTCGTCAGCCAAATCACGGTCAAAAGCATGAGCCCTTGAAGACTGCATCATGGACCCACTGGAGTCAGTCGAGGACTCCTCAAACACGGCCCTCAGCCATCTGCTGCCATGCACCTCTTGCGGCTTGTTCAAGTGTGTGATCTCCACCGACAACCAGCCTGGCAAGCTAGTAGCTGCATGGGAGTCCTTGAAGGGAGTTCCCTGCATGGTCTGTTATGGAGACAGTTCCACCTTCATCAGTGGCGAGGCTTGTGGAAACAGCTGTCTCAACAGGACTGGTTCAGGCTGAACTAGCACCAGTCAGATGACTGCTGGGATTGAGGGTAGCACCCTACCCTGTCCAACCAAGGCCCACTGCTGCCAAAGGAGCTCCTCACAGCGACAGAGCCTCTCATCATCCAGGATGAAGAGGAATAGGTGCACTGGTGGTGGCACCTCCCAGTCAAGCGAGACTGAGAGTGTGAGGAATCCCTCAACCTAGACCTCCAGCATCGACGGGATCAGCAACACCAAGGAGACACAGCCAGAATGGCAATATAGACTACCTGCACAGGGTTCAACCATTCAACCTTGGAGGGAGTAAGCTTCTGAGAGGAGACAGCTGGGTTCGGCAGCTGCTACTGGACCTCTTGGTTGAGGCCAGACAGGACCAGGGTCCTGGAGATCAAGTCATTGTCGATCCCTCAACAATGGTCAACAGGGTTGAGAAAATTCTCGACTGCCTGGTCAACCTGTTTTGAGACTGACAAGCTCGACGGGGGCACCGCGGAGCTAGCGGCCTGGCCCTTGATGGGGGTAGGTTTGGCTGGAGCTGAATGTTCGACAGCCATCATGTGGTCCAGGGAGTCGAAAGGAGTGGGAAGAGCATACCCTTTCCTGTTCCCTCAAATGACGGCAGGAGTTTTTCAATTTCTTTACCTTACCATGGTAGGCAGGGCTCTCCCTGAAAGTCTGGAGGGTCTTACACATTTTGCGAAAATTTTCTGTGAAAACTGGACAACGCTGCCCCCAAAAGGACAGCATGGAGACAGACGAGGTACCCACCATGGCCTTGGCCGCTGCCTCTTCCATGGCTGCCATCTGGACTGCGGACCCCGCAGCTGTGGGGCCCACCTTACATGCCTGCTTTGACTTCACCGGAGGGTCCCGTTCAGCTAGTTGACCAAGAAGAAGATGGGCATAGTGGTCTTCAAGTGAAGAAGGAAGCATGGCCTGGCACAGGCTGCAGGCAGCGATGTTGTGTTGTTCACTGAGGCAGTATATGCACGACACTTTCAGATCTGTCTGTGACATTTTCTGGTTGCACTGAACATAACGCTTGAAGCCAGGAACCGACTTAGAATCCTCGCGATCCATTAAGTCAATGTCAGAGATGGAACCGAGGATATACTTCGAAAATAATTCAAAAGGTCGAAGAAGAAAGGTAGCCAAATGGTGCACTTGGTTAAGATTTTCGAGCCTATACTGTGCACAGAGCTGTGAGGGAGCAGACCTGGCTCTTCCAGCGGAAAGGAAGATCCAGTGTTACTGTGGGGGGGAGAGCCGGGATATACCACTAAGGTGGTGGGAGAAGCTTCACTTAAAGACTGTCAGGCAAATCAGCACTTAATGGGAGACTGCCAATGTGTGGATAAGTGAACCATACGGTATACCCACATCCCTAGAAACACTATTAGCAAGACACTTCACTGAAATCATCTATTGCCCATTGACCAACTGTTACATGATCCTGTGAGATAAGCACCTTCTTCATCACTTAGAAGACCAGATCCAGGAATAAGACATGGAAAAGGAGAACCGTGCTGCTCAACCAAATGCAAGTCCTGTGACACAGACTGATGTGGTGTACACCAGGTCTGATAAGAAGAATCAGTTTGTACGTCTTTATTTTCCTATATTCAGGCGAGCCCCACAGCCTTTGGGCTTGCAACAACCATCACAAAGTATCTCCAACACTGGAACTTTAAAACTCCAGCAGCAGCACCCTTTGTACCACCTGACTTTGGGCCCAGAGTCACTGAAACAGCTACTATTGTAGAGGACGATGGAGGACACTTATAGCACCACCAGAGACCACAGAGATACCTAGACCTTCTGAACCATTTCTTCACTGGACACAGAACCCCCCCCCCCAGTGACCTTGCTTAAGTCATCACAAAAGAGCCATTTGTACCTCATCGGTCTGGAAGAGAAGTCAAGCAACCTGTGAAGTTCACTTATGATGCCCCTGGAGTCTCCACCAACCTTCTCATAAATGTGATACACAGAAAAATAAACCTGCTGTCCAATCCTTTATTGCTTCCTCCCTCGTACTGCCCTATGTCATCTTTGGGAACTGTAGACATAACAATTGTGGAGGACAGTAAAATTCAAATGCATATCCTGTGTTCATGTTAAATAATACCATCGGAATCACTACTTAAAGAAAGGACTATGAAACACCTTGAATCCAGCTGAGCACAGGATCTGAGACAGCATGGATTCACAGCGGGAAGGTCATGTCAAACAAATCTAATTGATTTCTTTGACTGGGTGACTAAGGAAGTGGATTGGGGGTAGCAGTGGATGCGGCCTACCTGGATTTCAGTAAGACCTTCAATAGGGGCACTGATGGGAGCACAATGGCGGCATGCTTGATCTCTTTGCTCCACTGTACTGAAGTCAACAGCTGCTGAAACCAGTATTCGGATGCTTTTGCTGGTGGATTAAATATCCACAAAGAACTTATTAAAGAATAAGGAGACAGCAAAGGTTAGAGCTATGGCATTTGAAAAACTATTTTCTCCCAAAACAGGGAAACCTGCCTCGCAGTGGGGGAGAGTCCTTCTCCTCGGATAGACAGGGCAATGGCTTCCCCGGCAATACACTCTGAATTGGGCATTAAGGCAAAGGCTCCTGCTAAACCCATGTTAGCTTCAATTCAAACTTTCCTTATGGAATTTCAAGCTGACACAAAGACATTGTTATAGAAAGTACCTACCACATTAGATGACATCTCTATTCGTTGCCAAGCAATTGAAGAAAAAATGGTCAGCCTTGAGGAAAGAAAAGAAGAACAAAAACAACGTAGGACAAAACTGAAAGGCTTTCAAATCAGATCCTAATGGCAAAGAGCGCAGTAAATGCTTCTTTACACGGGCAGGTGAACACTCTGGCTAAACCTGAAAAAAACTGAAAACACTCCTCATGAAAAACCTCAGACTTACTGGTTTATCTTCAGAGAGTCCCAACACTGAACTGATATCAGAATTTGAAAAGATATTTACAATAATGCTTTCATCTGAGCAGCCGGTGGTCTTGGATTGTGTTTTGCCCTTTAATTAAAAGAGATTCTTTGCTTCAAGCCTCTGAATCTAAAGCAAGATGTGTGATTTGTACCTTTCCAACTATTTCATTGAGAAATAAAATATTGCAGTTGGCTAGAATCAAGAAAGGATTCTTCTATGAGGGCACCAAATTGCATTTATATCCTGATTTTTGTATGGCTACACAGAGAATAAGGAAGAGATTTCTGACAATCCAGTCTGGGTTCATGGAGGCAGGGGTAACACTGCTGCAGTCTCCTGCTAAACTTAAAGTTGCTTTTCAAGATAAGGATGTTTTATTTCACTGACATGGATGCGGCTCGGGCATTTTTCGAAAAGAACGTTGCTCTACCTACGGATCTAGGCTCAGGACAAGTAGATGAAGAGAAAGAATCTGTGGATCATACAATCTATAACCCGATGGCTACTTAACTCATTTGCTCCCGGTGGCCATTTTGGGTTGGATCTATCAATGGATGGTTCCAACGCCATATGGCATCTATGGGAAAAAATGTGTTTTAACAGATGATTGTACGGAAGACTTTGTTTTGTGTTCTCCCTGTTTTTTGTTTTCTTTTTTTTTTTGTGAGTTTGACTGATCGATGGAAGCTGGATAATAGCCCTGCTGTCCAACCTGTAATATTCCAAAGGCATAAACCTTTGCCTAATTTTTTTTCTTCTTTCTACCAGATACTAATGATGGGACATTTAAAGCTTGGAGCAAGAGATAGATGAGCATGAATATTCTTTTAACCCCCACAAAAATTAATTATACTCGTGAATTATGATTTGTTTATTTTTCGAGATGAAGAGATGTAGAATGTATTGCTTTTTATTTTTCTCTCTAAATAAAAAAAAAGTAAGGCCTTTGATACCGTTCCACATAGAAGACTTGTGAACAAGCTGGGCAGCCTGGGAGTGGGTCACAAAGTGGTAAACTGGGTTAGGAACTGGCTGAGTGATAGAAGACAGAGGGTGGTGGTAAACAGAGCTCAATCTGAGAAAAGGAGGGTGACACAGGGATTGGTTCTGGGGTCAGTCCTGTTTAATGTCTTCATAAGTGACATTGCAGAGGGGCTGTAAGGGAAACTGTGCCTCTTTGCAGATTACACTAAGATCTGCAACAGGGTGGACACTCCGGGATGAGTGGAAAAAATGAGGAGGGACCTAGTAAACTGAAGGAATGGTCTAGAGTGTGGCAGTTAAGATTCAATGCTAAAAAGTGCAAAATCATGCATTTGGGGCGGAAGACCCAAGGGAAGGATTACCTGATTGGGGGAGAGAGATATTGATGGTCACCAAACACGAAAGGAATTTGGGGGTAATTGTATCTGATGACCTAAAGGAGGCCAAAGAATGTGTCAAGACTGTGGGGGAAGCCAGTAGGGTGCTGGGATGCATAGCGAGAGGTATCACCCAGCAGAAGAAAAAAGGTGGTGATGCCACTGCACAGATAATTGGCGAGGCCTCATTTGGAGTACTGTCTCCAGTTCTGGAGGCCACATCTCCATATGGACATAGACAGGGTGGAGGCAGTTCAAAGAAGGGCAACAAAGATGGTACAGGGTCTGCACCAAAAGTCATATGAGGAGAGACTGAGAAACCTCAATATGTATGCCCTGGAGGACAGGGGAGACAGGAGAGAAACCTACAAATATCTAAAGGGCATAAATAGAGTATCAGAGGGTAGCATCTTTCAGAAAAGGAGATGTTCAGGAACGAGGCAGCATGACATGAAGTTGGAAGGGGGTAGACTAAGGGGTAACGTGAGGAAGTATTTTTTCACAGAAAGGGTGGTGGGTGCATGGAATAGACTCCCAGTGAAAGTGGTGGGGGCAAACACAGTGGGGAGATTCAGAAATGCATGGGACAGGCATAAGGGAACCCTATCGATAGGAACGAGATGGTAATGCTGGAGATCAAGTAGGGTCTGTGGCTTTTGCAGTAGGTAGGGAAAAAGGGGAGACTGGATAGGCCTAGTGGTCCTTATCTGCTGTCAATTTCTATGTTTCTATCTTTTAGTCAGGATGCAGGTGTATTAGAGAGACTGTTCAGTTACGATAAGCATGTTTGTGTTTTTCAGGCTTTGATGAGGATGCCAAGGATTTCAGTAAGGGGAGGATGTAACCCCCCATCCTAAAAGGGGGCTTACCTTTGGCACACTCCGGAACACTGCTGCTGCTTTCCCTGCACCACTCCTTCACTCTAGGCTGCAGCTGCAGAACCCGGGACTGGACTGCACACTGTTATTTGTTCTGCTGGCTTGTCCAGTACCCTCCTCACTATAGCCAGCGTGCCGACACCTCTTTTCAGTCAACCAGCCCCTGGACTGTCTTCAGAGCTGGGAAGCTCACAGCACAGAGTATGCTCAGTGTCAAGCAGCACTGAAAACTGCACAAAATGCAAAAGTGACCCCTTCCGATACCCACCAGATGGCAGCAGGGACTGGAAAGTATTGATCCGGATGGGCAGAAACCATACCAAGGGACATACATATATTAAAATAGAAGATAAAGTGAAAGACTACAACAGCAGCCATATATGCAGCTTCTCTAACCCCAGGACTACTACAAAGGTGGTCAAAGGACACACAACCTGGCTGGGAATGTTGGGTGTTCCTCTGTTTAGCTTTACAGACCCAGTCAGCTGCAGAATAGCTCAGGTTCTAGTAAATTCTGTCCCAGTGAAACTGGCATCAATTAGGAGGCTACCTCAGCTCTGTAACACAGCTAAATTTCAAGCTGGCTCAGGACTTATGTCAAAAAAGAAAGTACTCAGAGCTGCTCACCGTTTATTAGGAAGATGACCTGAAACTATACGCATCCATTCCCAGCTGATGTAGCTCACATCTATTCAAAGCAGACTTACATAAGTGCATTTGGACATTCTGGACATTTTGCCACCTTTGAAACGTCTGTAAGCAGAGTTTTTGGTTTAATAAAATATCTGCTCTTCATTGAACAGAATTAGCTGGCTCAGTGGCATAGAGGGCAGAGGTGCCACCTCCTGCCACATCAGTGACCTGGGTTCAGAAACAGCTGCGGGTTGCTCGGGGGCTGGCCAGGTGAGGGAGGACTGAGCGTCTGTAGGTGTCGCCACTGCAAATGCCCAGTCTACTGAGGATTTGAAACAAGACATTGCCATTACAAGGGCCGGACTCTGGTTGTATGAAAGGGATGTGCAAAGGTGTATGGGATAAGGAGGGTGCAAAGGTAGCACAGACACAGTCTTTCCAAGCATTGTAGCTACTATTTTCTGTTGCTGTTTCCCTCAGCCCGTCACCTCCATGATACAAGATGCTACATCCCAGGGGATTCAACTGGTTGAAGCAAATTTTGAATACCTACAACATTTAAAATAACTGAAATGGCCACGTGCCGCTTAGAATGGACAATGAACCTCAACATTAAAAACATGTTTGTTTAATTATACACATATGGAAGTTAAATATTTTATTTTCTATGTATCTATAGTCATTTTAGTAACTGTGATGTGCTTTGAGTGGGTAGGCCTGAAAGCACAGATCGATCAGTCAGTCAGTCAGTCAGTCAATCAATCAATCAATCAATTCATACCCTGAGTATCCATTTGCAGTTTACTAAATCAAACAACTGTAGAAAAGGATAAAATAATTAAGTCCTGGCTGTGCTGCACCTGCTTGCCATGGTCATGCTTTTACCTTGCATGAGGAGGAGAGCGAGAAGCACAGAAAATGCCAGGCAGCTGCCAACTGCAAACCAGTATGCCTTATAGACCAGGAATGCAACTGCGCCAACTTTCTTCTCCTCTTGGAATGCTGTTCTAGCCTCCAGCCCAGCTGGGTCTGTGGTTTCGCATTCCTCTTCCAAGTCCTCCTCCTCCATGCTGGCTGAAATATAAAAGAAAAGAAGCACCTATCAGGTTCCAGGACAGAACTATAGCCAAACATCCTCCACAGAGAGCAAGGATTTGCTGCTGACAAGGGTGCAGTGAGTACAGCATCAGCAGTGTAGTGTACAAGATGTTTTATCACTGACTACACCACAATATGTAATAGGGCCACCTTTTTTCTGTTTAAATGGACACTGTCAACCTGCTTTGCATATTATTTCTTGTTAAAAACCCACATTTTATGATTGCTTATCTTCTCTAAAATTTATTAATGTTGCCGTTTTATCTATATCCTTGTTTAGTAGAAATGAAATGCATGGTAATGTATATTTATAAACAACTTTGTTGTGTTTCAAATTCTTAATCTTTTCTTCTTGAATACTTCCTAAACATCAGAAGCACCCCAAACAGTGCAGTCACTGATGAGGCAGTAGCCACCCAAATTCCTACTGCATCATGACTGGCTAGACTGTGATGGGGTGTTCCTAAGTCCAGGAAAGATGCAGTGGGAGTTGATCAAGGAATGTGAACAAACCTGTTTTTGTGTGGTAACACCAGTATGGTGGGCAGTCTGCTTTTCACTTTTTAATTTTTTCCTGATCTGTTTACTCCCCCTACGTGCTCCAGGAACTGCCACTCCTTCAGGCTGCCATGGTCCCGACTTACCTCCTACCACCCTCACACATTGCAGCCATCCCCGAGGTAACCCAGCATAACCCTTCGCTGGATGGGTCCCTCTTCTCCAAGGGGGAAGGCACTGGTGGGGGTGACCAGAGCACTCTCTATTTGGCCCTGGGGTGCTGCTGAGGTGGACATGGCTCCCTTGGGGGCATCAGCGGAGTGGCAGCCATCATCCGGCAGATCCTGGGGCTGTTTTTCTGTTTTTCCTGTGGTTCCCCTTTGCGCCGCTCATGCAATGTCCCTAGTCTCCACCGGGGGCCGCTGCTGAGTGAGGCTTCTCTGCAACCCACTCCAGGAGAGGAGAGCAGTCCCGCTGATACTCAATCCTCTCCTTCCCCTGCCAGCCCTCGGCGTCCCGAATCCGTTCCCGAACCCGGGTTGCCGGCATGGTTCGAGGTAAGGTGCCAGCGCCTCAGCCCTCTGTGCCACCCGGCCGAGGCTGTTTTTCACTTTTTAAAAGAAAAAAAGAACTGGAATCAAACTACTAGCTATATCAGCAGTCTTTACAGAATGTTAGCAATCATAAAATACATTTTTTAAACAAGGGACACTTTGAGGCCTAAGGGGGTTGACAGTGTCCCTTTAACAGCAAAGGTGGAATCAGAAACAGAATTTGCCATTTTTTAAATACCACTTCGCATCAGTTTTTCATACTAAAAAAGTGTCTGCACCACATTTACAACAGTTGGTGCTACATTCGTATAAAACTCCTATTTAGCACTCCATTTTTAGCGCAACACCTTCTGATTTGCATTCGATTTAGGGGAAAAAATGGATTTCAAGATTCTGTAAAATAAAATTGCCCATTTTTTGAAAACAGAAAATTAGTTGCCTTGTAATAAGCATTATTAAGGGCTGTGACATGCTTTATCAAAAACAGCGATACAATACGTAATAGGTATTATCAAGAAGGCAGAATTCCTGTGCAGGGAGATTTCTGTTGCGCAAAATCGACCAGCTCAGCTTTTCCAGACTGTTGACAGATTGGGCAATCCAATCTGTCTCCAGCACAGAGAAGCTTTTTCTCAGCTGAAATGCGAGGAGTTCATTTGATTCTTCGCAGATAGGGCTGCCAGCATCAGGTCTGGCCTCTCCTACAAGGGATTGTGGAGATTGGCAGGAGGTGGCATGCATTCAGTCTGTCTGGTCAGATTTCTGCTGGCCGGAATTCATGGACATTGTGAAGATCGTCCAGACTCTGCACCCAACCAGTTGTAGTTTGAATCCGGGCCCTACATCCCTTTTAGTGGGATGTGTAGATGTTATCTGCCCGATCCTTGCTGAAATTGTTTGGAGTTCCTTGGTGAGGGGGGTCTTTCCAGATCCCCTCAAGGAGGCGGTCGTTCGACCACTCTTTAAGAAAGCCTCCTTGGATCCAGACTGTCTAACTAACTACCATCCTATCTCTAACCTGCCGTTGTTGGTTAGGTTATTGAGAAGGTGGTTGCGCTGCAACTGGACAATCACCTTGTAACTCACAATGTCTATGATACTCTCCAGTCCGGGTTTAGGAGGAAGCATAGCACAGAGACTGCACTCATCCGAGTACTGAACGACTTCCTAATGGTGAGAGATTGAAAAGCACGTACCATTCTGGTCCTTCTTGATCTCTCTGCAGCATTTGACACTGTAGACTATGGTGTGTTGCTGGAATGCCTGCAGCTTCTTTACAGGCTGTCTGGTACAGTCCTCAAATGGTTTCGATCATTCCTCGCAGACAGGTCTGAGAGAATTGCCACTGGAATTTATTCCTCTGGCACTCACTCCCTGCCCTGCGGGGTGCCACAGGGCTCCGTTCTGGCCCCCATGTTGTTTGCAGTGTACATGCTGCCATTGGGAGATATCATCAGGTGATGCAGTTTGAGTTTTCACTGCTACGCAGATGATACTCAACTGTATATGTCTTTTCTGCCCAGACAGACTGATGCAGTCTCTGTGCTAAATAACTACCTTAATGAGATCAGAACCTGGATGAGTACCAGCTGGCTGAGACTGAATCCAGATAAGACTGAAGTGCTGGTAGTGGACCCTGAATGTCTGGGGACGGGTTTGGGGACTGGACAGGCATCAGGTTTACTGATCGATGGCATACAGTTCACTAACTCAGACCGAGTGCATAACCTTGGCGGTATTTTTGATGACGGTCTGACACTGAAATCACAGGTGTCAGCTGTCGTCAGATCCTCCTTTTACCATCTGAGGAATATTGCCCGGGTGAAACACTTGGTTCCTCTGGATGATCTTCCAACACTGATCCATGCCTTTGTCACTACCCGCCTTGATTACTGCAATGCTCTCTGCCTAGGGCCTCCAGGGGTTGATATCCACCGCTTGCAGCTGGTGCAGAACGCAGCAGCCAGGCTTTTGACTGTGACATCTAGGTCCAGTCATAGCATGCCTGTGCTATGCGAGCTGCACTGGCTGCCTGTTCAGTGGCGGATCACCTTTAAGGTTGGCTTGCTAACCTTCAAAGCCCTACATGATCAGGGACCTGGTCACCTGCAAGACCTCCTGGTACCCAACTGCCCCATCCGTCCTCTCTGATCCACTGACAAGGGATTGCTAGAGAGTCCCACGGTGTGATAAAAAACATCTGGAGCCCGTGCTTTTTCTTTCTCGGCTCCAACTCTATGGAATTCTCTACATCATCGGTTAAGAGAATGCCTGACCATTGATAGGTTTAAAACTGAGTTATAACATATTTATTTAATTAAGCTTTCCCCGATAATGATTAATTCTATTATTTGCAATTCTTAATGATTAATTCTGTTATTTATTGTTCTTGTTTTTACCTGATATTTATGTTTGATGTTATGTGCAGTGCCTTGGTTTCGAAAGGTGCTATAAAAATAAAGATGATTTGATTTGAAGAGTTTCATCACAGTGAGCAATAGGTTTTATCAATAACAGCACCAAAGTATGTAATTAAACAACAATGCACAACACAGTGTGTCGTGCTGGGATAATATCAGGCCTCAGGTGACTGGGCAAAAGGCCATAGGCCAAGTGCATCCAACATCTACCCCCTACCCTTCTCCACCCTTCCTCCCCCTCCCATTGCCCCACCTCTCCTCACGTCCTCCACTCCCACACCTCTCTTACTCTTCCCAGCCCACCCTCCCACATCCCTTCCTACACCCTGTGCCCTGCTTGTCTTGACAAAGCCTGCTGGCCGATATCAATGTACTGTATGCATTTTCCTGTGCCTGAAACTGATTAGCATAATGTGTCTCTGTTGTTTTACGTTGACTGTCCACTATGATTTTGTGTCCATTATGATTTTTGTACCTCCTATTTACACTTTATTGTACTGTACTTTACTGTCCTAGTTAATCTGTTGTCCTTTCTACTGACATGGAACCTTTATAAAAGAGCTCTTAGCTTAAAGGTATATGTAATCCGAGACTTAAATAAAAAAAAAAAAAAAAAAACCACCTGAGAAGTGACGTTATCCCCAAGACATACATACTAGAGAGCATTACTATTATTATACAATGGCTCATTTGAAAAAAGAAAACAAAAAAAAAAGAAAAAAACATAAAAAAAAAAAAAAAAAAAAAAGTTTAAAATACATCTGTATTTCAGTTTTTGTAAGGGCAGGTATAGCTATTAAAAAAGAAGTCCCCATTTTAATTTTTGTCTGGTAGGTAGTGGTGCTGCTACATGCTTGCCTCCTTCCACCATGTTCTTAGGTCTCTTCCTTGCTCGTTCTGTGTGCGTGCGTCTCTCAGCACCGCCCGCCCCCGTTTCTCACTCTCTTTCTGTTACCATTACTCTAAATATGTTGTGTGTTTCTCTGGAACCCACCACCCATCAGCTTCTCACTCGGTCTGGTGATGTACTGTTCAGCTGTTCACAGATTTCAAAAGGGATCGAGCAGTACATGAAGCCGATAGTCACGCACTTTTCTTTTCTCCCCATATTTTCCTTTATTTGCCCCAGGCAGGCTGGGCATCTGTATCAGTCTATCCTGTTCCGGCTCTGCAGCCGTTCCAAGTCACACCACCTCTAATCTGAGGCGAACAGTTGGTGCTAGCTGGCAGCGGCTTCATCAAGCCCCAACTCCAAGTTTTTCCACCAATTTCTCCCCATTTACCTGGAGCCCCAGACAAGGTTGGGTGTGCGCGTGGAGGCGTGCACGAACGGCTTGGCCAGAGTGACTCTGCTCCTCCTACCCTGGCCTAGCGCCTGGCTCTCCTCAGACGCTCGCACCACCAGCATACATCCAACTGGTGGTGGTTAAAGGCTGGGAGAGCCAATCTCCTCTATCTGGGAGAGGAGAGCTGCCAAGTGGCCAGTCAATCCTCACCCAGCCCCCCCGCAACCGGCTGACCCCTAGCAACCAGTGCTCATCACCAAACACGGGTCGCTGCTATGGCAGGAGGTAAGGCGCTAGTGCCTCAGTCCTCCATGCGCTGTCCTTTTGATGCCAGAGCTCAATCACAGTCCTAGTGAAGCTGCACAGAGTTGCGCTGTGTTAAAGGGAAGGTCCCTTCAGCCTTTTGTTCTGTTTACCTGTGTAGTTTGTAGGCATGAACAATGACTGCTGCTACTGCACCCTCCTAATTTCATCAGGATTTAAATGTAAATAAAGGTACTTAAGTATGGTGTGAAAACCTGCCAGACTCCATTTTAAAGGTCATGCAAGGCATCCTGGAATTTTATGATGTTTTAGTGCTAAAGCCTACAGTAATTATATTATATTAGTCAGTACTGTTGCTGTCCTCTGTAGTCCCTATGTTCTTGTCTTATGCTGGACATGAAACCTTTCAATGCACAGTAAGTGCCCTGTTGTTTTCTGTAGTTTAAAGTGTATCTCAGTTAGAAAGAAATGCATTTAGAGAATACAGGGACTTCACAAGACATGTAACAGAACTGAAAGTATAACTTCTGCTAACTTGTGAGGGTACTCATCATCAACTCCCACAATGACTTGCATGAAGTGGGGTCATGACCTTTGCAATGGAAACAAACAGGTTTTCACACCAGGGAAAAACAGAGTGAAGCAACATAATTAAATTATGGGAATGTAAGAGAGGGAATAATTCTTCATGCCTACAAATTACACAGGTATACAAAAAACAGGTTAAGGAGACTTTCCCTATAATGCAGCTGCCGAAAGTAAACAGTAGAAGGGGACAGGATCAGATCTGTTACAGTAAAGTAGCTTATTCTTGTTGTTTTTACATTGTTTATTGTGGAGTCTACTTGGTAGAAGGTTATTTCTTTTCTTTCTTACTACTTCTAAGGGGCTAGCAGGGTATTGTTTGGGGCTGTTGGAATTTTGAAACCTGTTTTGGTAGCTATGAAGTGGGCTCATTTGTTTGATGTTTCACTGTGTAGCAGGCTGCATTTGTAGAGGCCTATTTCTTCTGATTTAAAACCTATTTGGTGTGATTTAACTGTGGCTGTTTCTTTGAATTGGAGACCTATATCTTCTAATTTCAAGCCTATTTTGATGTGTTGTTGGTGAAGCTGTTTGAATTGGAGTCCTGTTTCTTTTGGTAGCAAACCTATTTTGGGGGCATTGAGTAGAATTGCGATTCATTTTTGCTGGCTTCACTAGCTGCAAAGTTTAGTGCAGAGTGGGGGAAGGGTGCTAATGGTCTGACCAGGGGCCTCTGCTACCCGATTGTATCTGGAAGACTTGGGCTGGTCCCACTCCCCCAGCCCCTCACCCCACCGGCCCCATGTCCATTATATCCTTTATACCAGGGGTTCTGACATCACTTCCTCAAACGGGCAAAGGATATGCACCTGTCATAGCAGTAGCCGACATCCAGGAAAGGAACAGCAGCAAGTGAAGAGGTAACTGCTATCTCAGTGGAAGGGAAGTAAGTGCAAATCTAGGAGCTTTCATTGTTACTTCTTTGCATTGCTATTACATTGGGGAAAGGAGGAGTAGGAGTTGAAGAAGATTGTGCAATAGCTACTTAAAGTCTCTTTTTGAGTGTGGATAGGAAGGATAGGAATATAAAAAGCAGTTGCTCAATCTATCTAAATGAGTACAACAAAGGGGGTAAGGAAAATTAAGAAAAGAATGTTTTGCACTGATAGAGGGGGGAGGGGGAGACTTGGGGGAGTGTTTGGTATCCTGCATCTGGAAGGGTGAGGGGGTCGCTGGTGGGCAACAACAGCAATGGGTAGGGTGGTAGGCTGCAACAACTGCGGTGCACCAATCTTTCTAAAAATTGCCTGCAGTGTGGTACGACGTTTAGTGTGCAACCACATAGAGAAACTTAGAAAGGAGATTGAGGGTCTGCAGGAGGAACGAAGACAGGCAAGGCAGATTGGGGGTGGGTTTAGCCCAATACTGGAGGGAGGAAGAAGGGGAGATGAGGGACTGCGATTTAAGCCAACAGTGGTGAGAAGAGGGTCAGAAGAAGGGAAGCAGAGACAAAGGGGCTTAGGCCAGGAAGAATGATTGCCAGGGAAACCAGGTCAGGAGACAAAAGACAAATGGAAGGAGGCGATAGGAACTTGTGAGGGGAGGCGAAGAAGTGGCAAAAGTCATGGAGTGGAAAGGAGAGAACAAGTTACTATCAAGAGAGAGGGAGCGGGCATTTTTTAAGGGTATTCAGAAAATAGTTTTGCACTGCTAGAGAGGAAGAAGGTGGAGGAGGGAAATGATGAAATTAGAGGAGTAATTGATAAATGCCTGGACCAAACCGGAGCAAGGGGAAGTTCTGCTGGGAGAAGTGCAACAGGGGCAAAAGGGGGAAATAATATGCAGGAGGAAGAAGAGGAGCTGGAAATGAGAGAGGGAGATGAATGGAAGCAAGCAGGGAGTAAGAGTGGTGGAATCTTAGTGCTGGGGGACTCAATACTAAGAGGAGTCAGGTGGGGTAGCAAGGGGGAGAGGCATAGTCACATTTGGGTGGAGGCCATGCCTGGAATGACAGTGGAAAGGGTGGGACAATCTGTTCTGAAATATGCTAGAAGGGGTAGGGACAAGCCTCATTTAATTATACATCTTGGGACGAACGACCTGGCTGACAAGACAGTAGATATAGTCCAGAGGAGGTTTGAGGAACTAGCACAATTACGTGAGGGGGCAGGAAGATTAGTAACTTTTTCAGAGATACTTACAGTGCCCAAGGCAAGCACAAAAAGAAAGCTGAGAATAGAGGAATTTAATGGATGGCTAAGAACCTGGTGTTGTGCTAAAGGGTATGGGTTGTTGGGGGTGGGGGGTGGGGAGGGACCTGGGAGGACAGTAGTCTCTATGCCAAGAACAGACTACACTTGAGTGAGGAGGGAAAGAAAGTGTTGAAACAGAGGATGGAGGAGTACATAGAGGAAGCTGGGAATTTAAACTAGGAGCGGGAGGTGGCAATTGGGCAAGAGACATGCACAGACCACAGGTTGGGAAACCATATGAGCTTACCTCCCATAACAGAGACAAAGGACAAATGGCAAGTACTACTGGTGATGCTAGTAAAGGAGGGCAGGATGGGGGGAGGGTGGAAGGTGGTTACCCATAATGCTAGGAGCCTTGGGAGGAAAACTGCAGAGTTACAGGTGCTCATGGCAGAGGGAGAGGTGGACATTGCAGCCATCACAGAAACATGGGCCACCCAGTACAATGACTGGGACCTGTCTGTACCAGGGTACAGGTTATTTCATAGGGACAGGGTGATTGGGAAAGGAGGGGGGGTGTGGCACTATATGTGAAGAAAGGACTGAAGTGTGTAAGGGAGGAAGGGGAGAAGGGTAGTACGGAGTCACTTAGGATGCAAATCCAGGATTCCAAGAATAGGATTCTTAGAATGGGAGTGGTGTACAGGCCACCATCTCAGACTGAGGAGTCAGACAGGGAACTAGCGGGACAAATCAGGAGGACCTGCGAGAAGAGTAGTGTGGTGATTGTGGGGGACATCAACATGCCAGGAGTGGACTGGAGTACCCCAACAACCAGGAACAGAAGGGAGCAGGTACTGCTGGATGCCTTCCAGGACAGCTTCCTGCTGCAAATGGTCAGTGAACCAACCAGGTTAGGGAATACCCTTGACCGTGTGCTGGCAAATGGGGATTTTGTGAGAGAACTTACAGTGGAGAAACCACTGTCAGGGAGTGACCACCACTCAGTATGGCTCACATTGGATATGGGCAAGGAAGGAGTGGAATCTGGCACGAGTGCTGGACTTCAGGAGGGCCGACTTTGGGAGGATGGGGGCAGTGGTAAAAGGGTATCTGGCCAGAATTCAATCTAGTATGGACACTAACAAAAGGTGGAGAGCTCATAAAACTGGGGATAGTGGAGGCAACCAAAACCTGCTGCAAGGCCCAGAGCAAGAAGGCTAGGGCTAAGAAACCGAGCTGGTTGAGCAAGGATGTCTTGGAAATGGTAAGGAGGAAAAGAGCTGCCTTTAGGAAGTACAAGAAAACAGGGAGGGGGGAGGACAGGGAGGAGCACTTGACAGAATTGAAGGAGGTGACAAGGGCAGTAAAGGGAGCCAAAGCATCTAAGGAACTCAGGCTGGCACAAGGCATTAAGAAGGGGGAGAAGGACTTCTTTAGGTACATCAGGGAGAAAAGGATCTGTAAGGACCACATAGTAAGGATTAGGAAGGAGGGTGGTTGGGTGGAAGCAGGGTGCGATAAGGCAGAAGGCTCAGTATTTACTAAAGAGGAAGAGGGGGTGACACCCAAGGGGGGAGAAATAACAGAAACAGGGGAGAAGGGGTGAAAGATGGGGAAATCGAGGAGGGCAGAGTTCGGGAGGGTTTGAAGGTGCTGAGGGTGGACAAGGCACCAGGCCCAGATGGCATCCACCCCAGGGTACTGAAGGAGCTGGCAGAGGTCCTTGCAGGACCTTTGGCAGACCTATTTAATGCCTCACTACATTCAGGGTGTGTACCTCAGGACTGGAGGACGGGTCATGTGGTGCCCCTCCACAAGAGTGGCCACAAGGATGAACCGGGAAACTACAGACCAGTGAGCCTCACATCCATCGTGGGTAAGCTAATGGAGACTATCCTGAAGGAGAGGCTGGTGGCCCTCCTAGAGGCCAAAGGACTACAGGACAGCAGACAGCATGGCTTCATACTGGGCAGATCCTGCCAAACCAACCTGGTGGAGTTCTATGACTGGGTAACTAGGCAACTGGACAGGGGCCATGCAGTGGATGTCCTGTATCTGGACTTCAGTAAGGCATTTGACTCGGTGCCACATGGAAGGCTGGGAAGTAAGTTAGTAGGCACAGGGGCGGGTGCAAAGCTGGTGAGATGGGTAGGAAACTGGCTTCAGGAAAGGCAACAGAGGGTGGTGGTGGGTGGGGAGCTCTCACACCCAAGGGTAGTGACGGAGCGGTGTTCCACAGGGCTCGGTGTTGGGACCAGTGTTTGGAAGATTCATTGCAGACATATAACGGGACATCAAGAGCAAGATCAGTCTTTTTGCTGATGATACCAAGGTAGGAGCAGTGGTGGATGACCTAGGGGGAAGGCAGGGGTTGCAGGTTGATCTGGCAAAGCTTGAAACCTGGTCAGACACCTGGCAACTGGGCTTTAATGCTAAAAAGTGCAAGGTGCTGCATTTTGGGATGAAGAACCCAAGGAGGAGTTACCAGCTGGAGGGAGTGCAGCTAGCCCAGACAGAGAAGGAGAAGGATCTGGGGGTGCTCATTACAGGGTCAATGAACAACTCAGCACAATGTAGGAAGGCAGCTGCAAAGACCAACAAAATGCTGGGTTGTATTGTAAGGGGTATATCCTCGAGGAGGGGAGGAGGTGATTCTGCCACTGTATAGGTCATTAGTTAGACCACACCTGGAGTACTGCGTGCAGTACTGGCGCCCGTATCTGAAGACGGACATTAAGTTACTGGAGGGGGTGCAGCGCAGGGTGACAAAGATGATCAAGGGGCTGGGGGACTTATCATACGAGAGGAGGCTGAGGGAGTTGAACATGTACTCACTGGAGGAGAGGAGGGATGGGGGACATGAATTAAACCTTTAAGTACATGAAAGGAATAAACAAGACAGGTACAGAGGGGCTGTTCAAAGTAAGGAGGGAGGGACACCAGGGGCCATGATATGAGACTGGAGGGAGGAAGGTTCAGGAGGGAGATGAGGAGACACTTTATTACAGAGAGGGTGGTGACTGGGTGGAATGCGTTACCTGCAGAAGTGGTATGCAGTAGAACAGTGGACTGCTTCAAAAGGGGATGGGACAGGACAAGGGGGAGGGTTAATGAAGGGGAAGGGTGGAAGGGAGGGGCAGTTACAGAATAAGGGGTGCTAGCTGCACATTCCAGCAGACTTGATAGACCTCTAGGCCTTTATCTGCTGGCAACTTTTGTACGTTCGAATGCAAAAACAAGCATTTGTCAATGCTGAATGTTGTCTTGCTGGCACTGGTAGTGCAGGAGTTAAGAGAGATGCCTAGTAGTAATGGCAGTGAAGTACTGAACTGATGCCAACCCCACACCCACCCTGCAGAGACTAACAGGCATTGGGGTGTGCCTTTGGGTCATCGGCCATAATGCTCACGCCATTTAGCCTCACCCTACCCTGCAGACACTGACAAGTGTTGCTGTGTGCCTTGGGGTCTTCAGGCCTTATGATCACCTAATTCCATAAGAAAATACACTGAGATGGGTGCAGTATAGGAGAATGGGGCGAACTTTGAGGCCAAAGACTCCAAGGCACACCTCGATGCCTGTCACTGGCTGCAGGATGGGGGTGGAATGGCGTGAGCATTACAGCCGACAATTCCAAGTCACACCCCGACGCCTGTCAGTCTCTACAGGGTGGGGCATTACAGCTGGCAACCCTAATGCCCCAGGCATTTTTTGGTATTTTCACTCCAAATTTTCAACATGGGCTTTTTGTGATCCCACCTCATGAACAGTGGCACTATCAGTTCATTAGACAAAAGCTGATTTTGCACAGCAACTGTGCCATTTGGCTCCACAGGTGCGAAAACACATTACGGGCAGGATGTGAAAAATGACAGCTGTACTGCTCATGAGGAGGTGTAAAAAAATGGCAATGTTGAAAATCTAGGGTGAAAATATGAAAAATCGTCGATGTTTCGAGCGTGTGTAGAAACTGCTCAACGCACGCCTGTAACGCAATTATTTTAGGGATTTTTTAACCAAATTTTCAACATAAGCATTTTGGGACCTCCACTCATGAACACTGGTGCTGTGACTGTTAATCTGTCCAGAAAGTTGATTTCCCACAGCGATCGCGCCATTGTGTGCCAGATGTGCAGAAACACATTTCGGGCAGGATGTGAAAAATGACAGCTGCACTGTTCATAAGAAGGTGTGAAAAAATGACAATGTTGAAAATCTGAAGTGAAAATATTAAAATTGTCGAAATTCTGGCGTGTGGAAACTGCACAATGCACGCTCGTAACGCAGTCATTTTATGGAATTCATTCACCAAATTTGCAACATAGGCTTTTTGGGACCCTACTTCATGAACAGTGGCATTGTTGTTTCGTTAATCAGTCCCAAGAGGTGATTCTGCGCCATGACAGCGAAATCATCTTTTGGGACTGAATAACGAAATTGCAGAGCATGTTTTCATGAGGTGGGGTGCCAAGAGCCCCATACTGAAAATTTGGAGCCAAAATTTAAAAAAATGGCTAAGCTATCCACTTAAGTTGAACCCTTCCCCCCAACTGATGCCATTATATAGCTTACCGGCATTTCTTCATTTTGCAGTTCGGCTTTGAAGAGTCTAGACGCATTCCGCTTCACAAACTATCACAGCGCTCGGACGGAGGTAAGTATGGGGTAGGGGGGTGCAGGGAGGTGGGGTGCTCAGAGGGTGGGTGTGGGTTTGGGGAGGGGGCGTTGGGGACCACGAGGGATCGTTTTCTTTTTTACAGGGAACAACAAAAAACAGACATTGAAAGAGTTTTCTTTCTTTATAGGTGAATTAAAAAAAATGTTGGGCACACAGGGGTGGGCTCCCAGTGTGCCCCATGAGTTTGTGGGGCTGATGCCGAATGGGATTGGGCCCCGTCAGCAAAGAAAGTAAGTGTGTGTGTGTGTGTGTGTGTGTGTGTGTTTGGGGGGGCTGATGCCTAAAGAAAGTGGGTGGGGTGGGGGAACACCCTGACACAGAGGATTGCCCCCCCCCAATGTCGGTATGGGGATTGTGGTAGATGGCACAAGCCGCCATCTTTATTGAAAAGTTTCACCAGGAAAGGCACGTTGGGGAGGCGTATCATCTGCCGCTGCATGACGAGCTTGTCTCTGATTGCAGTAGCAGATGTCTTTCAACTTGGTGGCAGTTTCCATAATTTCCGCATCAGTGCTAGAATGCTCGCTAATTGGGGATGAAGGATGAACCGAATAAAGCGTACCCTGCATTCGCCAACACTGACACACCTCTCAATGTGGTACTACCACAAGATGTTGCTTGCACCTGCCGCAAGACAACATAAAAAAGCACTAAACTGCTACAGAGCAGTACTAATATAAACAAGCATTTCAATGCTGAATGTTGTCTTGCTGGCACTGGCATGGGTAGTGCAAGAGTTACAGAGATGCATAATAGGAATGGCAGTGAAGTACTGAACTGATACCAACCCCATCCCCACCCTGCAGAGACTGAAAGGCACTGGGGTGTGCCTTTGGGTCACCTACCATAATGCTCATGCCATTTCATCTCACCCTACCCTGCAGACACTGACAAGTGTCGCGGTGTGCCTTGAGGTCTTTGGGCCTTACGCTCACCCCATTCAATAAGGAAATACACAGAGATGGGTGCAGTATAGGAGAATGGGGTGAACTTTGGGGCCAAGGAGTCCAAGGCACACCTCGATGCCTGTCACTGGCTGCAGGGTGGGGGTGAAATGGCGTGAGTATTACAGCCGACAATCCCAAGTCACACCCCTGACGCCTGTCAGTCTCTACAAGAGTGGTGTGTTACGGTTGGAAACGCTAACACCCTGGGCGTTTGTTGGTATTTTCACTCCAAATTTTCAAGATGAGCTTTTTGTGATTCCACCTCATGAACAGTGGCACTATCAGTTTGTTAGCTGAAAGGTGATTTTGCACAGCGACTGTGCCATTTGGTGCCACAGATGCAAAAACACATTTTGGGCAGGATGTGAAAAATGACAGCTGCACTGTTCATGAGGAGGTGTCAAAAAAATGGCAATGTTGAAACTCTAGAGTGAAAATATAAACAATTGATGAAGTCATGAGTGTGCATAAAAACTGCACAACGCACATCCGTAACGGAATTATTTGGGGAATTTTTTTAACCAAATTAACAACACAGGCATTCTGGGACCTCCGCTCATGAACAATGGCACTGTGATTTTGCTAATCTGTTCTGAAAATTGATTTCCCATAGCGACTGTGCCATTGTGTGCCAGATGTGCGAAAACACATTTCGGGCAGGATGTAAAAAATGACAGCTATACTGTTCATAAGGAGGTGTGAAAAAAATGGCAATGTTGAAAATCTAGAATCAAAATATTAAAAATTGTCGAAGTTACGAGCGTGCATGGAAACTGTGCAATGTACGCTCGTAACACTCTCATTTTCAGGAATTTTTTCACCAAATTTGCAACATAGGCTTTTTATGACCCTATCTCATGAACAGTGGCACTGTCGTTTCATTAATTGGTCCTGAAAGATGATTCCGTTCAGTGACCGCGAAATCACCTTTCGGGACCGAATAACAAGATGACAGTGCATGTGTTCATGAGGTTCATAATTTGGAACCAAATTTCAAAAAAATGACAGCGATATCCACTTAAGTTGAACCCCCCCCCCCACAATTGATGCCATTATACAGCTTACCAGCATTTCTTCATTTTGCAATTCGGCTTTGAATAGTCCACACGTGTTCCAGCTCCACCGATGGTCGTAGCGCCGACTTCAGGAGGTAAGTATGGGTGGGGGTGGGGAGGTGGGGTGCACAGAGGTGGGTGCGGTTGGGGAGGCGAGTGCATGACGAGGGACCATTTTCTTTTTTTCAGGTACAAAAAAAACAAAACAAATAAAAAAGACATCACGGGGCCGTTTTCTTTCTTTACAGGTGAAATGAAAGAAATGTTGGGCACACTGCGGTGGGCTCCCAATGTGCCACACAATGGGGGTGGGGGGGAGAACATGCCAACACGGTTGGCTTTCTGTGAGTGGCGGCACACTGGGGTGGGCTCCCAGTGTGCCACACAATGTAGGGAGGTGGGGGAAAAGCAGACACGGAGACTGTACCCCAGATGTCGGCTGTGTTTGAGGATTGTGTGGCGGTGGCTGCCGCCACCATGTTTATGGAAATGTTTCACCGGGAAAGGCACATACGGGAGGCGTGTCATCTGTGCCACTGCATGACAAGCTCGTCTCTTATTGCAGTGGCACATTTCTTTCAAGTTGGTGGCACTTTCCATAATTCTTGCGTCAGCGCTAACATGCTGGCTAATTGGGGAATGAGGGACGCACCTACTAAAGCGTGCCCTGCATTAACCAACACTAACATACCTCTCACTGTGCTAATTCTACCACAAGATGCTGCTGCCGCCTGCGCAAGACAACATTAAAAAAACAAGCATTCGTCAATGCCAAATGTTTGCTTATGGTGTAACAGTGCTTAAAAAAGCACCTGATGTTATTGGGACAACTCTGAAAAATATAATATGTATACACAATTTAGCTTATACAGTATTTCCCCCTTTTCTTTAACTGTCACCTTTATTTCTTTAGTACAAAACACATTTGTATGGAAACAAGCTCTCTGTCCTATTTGCTCTGTCTGCTTGTCTACTTCTGCAGTCGCAGTTCTGTTTGTGACATCCCAGTCTGCTGCTGTGGTGATATTTATGGTATCATAAGCAGGGCATTATGATGTTGCATGTAGACAAACAGTCAAAGGTAATAAAGTTCTAGGGACAGTAGAAATACGTTACTCACCTGTAACCGTTGTTGTAGGAGTGGTATACAGTTCACATCCACACATTGGCAGTTTCACTGGAACAGACTTTCCATCAAACATCTTTAAACTAATCTCCTCTCACCACCCAGGCAGTATGTACCACCACTCCACCCCATAACATCCGAGCTTTGCACGTTTGCAGCAGGCATCTGTGTGTCACTTGCCAGGGGAGGCAGGGTGGGTTATGTGGATGTGAACTGTATACCACTCCAAGAACAATGGTTACAGGTGAGTAATTTATCTTTCTTGGGGCATGGATATAGTTCACTATCCACACACTGGCAGACTCCTAGCAGTTCTCTGGGAGGGGGCAAGCCATGTACCCCTACTAAGTGAACAGAGATTGGAGAACCAAGGTCCAAAGAGCAGCACCCGACGGGACTCTAGGTCGATGTTGTAGTGGGAAATGAAGGTACGTGCTGTCCTCCAGGTAGCAGCCCAGCAGATTTCCTGAATGCGAATGACCCTGGAGGCACCCACTGAGGCAGTGGTATATCTGGTGGAACGAGCCCTAAGTGCTAGGGAAGGCTCCCTACCAGCCAACCAATAGCAGAGATTGATGCAGGATTATATCCACCTGCAAATCATCCACTTTACTGCCAGTCTGCCAGGGGTGGCTTCAGCATATATTACAAACAGCTAACAAGCCTCACTCCAAACTCTAGCCATGTGCACTTTATAATATGACAGCAATCTCTGTAGGTGCAGAGTATGGAGCCAGCCTCCGAAGAAGGGTTTGTAAAATAGACCAGTGAGTTGATCACCTGGTTAAGGTGAAACTAATACTACCTTTGAAAGGAACTTCAGGTAGGGACGAAGGATGACCTTGTTCTTATGGAAGACCAGATATGGAGACTCCACCAAGAATGACTGGAGCTCACTAATCCTTCTGATTGACATTATGGCCTCCAAGAAGGCCATCTTCTTTTTTGTCACTATATTCTTTACTCTCCTACCTCTGCGCAGTGGGTGGCAAGTTGTCCGGCCACCAGCACCCCCGGACTAGGTCTGGCCAGCAACATGCTCTCCCCACACAGGCCAGCACGCAGAGTCCGCCACCCTGGGGGACCTGGATCCTGATACCTGAGGGGGGGGGGGCGGCACACGGCCATCAGCCGCCATGACCGCCCCGCAATTTTCCACCTGCATTTACCCCCCGTAGCTGGACGGCAATGGCATCCGTGGTAATGGTGCTGATGACTGCCGCGCTCCAGCCATCACTTATGCTAGTTGCCGCTGCAGAGCGATGTGGACCCCTTCTCCACCCCAAAGGGAGGAGAGCTGTCGTGGGATGCTCGATCCTCCCTCACCCCTGCCGACCCCCAGCGACCCGAGTCTGGGTTGCCAGTGTGCCGTGAGGTGTGGCGTCCAACGCCTCAACGCCACCAGGCCAGCTACATAAGGCCATTTTCAATGGCAGGTATGACATCTCATACGTGTACATATGCTCAAATGGCTTGCTCATGTGCACAGCCAGTGCCCCCAGCAGGTCCCATGATGGTGGTCCCATGCCAGAGAGGACAGGTGGGTCCAGGCCCTTAAAAAGTGCCCAACTACCCTTTCCTGGTCCACCACTGGCTAACTAGCCAGAGCTTGAAAAGCAGAAATGGCTGCCAGGTGCACCTTAAAAGTCATCGCTCGCAGGTCCAACTGAGAGGGGGACCAGAGGTACTCCAAGATGCTCGCCCAGGGCAGGCAAGGGGGTCAAGTTCCATCTCCTGGCATCATATGGAGAACTTCTTCCATTTAAATGCATAAAATCTGTGAGTTAACGCCTTTCAGGAGGCCTCTACAACATAGAGCAGTTCTTCCAACAAACCCAAGGCCTGGAACTCAAGCCACTAAGGAACCAGGCCAAGAGGTGCAGGGAAGTCAGGTCCACGTATAGGACCATCCTCTGTTGTTTGGTCAGCAGATCCAGGTGAAAAGGCAGCTACTATGGAGGTCTACTACTGAGGCTTAGGAGACTCAGGTTCCAGAACTGATGCAGGCAGTCTGGAGCTATCAAGATCATCTGTGCATTGTCCTTCAAGGCTTTGCTCACCACACTGTGGAGCAAATGGGAGGGAAGGTGTACACAAGACCTGGGGCACAGGGCCTCACAAAGGCATCCCCCCCCAAAAGTGTCACAGACTGTTGGGGGTGGGCACAAAGCAACCTCAGTTTGGTGTTCTCCATGAGGCAAAACAGATCCACCAGAGGAGAACCTCAAAAGGAAGAAGAGGTGGCTGACCCCCTCCTGATTCAGGGATCACTCATGCAATGTCTCTCCTATCTGGCTGACAGCATCTGCCAGCTGACCGTTTACTCCTACAGTAATCACCAGGAGATCTGCACCCGGAGGGTCTCCCGACACAGAAGAATGGAGTATGTTCCACCCTGCCTATTCAGGTACAACATGGTCATGATGTTGTCCATCTGGACTTGCATGACCTAACCCCTGACAAGAGGATCATATTCCATCAGAGCAAGCTGCACTGAACAGAGCTCCTACAGGTTTATTTGGTCATGGGACTCCTGGAGTGACCAGAACTCGAGGGCTCTGTGATCTCCCAGGTATGCTCCCCACCCCATCCCACCAGAGACATACCCTTTGTCAGCATGACAGTCAGTTCTGGGTGGACAAATGGCATTCCTTCCTCCAGATGTTCTGTGACTATCCACCACTGGATGGCATCTGACATTGGCTGAGTCACTGTGACAGGCTTGTCCAAGTGCCCTAGGTGCTGGGACCACAGATGGCCCAACTCCCACTGCCCATGGCACATCTGCCAGCAGGCTCAACTAACTATGCTGGTGCACAATGCCATGTACCCCAGCAGCTGCAGGAAATTCTGGGCAGGGCACCAGAGCCCAACTTCAACTGATCGGGCAAAGAACGTAACATCCAATGCCCAGTTAGCATGGAGGCAAGCCTTGGTCTGCAGTGAGACTTGTTCTGCTCTGTTGAACTTGATCACCTGCAAGGGAATCAGTTCGGACTTGTCCAGGTTGACCAACAGGCCCAAGTTACGACAGGTCTGGAGGGCCAGACAGTCATCCAGGTAAGGATAAAACCTGGTGCCCTTGCGCCACAGGAAGGCTGCCGCCATTGGAATGCGCTTGGTGAAGACTTTGGGCGCGGACGAGAGATCGACGGGCATGACCTGGAACTAGTACAGTACCCCTTCTGCCTAGAACTGGAGGTAACGGTGGTGGGATGGATGGACTAGGATGTGGAAGACCGTGTCTTAGAGGTCCAGGGAGAAGAACTACATGCCCTGCTTCAGAGGAGGAATGATCTGATTCAGAGTGACCATCTGAAACTTGCACTTCCACATGAACTGGTTCAAATCGTGCAGACCCAGTATGGGGCACCAGTCCCCCATCTGTTTCAGAACCAGGAAGTATCTGGACACAAAACTCTAACTGGCCAGGGCATCTGGGACACAGGCTATGGCTCCTTTCACGAGGAGCTGAGCGATGTCTTCTTAAAGGGTGGACAGCATGTCCCGCGACACCCTGGACTCCCAAGAAGCATGAGGTCAATATGGCAGGAGAGCCTCAAAATCCAGAGGCAGCACTCTGCCTGCCACCTCTAGTACCTACTTGTATGGTGTGACAGCAAACCAACATGGCAGAAAGTAACATAACCGACCCTCCACTGGGAGTGCAGACAGGGACAGAGCAAGTGGAGGGAGGATCCCCCAATCCCTCACTGTGCAGCCTTTGAAGAGGCACCAGCCACTGATGGAGAGGCACCATCAACCCTGCCCCATCTTTGCTTGGGGCCCTGGCCACCGCACTTAGGTTTTGGGCTCCACCTCTGATACTGCCCTTGCTGGTGCTGCTGCCATGGAGGCTGTAGCTTAAAGGCCAGTACTGGAAAGCCTTTTTCTTAGACTTCTGTTTCTGGTCCTTCAGGGATGATGCCAAGGAGTTAAGGGCAGCGATGGACTTCTCCACACATGTGAGATGTCCTTGCAACCCAGGGCCAAAGAGGTCAATGCTGCCAAAAAAATGTAATCAACCAGCTTGTGCAGCTTGTCCTGGGTGTCTGCAGTAAAGGTGGACAGACATAGCCAGGCCCTGTGATGCATGGAGACAGCCAATGCCATGGCACAGGTACAAGAATCGCCCAAGTCCAAGGCCATCTGGAGATGGTGCTCGGCCAGTGACTGATCTTGGTCCTCGACCAACTTTACTGGCAAATGCTAGTCAGCAGGGAGGAGAGGTAGGATCTTACAGGGTCACAGGATTGTACAGGGTGTGCCCAAAGCTGGCCATCAAAATGGAGTAACTTGCCTGATAGAGATCCAAGGACGCTGCAGCATACATCTGTTTAGCAGCGTGGTCAATCTTTTTGGACTCCTTGACCTGAAGCTTGTCCACATCCCCTAGGCCCTCAGATTTGTGGAAAGGAGAGTCAGTGACCAGTACTTCAACTAAAAGGTGGTCTGAAAATCCCAAAAGGGACCCTGTAGGGACCGCGTACTTGGGGACCATATGGGTGGAGGATACTGGGCAGGATACTGGATGGCAAAACTCCAGAGCCAGTCTCAAAATGGCATCAGCCATGGGAAAGGCAACTCCAGGGATTCGCCCCCATCCGAGATGTCAATAAAGCTGTACTTAGCCATCTTTTGGACAGGCTCCAGAGGGGCATTCATGGAGCTCCGAACGACACCACCCAATGGTCAGTGGTCAATTCCTTGACTGAACCCTGGTCGAAGACGTGAGTGTCAGAAGATACTATGCATGATCAATTCAAGTCGTCTGAGGATTCCTCAAAAACGGACCTCAACTGTTTCTCGCCACGGACCACCTGGGAATCCTCAGATTTGGTGATGTCCACTGACAACTGGCCTGACAAGCCAGTGATCGAGCGGGCTTCCTTGATCAGAGCATTCGCCTTCAGCCCTGGTGGTGGCAAATCTATTCTCACAGGTGGTGAGGCAGTTGCAAGGAGCACCTGTGAAGCGTGGAGCAATGAGGGCATACTGCCAGGTGATCAAAGGTCCACAGGGTAAAACCCTACCCTACCCTGCGATGGACCACTGTTGCCAGAAGAGCTCCTTGTAGTGCCAGTACATCTTCCGCTGATTCCTCTCCTCACTCAAGGATGAGAAGGTACAGGAGTGTCAATGGCGATGCCTTCAGGTCAAGTGGGATAGACAACAGAATTGTCTCAATCGAGACCTCGATCTGGACCTGGCAGTCGCCATAGAGGACAGCCCTTTGGCTGATTGTGGTAGACCACATGCCTCATTACATTGAGCAAGAGAGGCTTCGGAGGTTTGACAATTGGTGGACGCCACTCCTGAGGTGACCCAGTTGTAGACACCAACCAGGCCACATCCTCCTGAGTGAGGACTAGGAGGACTAGGGTCTGATCGATCAAGTCATCGATCTCGTCCGCCAACCAGGTGACAGGCTCGTGGATAATCTCCAAGGCCTACTCTAGCACAGCTGAGGTTGACAAGCCCACCGGAGTACCAAGGAGCTCTCAATCCTACCGTCAACCAAGGGAGCCTTGACCAAAGTCAAGTGGTCGGGGAAGCTGAGGGATGGGGAGGACCTCGCACCTCGCCTTGCACCAATGGCATTCAAGTTTCTTGCTGCCATGGCCAGGACTTCCGTCAATGTCTCGAGGGCCACATGAAAGACCCTCTGACACTGGACCAAGCTAGGAGACGTGCCAAGACCTCTATGCCTAAAGTGGATGGCTGCAACTAAAAGGGTGCATAAAGTGCCAAACTTGTTTGATAGCTAAGAAAATAACCCTCAACCTGCTCTCCCCAAGAGTGAACGACCTGTTAAGCCCTTCCCGCAATCCCCACCGGATGCATGGTTCAGAACATCAATTACTCCAGATACCACGGTGCCTCACATCACAGGGCAAAGATCTTTTGCCTACAGAGCCCCACTCTCGGGTCAGTGCTCTCCCTAGTGACACCACTTCTGATACCAAGCTCGGCCACTTCAAATACAAGTTCCAACACCACCTTAAAGCACACAGCAGCTGTGACTGCTTTGTCTAACCCTCCCCTATCTTTTCCTTTGATGCAACTTCCCAGTGCTTGCCCATTAACTGTTGCTATGCACTTACTTGCCATCCCCCTCCCTTCCACCCCCCATCTTCTACCTTATCCTTCCCCTCCTCACTCCTCTATGCTCCCTCTCCCTCTCCCTCTCCTCTTAGTCCCACCTACCCCATCTAACACCTTTTATCCACGTTTATTTAAAAAGGTCGGTTTGACTGCTTCCTTATACTCGTAGATATCTTTACTTTTTTGTCAGCTAAGATGCTTAACTAGGTGCTACTGTTGAACTATGTCCCCTGAACTGTATTATGGCACACTTTTTAACTTGCACATTTGTAAACTGTCCTGTATATGTACTGTCATACTGCACATTTTGACTTGCACTTTTGTAAACTGTCCTGTATATGTATTCTGCATATGTACTGTTATATTGCACATTTTTGACTTGCAAATTTGTAAATTGTCCTGTATATGTATTCTGTATATTTCCTTTTATATTGCACATTTTTTTTTTTTTTTTTTTTTAGAATTGAATAAATTTTATTAGGGTTATAACAAGTACAACACTAACAACAAGTGGTGTAACATTACATTATTAAACAGAGGTAATAAACCGGATAAAATAATACTACTACTATACATCAATTCTACTATCCCACCCTCCCCCTCCCACTCCCCATTACCCTCCCTCAGCGAGGTGCAATTACTCCATATAGATAACTGTGTCTAAAGTGGGTAAAATAACCACTAGTTAGATGATATCCGTCAGAGAATGTAGAGATGACAGGGAAAACAAATACCGGGTGCTCAAGATAAGTAGAGAGCATACAATTTCCCCAATTTTTTATTAAATGAGGGCATACAGTGATGAATATTAGCAATGACTTGCTCTGCACGTAGAACGAAAGATATCTCGTGTAGCCATTCAGAGTAAGAAATGGGGTCTTGGTCCATCCAATGTCTAAGCACAATTTTTTTGACTGCTAGGGAGATAAGAGCCATATGATATCTTCTCTTTTACCTGGATTTGAGAGCGATCTCCAATGATACAGATGGCCGGGGAAAAAAGGCCTTGCAGACCTAGGAGTGGATTTAGTGTAGACTCAACTTGTTTCCACAGGAGGGATACGTTCCCACAGGTCCAAAAGATATGCAATAGGGAGCCAACCTCTTTACAACATCTAGAGCATGTATTCAAAGGAAGGCGCCTCATTTTGGCACGTTTGATTGGAGTGAAATACATATTGTTCAGAATACGATACTGAGTGAGCATGTACCGGTCTTGGGTGACATAAACATATAAATCTTTCCATATTTGGGACCAGTTAATTTCTAAGTCGGGTAGAAGGGTGTCCCACACTTTGGAACCTACTGGAGATGGCACTTGGGGGCTTGTGAGTAATAACTTATATATAGAGGAGATTCCATGTGACCTGGAGGCCAGGCCACTTATCTGCTGTAGAAAAACTCCTAGCTGAGAGGATAGGGGTTGTGACCCAAATATTTTAACCAGGAGATGTCGCAGCTGATAAACTTTGAAAATATATGTCATTGGCAGCCCAAGTTTAGCCAGAATCTCTGGGGAGGAGAGGATGGAGATCTGGGAGTAGAACTCTGAGTAATATTCGGGGGCATCTGGAGCGTGGAATACATCCTATTCTAATGTTTAAATTGGAAAGTATTGGTTGGGCGAAATCACGGGTTGGAGTGATTTTGAGATATTCACACATTTATGAAAAAACATTTATTGAAATCCCAATTGGGGAAGAGTGTAGTGATTTGGGAGTAGCTTTGATCGGAGAGAAGAGAGTTGTAGCAGGGGATAATTTGTGTGTAGAAAATATGTCTGACTCAATTTGCAGCCAAATAGGATTGCAGTCTTGTTGAAGTAACAACTGGGGTAAAGACAGCCTTTTCCCATATTTGTAAAGGTGGCTGGATCAGTAATATAGCAAGAAGTTGGGCTTACGTAACCCCCCAAATTCCTTAGGCTGGCTCAATTTAAGATAGGACCTTCTGGCAGTTTTGTTTAGCCAAATAAAGGAAGCAATATCGGAGTGAATATGCTTAAACAAAGATAGGGGTGACCAAATGTTCAACATATTAAGAGGATAGAAAAGTCTAAGAAGAACATTCACCTTGATAATGTTAATCCTGCCCCATAACGAGAGAGAGATTTTTCCATCGCGTTAGGTCTTGTTGGATATTGATCCACAGATCTAATAGGTTGAGCTTATGGGTTAAAGATGTGTCAGAGGTAATAAAGAATCCTAGGTATTTAATGGACCTGGGGGACCATTTCATCCCAAATTTGGAGAAAGCATGACTATATGTTAAATGGTTAAGAGGGTGGATTTCTGTTTTATTTAAACTAAGTTTGTAGTTTGAATATTTTCCGAAAGTGTCAATGATTTGTAGTGCCTTTGATAAAGAGGAAACGGGATTGGAGAGATGTAGGAGAATGTCATCCGCATAGACCAAGAGCTGTGGAGCCATCTTACCTACAAGGATGCCGATGACATTGGGAGAAGATTTTAAACTCCTAATTAATGGTTCTAAATATAAATTAAAGAGGAAGGGAGAAAGCGGACATCCTTGACACGTGCCAGTGAGAAGTATAAAGAGCGATGAGTGGACTCCATTGCAATGCATTCTTGCAGATGGAGAGGAATATAAAGATTGGATCCAATGAATAAATTCTAATGGGAAGCCAGTTAATTGCAAGGTCGACCACAAAGAAATCCCAATCTACCCCGTCGAAGGCTTTCTCTGCGTCTAAGCAGATTAATGCCATTGGTATGAGTGAGGTCTTTGCTATTTGAAGGATATAAGAGAGTTTATGAATATGATCCAAAGAAGATCTGCCTGAGACAAAGCCTACTTGTTCCAGGCTAAGGAGAGAGGACCAGACCTTCTCGATTCGGGTAGCGAGAATTTTTGTAAGAATTTTGATATCACTATTTAACAGTGAGATTGGTCGGTAGCTCACTGGGCAGTTAGGGGGTTTATCTGGTTTAAGTAAAAGGATGGTGGAGGCTTCCAGTATGGAGGGATCTAGTGTCTCTCCAGATAGCATATACTAATAAAAGCAGAGCAGTACAGGAGCTAGGTCTTTTATAAAGAGTTTATAGAAATTTGATGCAGACTGTCAGGACCCGGAGCCTTGTCCAAGGCAAGGGCGTTAATAGCGGATTCTACTTCTTGTAGAGACAGGGGAGCAGCTAATGCATTTTGCTGTGGGGCTGAAAGACATGGTAGTGTCATGGAATTTAAATACATTAATAGGTCTATTTTCGACAGAGGAGATGAACGCTGGGTGTAAAGAGAGAAATAGAACTGCTCAAAAATGTTCACTATTTCCCTGGGATGGGTCTTAATAGAACTATCAGGAGCGCTGATCGCGGAAATATTTCTGGAGGCCTCAAGTTTCCTGAGGCATATGGCTAGCAAATGACAGGCTTCTTCCCCATGTTCTATGTATTTTGTCTGGGTCCTTAGTATTGCTAATTCTGCTTTATCCTGTAATAGAGTAGAATATTTATTTCTCAAGGATAAAAGGGTTTGCAGGGAATCAGTAGGTGAGGCGGTGGAGAGAGATTGTTCCAGTACAAGAATTTGGGCTAATAAACATATAGCTTCTGCTTCCCATCGTATTTTCCATATGGAGGCGATCCGGATGAATTCCCCTCTTAAAAAACACTTCAGAGCACACCAGACATAATCCATTTTCGGGACAGAGTTAAGACTGGAGGCCATGAATGCTTGTATGAGAGGGGGAAATCTGGAGAGGACGTATTCCTCTTTAAGAAGCTGAGTATTCAACTGCCAGGATGTGTCCATTTGGAAACTGGCATCTAATATCAGGGAGGCCAAGGCCGCTGCATGATCTGACAGGACTATCGGCTCCATTCCTGCGCTACAGAGACCATGTAGGAGAGAGCGGTTGATCAATACATAATCTACTCGGGATGAGGAACAGTGAACTGTAGGGTAAAAGGAAAAGGTAAGAGATGAGGGATTCAATAGTCTCCATGGGTCACATAAACCCAGTGAGTCAAGAAACTCATGTAATGCCCTTTGTGCGGTCGATAGAGGCCTAAGGGGGCAGTTAGATCGGTCTAGGTCTTGGGTGGATGGAAGGTTCCAGTCTCCACCCAAAATCATTGGGAGTGATATAAACAGGGTTAATTTATCAAGTAGTTCCTGGAAGAAGGAAAGGTCACCGCCAACCGGGCAATAAATGCTCCCTAATATTAGGTCTGTATGATCAAGCGTGCCTTGGACCAGAGTTTATCTCCCCTGTGAATCTGCAATTATATTGCTCGCTTGGAAGGGCACCAAGCAGTTTACCAGAATAGCAGATCCCCTACTAGCAGTCGAAATTCCTGAGGTGAACACTTGACCAATTTCTTGCCTGCGAAGTCCATTGGCTTCCGAGGGGAGTAGGTGGGTCTCTTGAAGAAATTATATATTGGCGCGAAAATGCGAGATATGTTTAATAATTTGGTATCTCTTAGTGGGTTCACTGGCACCTCTAACATTCCAGGTGAGAAATTTTGTCAGTGTACTAACCATTGTCATGACAGAATATTATAGACCTTAGGTATATGACATTTTCAAAATGCACCTCGCACTCACCCCCCAGTCCATTACCCACAGGTTCCCAAGCCCATGTATTCTCAACATATAACATTCATAATCTAAAATGACATATCTGTGATACTGTTCTAGTTGGATGATCATGAAAGGAAAAAAAACTCTAAACATATATAATGAGTGTGGAACAATCAGAATTCTGAGAACCCCAGCCCCTATCTCCCCCTTTTAAATTCCGTAATAAACCTATTTACACATGTTCCCTTACCATATGACATATCCCCATAACCTATAATACAACGTTTGGCAGTGAGCAAACCCATTGCAACCCTATATAGCTCCCTCCCACCATTAGTATATGTGTGCATGCAGTGGAAACTCTGTGTTTTGTTTATTAGGTGTTGAGTTCGAGTTAAGTCCAGCAAAAAATGCTCAGTAAGAAAGGAACCCAATGATACCCAAAATATGGGTATGAGCCAAATAATACGAGTTAAGACACTCTTGAGGGCAGCCAGGGCACTTCCAACATTCTGATACGTGATATTGGCCATCCTATAGCTGCTCCAACCCCCCCAGCAATCCAGTGTATAGGCAAACCAATATAGTAACCTGTGATGTTGTACAAATAAGGTGCTTACCGACCTGTACTTGTAATGGAGACCTTAACTGTCGCTCGACCAGGATCTTCGGTTGCAATTAAGAGTAAATAAAAGAATCGTAGAGCAGTCATTAGAAAACCAAGCAGCTTGAGGGAATAAAAAGCCTGAAAAGTACAGGGATAGTAAAGTGAGATCAAAAGAAGCTTAAGCCGACAGAATAGTAGAAGACTAGTTAGAAGAGCAAAGGGAGGACGCAATCCTGGCTGAGCAAGTTTCCAAATATCCCTAATTTGAAATCGGGAAGTGAAAACATGCTATAACTATAACTATATGCTATTTAAGCATCAGTATCTTAATATTTAAATGCGACAATTAGAATCCCACAACAGTCAGGTGAATGGTGGAGCAGTCCAGTGGGGATCCAAAAAACCAGACGGACCAAAGTAACAGGAAAAAAGGTCCCTGGGGAAACACCACTCATAGATCAAAAGGGACCTATCATTCAAAAACAAACAAGCCAGTGATTCTATGCATCAGGCCATTCCGGAGCAAATGGTAGTCAAAATTCTGGCCAACGTCTGGGCCCCTTACCACAGCACCTATATCGGGAGCATAGACCAGAACATCCGACACCAAATCTTCATGACATCAATCACGGTAAGCATCATAGTCTGCTCTTGAAGAGATTAACCACAATAACCCCAATCAAAGTAGAATCTTCAGGGAGATTTGAACAGGGAGGGCATCTTCATGCAAAGCTCTGCTTGAGCTTGTTGAGCTGAATCAAAAAACAGTCACGATCCATCCACCAAGACTTGCAGGCGAGCTGGGTATGCCATGCGGAATTTAATACTGGCTGCAATTAACTTGTACGCAATGGCATGAAAGGTAGCTCTCTTTTGTTGGGTCTCCAATGGCAGGTCTTGTGTAATACGTAATTTCTTGTCCTCCCAGTGTATTGTTTGCAGCTCTCATGTTTTAGCCAGAATGTGTTGTTTTTCAAGCTAGTTCAATAGCCAGATGATCATTGGTCTGGGAGGAGCACAGTCCAAGGGTTTTGGTCTCAGGGACCTGTGAGCTCTTTCAATTACGTATGTAGGATTATGCGGTGATGGGCCAACAATTTTGTTTAACAGCTTCTGGAGAAAGGGGATTACCGAGGAACCCTCTTCACCTTCTGGTAAGCCAAAAATCAGGATATTACTCCTCTGGATTCTTCCCTCCAGATCTTCAGTTTTTAACTGTAGTTTATTGATCTGCTGTTTAAGTTTCACTATTTCTGGCTCAGATCTTTCCTTCCAGGCTTCCAAGGAGCAGGTACGTGCTTCTGCATCTGAGGTTCGGATTTTTAAATCACCTAGCTTGCTCCTAACATTTTTTAGGTCTGATGCGATATCTTGCAGTGTTTCTTTGAATGGCATCAGCTCTTGGAGAAATCTCTCTTCCGTAAGTGGTACCGGTGTAGACAGGGCACTAGGATGCTTAGCGGGAGCTTGCTGATGTGGTTTTGCTTTTTTGGTCTGCTTCTCAGGCGAGACCAGTGGCATGCGTCTCAGTAAGGCCGATTTCATCTCTGCCTCCATCGTGGCTAAAACAAGCCGATTGCGATGCAAAGAAGAATAGAATCCGAATAATCAATGTAGAGGTGGAATCAGCAGTTTGAGAAGCAGGTTTGTCTATTACGATCCCGATCAGAACGGATTACTGAGGGGCTTAGCGGCAGTCCGAGGGAAAAGCAGCTAGTGAGCCAAACACATCACGTGATTCCCTTCATATTGCACATTTTCGACGTGCACATTTGATAACCGTTCTGTATAACTCTTACATTCCTGTTTTATCTGTTGTCCTTCTACTCAACGTGAAACCTTTGTAAGAGTTTATTGCTCAAAGGTATTTGTAATCTGAGAATTAATAAAATAAATAAGACCGTGGCGGTGTCCACTACTGTGGCCACTGCTTCCTCCATGAAGACCACGAGCTGAGCAGCCGACCAGGCAGCTGCTGTCTGCTTGCAGCCCTTGGACTGGGTCTTCAGATACCGTTATGAAGGCCAAACGTGGGTGAGTCAGTGCTTCCGACCCTCAAGGGATTCCTGAAGCATAGAGAGGCAGAAATGGCATCCGGCCATGTCATGCTGCTCGCCTAGGTAGTACAGACACATGTCATGTGGGTCAGAGATGGACATCTTTATTTATTTATTTAACTTTTGTTTACCGGGTAAGTACACTAGACAAGTATTATGCCTATTTTCAGGAATGACCCGGGAGAGTAGAACATGAGGAACAACAGTCAAGGAGACATGGCAAAGAGAGTACAGTTTTTTGTCACAGTAAACAAACATGTGGGAAATACATCATTTGACGCTAGGGGAAACATATAGTAGTAAGCACATTTCAGATTATACACTCTAGACTAGCTAGTTCAACTGACAGATATATACAGGTCATCATACATAGGAGTGGAGTATAGCTCAAGGACAGGATTGGTCATAATGTAACTTATAACACTGTCGTATACACCCCTAGGCTAGTTGGATCATGGGACAGGTATATACAGCTCATCACATTTTTCTAAATATGCACATGTTAGACAGAAACAGAAACACTTGGTAGTACAAGTTTCTACCAAGTGACCAAGGTGCAATATGTCATGGTTAGCCTATGACCGTGGAGCAATAATGGGTGTAAAAATGCCCAAGGCTTTTTAGGCAGGAGTAGTCAGAAGTCATTGCTACAGTGGGGAAAATATCTCCAGGAATTCAATGGAGACACTCTGGGGTGTTTGATGGTACCAAACACAGAATTTAAAACCTGGTTTCTGCAGCTCCATGATCCTTATGAGGGGAGTTGAGAATCGAGAGTTTAAGTCAACATTTACTTCGAAATGAGAACTATCACCAAATGTGCAATAACCAATGCAGGAGCTGCTAAGGAGGGGACCTGTCCTTCCAGTGGAAATAAAGATCGGGCGTCACAGCACAGAGTCAGAGGTGGTGTTAAGAAGCTCAGTTTAAAGATGTCCAATGGAAAGCCTGTTTCAGTGGAACTGCCCTTGCCCATCTGCCACCTTCTGCTGTCAAACCTCAGTCCCTTCACACCACCTCCAGGGCTTACCCCATCTGCTTCTTACCTTGTTGTGTGAGTGGGTGCCATGGATGGTAGTGATGCAGTGCCTTCAGGGTCTCGGCATCATCCTGCAGACAGGTTCTTTTCCGCCTATTACTCCCCTTGAGTCAGAGCTGGTGGCATTCAGTGACTCATAGTGCACTTAGACTGTGAAGATAGTGCATGCTTTCAGCGCCTGCCTCCAACTTTTACCGCTGCTGTTCCACCTTCCCTCCACTAGGTGGATGCCAAGCAGCAGTACACACTGTCCCCACCCCGAAGGAGGAGATCTGTCGTTGGATGCCAAATCTTCCTTCCCCCTGTCAGCCCCCAGAGTGAACCAATCTCCAGTAAAAGATTTCCCTGAGGAAATGCAGCAAACTGAGATGGTAAAAGAGCCGTCCACGTCAGGACCTGTAGTAACTGGTGCAGAACCAGTGGACGTGCACATTCTGAATTTTCATCAAAATTTTCCAGACTCTGAAACACAGGTTTCAGGATTGACATTGTCTTGTTCGAAGGACTCTGGTATTGTGTCCAATGTTATATAAGTTAAAGGGGTACAAGTGAAATCAACAAAGATATTACTGGTCCCTGGAAATGGACTGACTCAGAAGCTGGAGCTCATACTGAACTGTGCGAAAAATGGAGCTGCAAACCCCCCCAGTCCAGTCGCAGGTATGTGATGTGGTTGAAGCTAATGAGGGGATTTCAGAGGGGACAGAGCCGAGTACTACCATAACGGATGCTAAGCCCAGTACTGTATCTCAGGAAGCTACATTAGAAAAGCCCCTGTTGAATTTGGAAGTCATGGAAGGCCCTTTAAATCTAGGCATTCAAAGTGTCAAACCGTCCACTAATTCAGATTTAAAGTTAACTCCCGAGCAACAGACCTATTTAAAGCACAAGAGATTCTGATTAATACACAAATGGGCATCACCCAAGAAGTTCAAAATGAACTGAACCAGAATGGGGGAGTTTCAAGCCACAAACGAACCAAACTGGAACTGATAATTTATTTACAATCAGCTCCTTTACAGTGGGAGATGGGAAATAACACTGAAAAAGACTTGAGCCCACAAACTTCACCCCAATCAGTTAATTTGAAGGACCAGCAAGTGGAATAATTAAGAGAGGAGACAGGGGATGAAGAATGGTAAAGCAAGATATGAAAACCCGCAGAGAAGTGAGAGTCAGAACCGTAAGTCAAATAATATAAATCAGAAGCCTAACTGTTCTATGGTCATGGTGCTGCAAGTAAAAGTACACCAAGAGTCACATTCACTTTCTGATAGTTCTAGTGAGAATTCCAAGCAAACAGACAATGAAAGTGAATATTGCGAAGATGTGTGCCCCCCCCCCGCCCCAACATGGGCCAAGTTAATACTAAACCAGATACAGCAAATTAATAACAAATTGGACAAAATGGAAGTTTTGGAAATAAAATTCAATAAAAGCAAGACTGTCTTAGATCAACTAACTGCAGAAAACAAAGACCTAAAACAGGGACTTACAGAGGCACAGTAAAGAATTAACATTCTGGAATAGGAAAGAGTTCCACTGAAAAGGCAACTAGGTCACTGGAACTGCTAAATAAAGAATTTAAAGATAAATTCGTAGATTCTGAAGTTAGGGCCAGAAAGAAAAATATACAGATCCTTGGTGTACCCGAGTCATGGGATGATGGCAGTTCCTTAAAAGATACTCCGAAAAAAATCATGGCGGCTTATTTGGATACAGACACTGTGAATATTAATTTTGGGATTGATAGGATCCATTTAACTTTCAGGGCAAATCAGGATACACTAGGTCCACCTCAGCCAATTATTGCCAAGTTCTTCAAATCGCAGGACAAAGATAAGTTAATGAATGCAGTTTACAAAAAGAAAAAAAGAAAACTGATGGGGGCCTCCATTTCAATCTTCAATGATCTTCCACCAGATCTTATTTCAGAAAGAAAAAATTAGATTTTATAAGGAAAATGTTATGGGATAATAATAGCAAGGCCACAACTACTGTATCTACCTTGCCGGGCTAACAGTTACAGTATTATTGATGGGACTAGATTCACCTATGACTCTCCACAAGAGTCAGAAAAAGATTTACGAACAAGATTACCAAAACTTTTCCAAGGAGAATGAAAAAGCATAGTAGAAGCTCCTGGACGATATCAAATGATCTATCTAAATTGATCTGTATGTTTGTGGCTTCTAGGCTGTAGACTGTAGCAAACAACTGGGGGTGTGTGGTACTGGAGCAACATAATGAGTACGTTTAGTAACCCAGGCGGGCAGCAGCGTGAGCCATTTTTGTTTTTCATTCTTAGTATTTTGTTAGAAGGTTTCTTGGTAAGTCTGGAGAACAAAGGTTTTATGATCAATGGGAAGTTAATTACTGGGAAATTCAGAAAAATATGTCTTATTCTATTGTTTTGTGGGTTTATGTTATGTGTGGGGGGGCTGGGAAGAGGAAGTGAGGATGGTTAAGAAAACAGAAGATGTTTGGTTTTCGAGACCACAATGACTGGGATATTTAGAAAAATAAGTTTACATTTTTCAAGGAATAATGTCTTAACTGAGGCTGCTTCTCCAGGCATCTTAGAGGCATTTAGGTATGTATATTTTGGTGCTATGACAGTAACCAAAAAATATTAGGTTTACCTCTTACAATGTTAATTGGGTCCATTCACCTGTTCAGCGTACTAGGCTGTTAAACTTACGAAAGCCTTTGATACTGTGAACCACCCATTCCTACTCAAGCAATTATCGAACACTGGGTTCTCTAATGAAGCGCTGTTCTGGTTTTCAAGCTACCTTGGAGAAAGGGTCCAGCGGGTTAGGATTGCTGATGTCACCTCAGAAAAAAAGCCAGTCCTTTCAGGGGTCCCACAGAGGCCACTACTCTTCAGCCTCTTCCTCAACAACCTTCCCAGTGTCTGCCACCAGAAATTACTACTCTACGCCGACAACGCAGTCATGCTCACCAACCACCAAAATGCAGAGCTCTTCGAGAAACAATTACAGCTTGAATTCATGTGTATCAAAGAATGGTTCAAGTCACACAAACTGGTCATGAACTACAGCAAAACAAAGGTAATGACCTTCTACAGCGCCAGGAGTAAGTACAAATCCTGTGACCTCACCATCCTAAACCAAACAGAGACCTTACTTAAACACGTTCCTGATTTTAAATACCTAAGTGTCACATTGGACAGCTCACTCTCCTACCATCGGCACATAGATTCTGTCGCCAAAGCCACCAACATCCGTATAGGCCTGCTCTAAAGGCACAAACACTGCATGACTCCTGACACTCTTCAGTTGGCTATCAACAGCTCTGTCACCTCCATCATCGATTACGGGCTAGCAATCAATGGCTCTGCCTCTGCCCTCCGCAGAATTACAGCTACATTCAACAAAGCATGCAGGCTGCTAACTGGGGCTGACCGACTTACACACACTTGTGACCTGTACACTCGGGCAGGATGGCTTCCTCTCATCAGCCAGAAACAGTATCAAACTTGCCTCTTAGACAAAAAAGTCCTCCTCGGGGTCATGCCCCTGGGCATTGAAAAGCTCCTCATTGACAACCACAGCACCCAGTGAACTAGAAATTCACAACAACTAACATGCCTTATCCCCAGATGCCGGACTACCATGGGCCAGAGGGCCTTTCCCCACAGAGCACCACAGTGGTACAATACTCTCAACAAAGAAATGCTTACTGCTGCTGCTCTTGGCCCTTTTAAGAGACAACTACGATTTCATCTCATTTCAACTAGTCGTTGTGACTGCCTCGCCTAGTCAGGGGCCCAACGCTCACTGCCCTCCACTTCAGTCTTGACAGTTACCTCTCCCCGCATTGTCCTTCTACCTGCCTCACCTACCAACCCCCTTGCCCCCTCTCCCTTTCCTCCCCCCCCCCGGGCATTTCCTGACTTCCATCTCTCCCCTCCCTCCCCTTTAGAGCTCTTACCCTCACCCTCTACCCTCCGACAACGGCATTCCTGCCTGCATACCCCCCACCTGCAGCACTTATTTCTAAGATTGCCCTTGGCTGGTATGTCATGCTACCTAACATCTGACACATTTTGAATTACTGGAATTTCCTAAGTCTCAGTCTCTTGCTTCTTTTATTGTGTAACTATGTATTATTATGTCGACCTTTGTACGTATGTATACCCCCCCCCCAATTCCTTCGTGTAACCTTTGTAAGCGAGCAGTTCCTGCTCAAAGGTATTTGTAATCCTAGATTTCAATAAAATTTAATAAAAATAAACTACATTAATAAATCTAAAGCCAACTGTATATGCATTCAATACTGGATATCTCACATCGTTAGTTCTGAAGAAACACATAAGAGGACATTTGTGGCAATTATCTTTCAGAACTTTTTAAATGTATCTATTCAAGATGTATTTACAGATTCTGATGGGAGAATCGTATTGATTAAAATTATGATATGGAATAAAATCTTTACTACAGGATAATATTTATGCACCATTTGTGGTTTATGCTGATTTTTAAGCAATTGTAACTGAGGGCTTAGTTAAATTACAAGCTAAAGACATTATCTTGCATGGGGACTTTTAATGGATTATCAAATCCAGATCTAGATAAATCATCAAATGTTTTGCCAATTAACAAACAACATTCGGCTTTGTTAAATAATTTTTTGGAATTACACAACCTACTGTAATTGACCCTTGGAGATTAATGTTTCCAAACGCTAGAGAATTTTCGCATACTGCTAAAAAAAAAAAATCTAACATTTGCAAGAATTGATTACATTTTTGTCTCAAAAATATTGGTCCCTCTAGTTGAGCAACCACTAATTAATATGATTTTGATTTCCGATTGTGCAGTGATTCAAATCAATGTAATAGTGCAGGACACACTTAGACGCTATAGTCAGATTTGGTCTTTTGATAATGATTTATTAAAAGATGAAAACTTTATAGAAAACATTCAATGGGTGATTAAGGAATACTGGCACTATAATTGAGGCCGGGAGATCAGAGGGCTGTGGGTTCAGTTCCCACATCTGGCACTTGGGTTAATATCCCAGTACTGACACTGTAGTGCAGCATGAGAGGGGTGCTGCACTTCTGAGGTGGCGTCTTTCGGATGAGACGTTAAACTGAGGTCCCATCTGCCTGGATTGGAGGTAGTTCAGGTGGATGTTAAAGATCCCATGGCACTTATCGAAAAGAGTAGGGGAATTTCCCCCGGTGTCCTGGCCAAATTTCTCTCATTCACTAAAAATACCACCAACAGCTTAATCTGGTTTAAGGTCAGTTGGCATTCATCTGTATCCCCCTCCCCCGGGTTGTGCCTGAAAATAGGCAGGATTTGTCTAGTGCACTTGCCCGGTCAACAAAAACTAAATTAAATAAAATTATGATGGAAGTATTTCATTGCTGTAGTAAAATTATGGGACCCTTTTAAACAGTCTTGAGAGGGGCTATAATTTCTATTCAGGCCCATAAACAAACAAAAAAATTTAGTAGAGAATGAATTAAATATTAGACTAAAGCAATTAGATACTTTAATTATTGTTCAGGATTACAATGCCCTCCAGCAAGAATGGAACAGTCTCTGACTGAAAAAAACTGAGTTGGACAATATAGAGACCACTAAAAATGTGAAAAAACTGAGAGGTGTTAGATATCTCCAGGGGGATAAATCTGGGAAGGCTTTTAGCCACTTTACTTAAAAAACAGAAGCAAAAAATTTAATTTCTGCCCTAAAATATGAATCTGGTAATAGAGTGCATGAGGATCAACAAATGGTGACTTTCATTATGGACTACCACAAAACCATTTGTCAAAGGGATTGTACAGGTAGTAATATAGAGTTATATAATTATTAACAAAATCTAATATTCCAGGGTTAAATTGTAGTGATAAAGTGTTTACTAGAAAACAAATTCAAGAAGTTATCTCATCTTTGCCCAAAAAGAAAGCACCTGGCTTGGTTGGCTTTATGGCCAAATTTTGTATTACTTTCATAGAAGAGCTTCTCCCCTAAATTGAATTAATGATCTCAGAGATGGTGGATGGCCAGGGGGAGATACCTGAAACTACGAAAGAAGCTAAAGTAATCTTTAATACTGAAGGAGGACAAGGATCCAGTAAACCCGAGAGTTACAAACCGATAACCTTATTAAATACGGACTATAAAATCACTGCAGAACTAATTGTTAATAGGATCAAAGTGGCTCTCCCTGGGGCCCACCAACACCCATTTGGTTTCATTCAGGGGTGTACTCTATTCCAAGCCACAAGAAGAGTCCAAGCCCTATTCCATTACATTAAAACTGAGAAATTAAGATATTATGCTGTAGCTATTGATGCCACCAAAGCCTTTGATGTCTTGAATAGGGAGTATATGTTGGAATGTATAGAGAAATGGAAAGTCCCTCTATTCCTTATAAGATTGATACGTTTATTCAGATTCCTTGTTAACTCGTATTCTTTTCTTTGAAATGATGAACAGAGTACATCAGGGATGCCCGCTTTGACTAGTGATCTTTGTTTTATGCTTAGAACCCTTCTTAAATTCTGTCAGAAGTAACCAGAAAGTCAAAGGTATAAGCTATAAGGATATAAACATTAAGATCAATGCTTTTGCAGATGATGTGCTGTTATTGGTAAAGAATATACAAACATCATTACCAGCTTTCCTTTTTTTCTATAGAGCTGTTTGCTCTCTATGGCCACCTACTTCTGTCATCGGGCCCCCTGCTGCCCCCAGCCCGTCAACTTCTCCTCCACTGTCTTTACTGGTGGGATCACAAGGAGCAGGGCCCGAGAGCGGCACAGGCCATCACATACAGCCACGGAGAAACATAGGTATCTTCCTAGTTTCTCCCTGCCCCGCAAAGCACTGGCGAGCACGGCAACTGTTAGCAGGTGGAGGCGCTCCAACTCGGGTCATCAGCGTGGCATCTAGCACCTCAATCCTCAGCACCACTGGGCTGGCCATTACCAGCTTTTTGTTTACAGGAAGTTGATAACTTTTCAAGAGTATCATGGTACAGCCTGACTAAAGAAAAATCCATCATAATAAAACTGTTTGATCAAGAAGATCTGGTTTCAGGGGGATTAACTTTCTTTAAATTGCTGTGTGTTTGCTTAACTGAAATTCAGTTGCCTTAGCCATTTTGTTTGGGCAGGAGCGGGGCTTCTGTTTGCTGGTACGTTTCTGGCTGTTTCTGGAATTTCACTGGGGTTACAGTTTGTTTGGTTTTGCTTTTCCTGATTCATAAACTGTTCTATTACAAAAAGCTGATTTTTTTTAGTAGGACCCAGGACTCAGGGCTAGGCCTGCACACCGCCATCCCACCCACCCACCCCAGCGTTCCTCTGCCTTTATAGGCAACTGTAAGGCACAACTTTTTGAGGCCACAGGGGAACAGAAGTGAGCGCAGTAAAAGGGGTCAATTTATTACAGGAACAATTCAGAAGGGATACCTCTTCAATAGTGCAGTACCGAAGTAGCAAACTATAAAGGAGAAGAAATGGAAGAAAAAAAAAACAGCAGGAGGGCTTACCGAGGATTAAAAAAAAAAGGGGGGGACAGCAGAGCTAAAAAGGAAAATGCAGGGTGTGATGCAGTGGATGCAGGGATGCAGTCTTCAGGAAGACATTTGGGGTACTGTGGTGCTGCTCACATATGCAGGAACCTCTCTGGGTTGAGGGCAGAGGTTGCCAGTCTCTAGGCCAAGCTGGCAGGTGTACCGGCAGCATTTGCCATAACCCAGAGGCCACTGTGTCAGCAGACGCTGCCACAGCAGATGCCCAGGCAGAAGGCTGTCTGGACTGTGGTGGGCTCGGGGGTGAGGGAAAGGGGTCAGAGGCACATCCCCCATCTAGTCCAACTTACAAACTTCTTTGCTATCCTGGAGGAGTGGGCAAGCCCCACAAGGGAACCCGAGGCTGAGACCAGGGAGGATGAGCGGGTCCTCCATGAGGGAGACCCAGGGGCAGGAGGCAGAGGACTCCAGAGGAAGAGGAAGCTACTCTTGGTGGGGGACTCAATAGTCTGGGGAGTGGAGGGAGGTCAAGTGCCTTCCAGGGGAGACAGCTCAGGGGGGGAGTGGAAGTCATAGTCCATCTGGGGATAAATGACCTAGCCAAGGAGGAGGTGAGCATAGAGCAGGTGCAGGAGGACTTCAGAGGGCTGGGTAGGTGCCTTGGAGAGGCAGCAGGCTCTGTAACATTGTCAGAGGTGCTGCCAGTCCATGACGGGGGGAGGCACGAAATCACCACATCAGCAAGTTCAATATTTGGTTGAGGGGCTGATGTGGAGATAATGATTTTGGCTTTGTTGGGGACTGAGGATCCACCTGGAGGGACTGGGACCTGGACGGGCCGGGGGGGTGACCTTCATCCATCCAGGGAGGTGACTGTAGTCCTCAATGAAAAGTTTAGATGCTTCCTTGCCAAGCATTTAAGCTCGTCAAGGGGGGTGGCAGTCGGGAGCAGGGAGACTTAGGCAGCCCACCCCCACAGGTCAGAGCAGCTAGAAGCATGAATCAGGAGGAAATGTTGTGGACAGATATTCCCGAGCTCATTATAAGAGGTAAGGCAGAGGAAGGGAGGCAGCAAAAGGAAGAAACCAGGGTTGGAAAGGGGGAACAGGAAGGCAAGTGTAGATGTACAAGAGGCACAGGCTGGGAAACATGGACAGATATGACCGGGCTTGTTACAAGAGATAAGGCAGAGGAAAACAGGCAGCAGGAGGGAAAAAAAACAGGGTTGGAAGGAAGGAGCAAAAAGGCAAAGGTAGAAATGCAAGGGGCACAGGCTGCGAGACATGGACAATTGTGTATACAAATGCCCACAGTCTGGGAAACAAAATCTCAGATCTGGCAACCTTGATGGCAGAGGTGGACCTGGACATAATAGCAATTTCCAAGACATGGTACACTGGAAACCATGACTGGGAGGTAAATGTACCAGGGTACACTCTACACAGGAGGGACAGGGAGGGTAAAAAGGAGGGGGTGGCCCTCTACATCAGAGAAGGTATTAAAGTGATGGCAATGCAGGGTAAACAGGGGGAGACCAAAACACTGTGGGTCATACTTGAGCCAGGAAATGGCACAGCAATTCGCACCGTCATGATCTACAGGCCTCCGGCATACAGGGAGGAGGCAGATAGGGCAACAGTGGAGGAAATACATGGGATGACAGCAAAGGAGGAAGTACTGCCGGCTGGGCAATTTTAACATGCTAGATGTGGACTGCCTCAGCCGGGAGCCGAGACATCATGAAATCATTGCAGGGGGGCAGGCCTCAGGCAGTTCGTTCACAAGCCCAATAGGGGCAAGGTGATCTTAGACCTTGTGCTGACCAATGGAGATAAGATAAAGGAAGTCAGGGTGGATGGGCACCTAGGGTCCAGTGACCGCCATACAGTGTGGCTCAGCATCAGTACAGTGTCAGAGGACAGACACACAAAGACAAGAGTCCTGGATTTCAGGAGGGCAGACTTCGCTAGGATGGGGAGGGGGATCAAAGAAGCCCTGGCAGGAAGGGATCCAGGAGGAGGGGATGAAGAGCAGTGGGCACACCTAAGAGAAGCCATAGTGGAGATGACAAATCAGTGCATTATTTATTTATTTATTTATTTAGTTTTTGTTAACCGGGTAAGTGCACTAGCCAGCAAGTGACTGTTTTCAGGCACGACCCGGGAGGTAAAATTACAGAACATAACGATACAGTAAGGATAACGAAAATACATGATGCACAGAAATACAGGACGATACATATGGCAGGATACAATGCATGACAAAGGAAAATACAAGGCAAAATACATTTCAAGGACATTTTCCATTGAGCGCATACATAAAGTGCATTGAAGGACCTAGGAAAGGGGAGAGGATAGGTGTAGGGTAAGCCAGAAACAAGATGGAAAATGACAAAAGGGAAGGTGAGGAGGTGAGGAAAGGATAGAGGGAAGGATAGAGGGCAAGGGCCAAAGCAGGAGGGGCTAAAGAAATGGCTAAGAATATAAGGACAGAGGCGGTGGCAGGAATAGGGAGGTAGGAGGGAGTAGAGGAGGATGGCCGGAGAGGGAGGAGGGGTGAGGGTTAAAGAAAGCCCGACAAATAAAGCGGCGTGATACAAGGTTTCAACCTGCGGCCTGGTCGGTGGAGCCGAGGCAACAGCCGGAGAAAGGGTGACAGGGGTTACGGCAAAAGACGGCAACAGTGGCAAAAGGTAGCAGAATGCGCTGGGCTGGTGGAACCGATGAGCGGCAGGGCAAGGGTGATGATGCCGTAAGAGGAGGAGAGAAAGCGCCAAGAGTTACGGCAGTAGCGGAAAGGTAACAATGCCAAGCCGAGCCAGTGGAACGAGGCGGCACAGGGCAGGGAAGAAGGGTCGGTGGGAGGAGGTAAGTTCACGGCAAGTGGAGTAATAGGGAACAATGCTCAGCTGGGAGGGTGGGGCGAGCGAACGGCAGGGGTGACTCAGGAGGAGGTAAAGGCGGCAAGCAAGCAGAGAAAGGAAGGGAGGCAGAGGGGAGGGGAAAAGGAGGGTGCAGGAGATGTGGTGGGGGAAGAGAGGAGCAGAGGAGTTGGTGAAGGAAGGCTGAGAGGTGAGGGGAAGAGAACAGGGATCAAGGGGAAGCCAAGTGGTGGCAGGAAGTAAACAACAACATGTAAATGGCAAAAGCTAATATTTGGCATACAGTCAAACAGATTCAAGCAGCAATTATAGTAAACACCACATAAAACAACCATTGGGAAAGGCACAAGTGCCAGCAATAAGGAAGTGGGTAAAACAGGTTAAGAGCAAGGGGATCAGGTAGGATCAAAGCAAACACATTTGTCCAAAGCAGTAAGAAAAGTCCTGAGTTTGCCCTTAAAAGTTGCATGAGTAGGGACATCCCTTAGTTCCTGAGGCAGCAGGTTCCACAGGTGAGGAGCAGCATAATGGAAGGAGCCCATGCCCTTTTTTGTCCGACAGAGGGGGATGGATAATAAGGTCTGATCTGCAGATCTAAGGTTCCGTGTGGGAATAGCTGGTCTAAGGAGTTCTGATAGGATAGCAGGTTTGGATGTCCTTATGATGGTATCTGATAGATTGTACAGGTAGTATCGTCTGGTAGAGGAGGAGAGAGCCAGCCAAGGTCTTGATATAGTTGGCAGTGATGCTGCAGTCGAGTGCTTTGGTTGCATACCTGCATACATTATTGAAAGTAGTGTCCACAGATGCAGTGCAGATTTATTGGCCAAAGACAGAATGGGACAACCATATGTATGAGGTTGGCAACAGTATACCTCTAGCTACTGCCAGTTTAGCAGCAGGGTAAGGAGGTAGTTGGTTCTGTAACAGCCCTAACTTGCAATTGACTGACTTGCAAGTATCCTGGATGTGTGTTTTAGGTCCAAGGTTTGGTCGAGGTGGATGCCCAGGTAATGGAAAGAAGTGACAGGTTCTAGTGGGTTCCCATCAATGTCAGGAACAGAGATAGTGAAGGACATGATCTGAGCTTGTGAGTGGAGCCAAATAGCATGACTTTGGTTTTGTTTGTGTTTAAAACAAGGCGTTGAGAGTTCAGCCAGTGTTGTACAGTGAAAATCAGCAGTGAGGGCAGCATTCAGTTCCAGAACGTTGTCAGAGTGAGCATAAACGACCAGGTCATCCGCATACAGCAGTGAGTGACCAGTGGTTACCATCTCTGGGAGATTATTTACAAATAATGAAAATAGAAGAGGCCAAGTATGGACCCCTGAGGGACACCAATGTTGATGACAGCACTGTCTGAAATCGCTGAATTAAACTCACAGCCTGGGTTCTGTTGGTGAGGTAGCTTTTAAACCAGGTAGTTGCTGGAAGGAGAAGCCCAAGGTACTGAGGGTGAGAGTAGTAATGTATGATCAACCAGGTCGAAAGCTTTGGTTGTCAATGAAGACTGCCCTGTTAACTTCCCTCTATCCATGTTTGTGACAATGTCAGAAGAGAATTTTACAAGTGCAGTCATGGTGCTGTGATGCTTTCTAAAGCCATGTTGGGCTGGACTGAGCAGATTGAGTTCTCAATGTATTCTGTGATTTGTGTTGATACTATTTTTTCCAGGATTTTGTTCAGGACAGACAAAATAGCAATAGGCGGTAGTTAGGTGTGTCATTTTTACCTTTCTTAAATACTGGAGTGATTCTGGCTGCTTTCCAGACTTCAGGATAACGCCATTGGAGAGAGAGAGAGTGAATATTCTTGCTAGGGGGCCAGAGATGTAGTGAGAAGCCATTTTTAGTAGCCTTGGTTCCAAGCCATCGGAGCCAGTGCTGGTGTTGTCAGAGGGGCTCTGAGCAGCTTGAGAACTTGATGCTCAGACACTGCCCTGAAGTAGAAGGGGTTAGGTAGGTTAGATGGTTCGCCAGGTGCTGAGAAGTTGGGTTGTGAGGCAGGAGATTGTGATTGAAGGAAGCTGTGTAGGCAGATAAGTCCAAAACTGTTGATTAAATGCATTAGCAATTGTGGTAGAGTCATTGCAGTGTACGCCATGTAGAACCATATCAGAGGGAGTGACATCTTTAGCAGATCCTAAGAAGGACTTAATGTGACCCCAAAACTTACGAGGGTCATGGGAGGAATTAACCAGCAGGTTTTGGCAGTATTTACTTTTGGCCTGCCTGATGCACCTTTTGCAGTCATTTCTGTATTGCTTATACAGAATGAGATCAGGCTGAAGTCCAGGCTGAGTAACAAGGGAAAAAGAAGGAGCAAACCACTATAGTTCACAAAGGAGGTGGCAGAGAAAGTGAGAGATAAAAAGGGGGGCTTTCAGAAAATACAAGGAGACTCAGAAGGATGAGGATAAGGCAGTGTACCTAGAGAGACAGAGGGAGGCAGGGAAAGCAGTTAGGAGCATGACAGCACAAACAGAGGAGAGGATTAACATAGGCAGTAAGGGGGGGGGGGACAAGAAATGTTATAGATACATTAGCGATGAAAGGAAGGCCAGGGGAGGGATTGTAAAGCTCAAAGTGGAGGAAGGGGTGTGCATAGAGGGTGACCTAGAAAAAGCATCCATACTGAATGAATACTTCAGTTCGGTATTTATGGTAGAGGGGGAGGGACAGGGACCCCAGCTAGGCAGCATAAACAATGGGGGGAAGAGGTAAACATCAGTCATTTTACAGCAGACAGGGTCCTGGAGGAACTCACAAAACTGAGGGTGGACAAAGTGATGGGGCCAGATGATATACACCCCTGGATATTAAAGGAATTACAGATGGTGCTAGCAGCACCACTGGTGGCCCGGTTTAGTGAGTCGCTCGATACAGGGGTGGTTCCAGAGGACTGGAAGGGGGCAAATGTAGTCCCTCTCCACAAGAGTGGTAGCAGGGAGGAGGTAGGAAACTACAAGCTGGTCAGTCTCACTTCAGTAGTGGGTAAGATTATGGAGGCAATGCTTAAAGAAAGGACTGTGGAACACTTGGAAACCATGGGAGCACAAGGCAGCATAGTTTCACAGCAGGAAGGTCAAGTCAAACAAATCTGATTGACTTTTTTGACTGGGTGATGAAGGAAGTGAATCAGGGAGGAGCGGTGGATATTGCCTACCTCGATTTCAGTAAGGCCTTCGACACTGTACCCCACAGAAGACTGGTGAACAAGCTAGGGAGTCTGGGGGTGGGCCACAAAGTGGAAAACTGGGTTAGAAACTGGTTGATGGACAAGAAGCACAGGGTGGTAGTAAATGGGATCAAATCTGGGGAAAAGAGGGCGACCAGTGGGGTGCCTCAGGGATCGGTCCTGGGGCCAGTGCTTTTCAATGTCTTCATCAGTGACACTGCTGAAGGGCTGGAGGGGAAGGCTGCCTATTTGCAGATGATATCAAGATCTGCAACAGAGTAGACACACCAAAGGGTGTCGAAAGAATGAGGAGGGATCTGGAAAAGATGAAAAATGGTCAAAGGTGTGGCAGTTGAAATTCAATGCAAAAAAAGTGCAAAATCATGCACCTGGGGCCAAAGAAACACTGCGGAGAGCTACAGAATTTGGGGGAAGGGGTGAGACTGCTGACAGTCACCAGGGAAGAGAAGGATTTAGGGATAATCATCTCAGATTACCTAAGAGTGGCCAAAGAGTGCAACAAAGCTGTGGGGAGGGCCACTGAGATGTTGGGGTGCACAGGAACGGGTATCACTAACAGAAGAAGGGAGGTGGTGATGCCATTGCACAAAACGCTGGTGAGGCCTCATCTAGAATACTGTGTTCAGTTCTGGAGGCCGCATCTTCACAAAGACATAAACAGGGTGGAGGTGGTCCAGAGAAGGGCGACCAAGATGGCGCATGGCTTGCATCAGAAAACATATGAGGACAGATTAAAAGACCTCAACATGTATACACGTGAAGAGAGGAGGGAACGGGGGGATATAAAAGAGGCCTTCAAGTACTTTAAAGGCTTGAACTAAGTGCAGGGGGAAGTGACATCTTTCAGTACAAGAGTTGTACAAGGACGAGGGGGCACAACATGAGATTGGAGTGGGGCAGAATAAGGGGAAATGTGAGGATGTTTTTATTCACAGAGAGGATGGTGGAAGCTTGGAATAGCCTACCCCAGGAAGTGGTGGGCGCTAACACAGTGAAGGGATTCAAGCATGCATGGGATAGACATAAGGGAACCCTAGATGTGGGGAACAGCAGCAAAAGCCAATGACAAAACATAGAATTTGACGGCAGATAAGGACCGCTTGGCCCACCCAGTCTGCCCATTTCCCTACCTAATGGATAAGCTGCAGGTCCTAGTTAACCAGCAGCCTACTTCTTTCTACTCCCACCCCCTAGAATTGCCTTATGACTGTCCCATGCACTCTTGAATTCAACCACTGTTTTTGACTCCACAACCTCCTCCAGAAGGCCTTTCCATGCATCCACAACACTCTCTGTGAAAACATACTTCCTTACATCACCTCTGAGCTGCCCTCCCTCTATCTTCAAATTGTGCCCCCTTGTTCTTGCACACCTCTTTTTTTTTGAAAGATGCTACCCTCTTGGACTTTGTTGATTCCCTTGAGGTATTTGAAAGTTTCTATCATGTCCTCCCTCTCCCTCCTTTCCTCGAGGCTATACATATTAAGCTCCTTTAGTTTCTCTTCATATGTCTTCCGGTGCAGACCCTGCACCATTTTAGTTGCCCTCCTCCAGACAGCTTCCGTCCTGTCTATGTCCTTGCGGAGATTGGGTCTCCAGAACTGCACACAGTACTCCAGATGGGGTCTCACCAGCTGTCTGTACAGAGGGATAACAACTTCCTGTTTTCTACTGGTGATGCCTCTCCCTATGCATTCCAGTATCCCCCAGCCCTCCTTACCTGCCCTCTCACATTACTTGCCCACCTTTAAGTCACTGCTATGACTACCCCCAGGTCCCTTTCCATTTTTGTTGTTGTTGTTAGTATCTCACCCCCCATTGTGTACTCTTCCCCTGGGTTTTTGTTTCCCAGGTGCATTATTTTGCACTTCTTTGAATTGAATCTAAGCTGCCATACATTTGACCATTCCTCTAACCTTGCCAAGTCCCTTCCATTCTTTCCACCCCACCTTGTGCATCAACTCTGTTGCAGATCTTTGTGTCATCTGCAAAGAGACATACTTTTCCTTCCAGTCCCTATGCAATGTCGCTTATAAAGACATTGAAGAGGACCGGTCCTAATACTGAACCCTGCAGTACCCCACTAGTAACCCCCCTTTCTTCAGAGTGGACTCCATTTACTATTGCCCTCTGTGTCCCATTCTTCAGCCACTTCTTTACCCAGGCTATCATCTTGGGACCCACTCCCAGGCTGGCTAACTTGTATATTAATCTTTTGTGTGGGACTGTGTCAAATGCCTTGCTAAAGTCTAGGTAGGCCATGTCCACAGCCCCTCCCTGATCTACTACTTTGATCACCCAGTCAAAGAAATCTACTAGATTCGTCTGGCATGACCTTCCCGCTGTGAATCCATGCTGCCTTGGGTCCTGTGCCCCTCTGGCCTCTAGGTACTCAACAATTCTTTCCTTCAGAAGTGATTCCATCATTTTCCCTACCACTGAGGTCAAACTAACTGGTCTATAGTTTCCTGCCTCTGTCCTGCTCCCACTTTTGTGAAGAGGAATCACATCTGCCCTCCTCCAGCCCTCGGGTACCACCCCATCCTCCCATGATTTGTTAAAGAGAGTAGTCAGCGGTGTCACTAGTTCTACCCTTAGTTCTTTTAGAATTCTTGGGTGAATCCCATCAGGCCCCAATAGTATTGCTAAAAAATGAAATAAAATATTAGATTATTAATTTATCAACAAAAGGGGTAACAAATATTAAAATATAGGACAGACCCTAAAAGAAAAAATGGTGAACATTTAAAGGTATTCCCTTATCTCAGCAGTCAAAGACCATACTCACAATGCAGCCTGGAAAGGATTAGGTTGATTTGCTGCTAATGGTATTAATAGCCCTACTTTACACCTCTCAGACTGACTGGTATACAAACAAAGGTCTGCATGACATCAGAATTTGTTTGTAATCTGACCGTGCAAGTAAAATGGTGAAGGATTTAACAGAATCTGTTTTACAAGCATGTGAGCATTCAAAATGACTGAAAAAGTACTACCTCTGAATAAAACTGGATTAGCAGGTACAGTTTCTGAAACACATTGTACAGTCCATACTGGGACAGGAAGCTACCCTAATGTGGTGCCTGTCTGGTTGCAGAAAAATCAAGGTATTAATTAAGGTGGTATTGTTTACCCTTCCCCTGAATAATCTTCTAATTTGCTGTTGTTCACCCTTCCCCTGAATAATCTTCTAATTTGCTGGTGTGAAGTTAGAGGTGACAACTGAGCAGACAGGGACACACTTGGCTCTTCAAGTGCCCTGCTGTTGAAGGCACTTCCTGATTAGCATGCACTGCAAGCAAGCAAGCACACTAAAATGTCAGACACTTGCTTACAGTCAGATAAGAAGAAAATGAAACAGTTAGTGGGGAATCTAACAGGTGCTGCTTGACCCACCATAAAAACCGAATTTGCAGTGGTGAAAACAGGAGGACCAAATCTGGACCTAGAAAACCGAATCATTTGGTCAAAAACCTAGTAGGTGGTAACCTTATCTTGTATAGTAGAATTATGACCTCCCTTTACCTGCTGGTGATGCCCCTGCCTATGCATCCCAGCATTCTATTTGCTTTACCTGCTGCCTTGTCGCACTGATTCCCTACCTTGAGGTTATCAGAGATAATAATCCCAAGATCCCTTTCCTGCTTGGTGCATGCTATATCCTTGCCCCCCCCCCCAACTGATATGTTGTTACAGGGTTTTTGTGCCCCATATGCATTACCTTGCATTTCTTTGCGTTGAATTTCAACTGTCAAACCCTTGACCATTCTTCAAGCTTCTGCAGGTCCCTCCTCATTCTGTCTACACCCTCTGGCATGTCCACTCTGTTACAGAGCTTTGTGTCATCAGCAAACAGGGAAATTCTGCCTTCTAGGTCCTGTGCAATGTCACTGATGAAGACGTTGAATAGGACCGGTCCCAGTATTGATTCCTGTGGTATCCCACTGGTCACTCTTCCCTCTGTGGTGTGACAGCCATTTATCGCCACCCTCTGTGCCCTGCCACCCAGCCAATTATGCACCCACTGTACTATTGTCCTGCCCACTCCCATGTTCCCCAGTTTGTTTAATAGCCTTCTATGTGGCACAGTGTGAAAGGCCTTGCTGAAGTCCAGATAGGCCATGTCAACTGCTCTCCCCTGATCTACCTCCCTTGTCACCCAGTCAAAAAATTCAAGGAGGTTGATCTAGCATGATCTCCCCCCCCCCCCGTGTGAAACCATACTGCCTTGGGTCCTGTAGTCCTTTGGCAACCAGATTTGCCACCAACCTCTCCTTCAATAGTGCTTCCATGATCTTCCTCATTACTGAGGTCAGGCTGACTGGTCTGTAGTTCCCCGCTTCCTCTTTGTTCCCGCTTCTGTATAAGGGGACTACATCTGCTGTCCTCCAATCTTTGGGTACCTCCCCTGTTTCCAGTGATCAGCTAAACAGGATTACCAGAGGTTCAGCTACCACCTCTCTTAGTTCCTTTAGGACCCTGGGGTGCACCCCATCTGGCCCCATTGATCTATCAACTCTTATTCCTTCCAGTTCCTTTAAGACCCTTTCCCGTGTAAAGGGACTTGTGTCCTTTTCTGCACTGTTCCCACCTCTTGTACTCCCTTCAGGCCCATTACCCTCCTCTTCCTCTGTTAAAAACTGAGCAGAGATATCTGTTCAGTATGTCATCTTTACGGTTGTCATCCTCCACGCAGACCCCATCCTCCCCCTTCAGCCTCACTATCCCTCCCTCCTTTTGCCCTTCTTTTTTCACTTATGTAGCTATAAAAGGTTTTGTCCCCTCTACCCACTGATTTTGCGATGTGCTCCTCTGTCTGAGCTATGGCTTCCCTTACTGACCTCCCTGCCTCCCTTTCCTTCTCCTGGTACTTCTCCCTATCCGCATCCTCCTGATTGCCTGAATGCGATCTTTTTGGCTCTCACTTTCTCCGCTACCTCCTTGGAAAACCTTAATAGCCTCCTCTTTCTTTTCCCCTTGCTAACCTGCTTAATGCAGAATTCTGTTGCTCCTGTAATTCCTATTTTAAATATTGCCCATTGTTCCTCCACCCGATTCTCTCCCCATTCCCATTAGTGCCTCTTTCAAGCATCTACCCATTTTCTCAAAGTTTGCCCTCCTAAAATCCAGGATATGTGTTTTTGTGCGATTTGGTTCTGCTCCTTCTGTGATTTCAAACCACAGTGACCGGTGGTCACTGTTCCCCAGGTGCTCCCCCACTGTTACCCCTATCACATTGTCCCAGTTTGTGAGCACGAGGTCCAGTATTGCCTTCTGCCGAGTTGGTTCCATGATCAGTGGCTTAAGGAAGGTACCTTGAAGGGAGTCCAGGATAAATCTGCTCCAGGTTGATAATGCTGCTGGGAGGCTCCAGTCCACGTCTGGAATACTAAAGTCTCCAACCAGCACCACCTCCCCTATGTCTGCCATCCTTTGGATGGCTAGCATCAACTCCCTATCTGTTTCTTCCTCCTGGGCTGGTGGTCTGTAGACCACCCCTGTGCTGTTGGCTGACCCCATTTTTCTTTTTAGTTTAACCCACAGGATCTCGCCTCCATTTTGTTCCTCCTGGATCTCTGTGGCCTTTATGCCATCTTTCACATAAAGTGCCACTCCTCCTTCCTGCCCTGTCTCTTCTGAATATGTTATAGCCGGATATGGCCATCTCCTAGTCATGGTTATCATTGCACCAGGTCTCTGTGATGGCCACAATGTCCATGTCCGAGAACACCATGGCAGCCTCCAGATCCTCCATCTTGCTGCTAAGGCTCCTGGTATTGAACTCCCTGGACTGTTTAGCTGTTCTACTCCAGCCTCCTCCTTGCTTGTCCTTTATCCCTGGTTCTCCCTGCTGTCTGCCCTTCTGTTGAATTTTGCCCCCTTTCTGCCTATCCACCCCTTGGGTGCTTATCTCCATCTTTTGCACACTGGTTTGTAGAGATATCCCCTCCACCTGTTCACTGGTTCCACTGCTAGCTGTGGTGGGTGGGCAATTAGGTACCCTCCTTGCTGGTCTGCCACCCCCCCCCCCAGCTAGTTTAAATGCTTGTCAATGTAGCATTTAAACTTATCATTGAGTGCTTGGATTCCCCTCCAGGATGGATGCAGGCCATCAAGCTTGAACAAGTCCCCATCCCTCCAGGTGGGTCCCCAGTCACCAATGAATCCAAACTCTTCCTCGCAGCACCGGTTCTTCAACCATGTTACAGTTTCCGGTGCATGCGCCTCTATGCTCTCCCATGCCTCTCACAGGTAGCACTTCCGAGAAGGTGATAGAAGTCGTTACTTGCTTGAGACCCCTCCCCAAATTCCTAAACTCTTCCTGAACTTCCTTATGCTCCCAGTTTACCACATTCCCATATTATACAGCTCGATCAGATCATTGATTAAAACAGGGTTTAAAACAATTCCTAATGAGTTTTTTCTATGAACTAGCCTCAGTATTTGGGGCAGTAAAATAATTTGTCTGGAAGGGATTAAAGGCAAATTTTATAAGCTCAGTAAATCCAACATTCAGATATGGAATCAATAGTGACTGATGGAATGTTTTGTTCCTTTTTCCATTTTAAGCAGTCATGTTAATCAATTGTGAATGTAAATTTCCTAACGTACCTAACTCTGAAAGAAAAGTTCAATAAATTATGTAGGAAATTCAACGTGGATCTGCACAGTAATTTAGAATCTATGGTAAGGAACCACACAAATATATTACAACAAGGAAATCAGAAATTATTACAAAGATTGTGCCATAGGTTTATCAATCACGACCAAAAAGGATCCCTGGAAAGAGGTCAATAAAAGATGGCTTACAGAACATAAGATTAATATTACAGACCAACAGTGGAAATTCCTTAAGATAAGTTCTTGCAAAGATTTTATTATATATACATGCATACATATATACATACAGACACAAAGAACAAATTCATACAGAAGAAAATTTAGGCCAGAGTGTATTATACCCCAGTGATAAGTTAAATAATTAAAGTAGGGAAGGGGCTGGAATATGTGGGCATCAGTGTGGATCCAGGGGAAATCTATTTCATTGCTTACAGGAGTGTCCTTATATTCAAGCGAGATGGGTGCAGAAGGCCAAATTATCATCATCCATATTAAATAAGCATGTCCCATCCAAATTTAACTTGATTTAATGACAGTATCAATATGTCTTTAGATAAATATTTCATTTATTTAATTCTTTAGATAAATATGAACATAAAATTCTCATTTTAGGAACAATGGTAACTAAAAGACATCCTTGAGAAACAGAATGCTCAGCAGAGAAATTTGAACTGGACAGATAGTGGTATATGTTCTATGAATCAGCCACTTTTGAAAAATTATGTAATGAAGTAAATGAAATAGATGACATACGGTATTAGGGGATTCATGGAAACAGAAAAAAATGTACCTCCATTAACAAATCTCCAATGAGTGTAGAATGATCCAAATATGGGTTGTAGGTGGAGAAATATGAGGTTGTTTGGACTTGGTTTTACATTCACCACTGCCATTACGACTGGAAATGATAAGATCGCATGTGGTGCTAAGATTTATTTTATGTAAAAATATTAAGGTATGAATCTCTGTTGCCTGAGGGAAGGGGGACTGGTCTTTGTTAGTTTTGTAAGTTTGTAAGTTTTGTTCCTCTTGTACAGTATTTTGTCCTTTTTGAACTCTTCAATAAATTCTATTTTTAAAAAATCTTCAGTGTTTAGTAGTGGGTTACTTTAAGATTCATTATTAATTTATATTTCCCAGGTTAGAGGCAGCTTTCTGGCCTTTTACAAGAGAGTTAATTTGGGTCCAAAAATGCTTAGGTTTTCACAAGTTGTTTGCCTTGACCTTTTTTAGGCGCGACTTGCAGGAGTTTAGCAGCTGCCTGTAAGCCAGTCCTGCTGCCAGCCCGAGATATTCTATGTATCCTAAGCCCTATTCCTCAGTTTCATTAAGTTATTGAGAGAAAGGGTGCGCCATTTGAAACACAAGCCTTTATACCTTGTTTGTACCACTGGAGTGTGCTTGTTTAATATGGTAGTAAAAGTACTGATCAAGAATTCAAGGGTGAGGTTGACATCCTGTATGGACCCGAAGTCCTCCCAGTTTACACTGGAGAGGTCCTCCAGGAAGGCACTACTTTTTAACCTTGAGAAATCCCTACATGTAGTGATCCCAGGGGAGGCTTTGGGGAAGCTGCTGCTCCAGATGCAGTAGACTGGGAAGTGGTCACTCAGGGAGTCAGAGAAGATCCCAGCTGCATGGACACAGTTGGATCTGCTTACCATAATCCAGTTGATAAGTGAGTAGTTTACGGATTTGGTGTTTAGCCTTGAGGGGAGGTGGGCATTGCTGATTGTGTTTTTCAAGGCACAGGGGCCTTTGTCAAGCCAGTTTAGGCTGAATCACCCAACAGTAACAGTACAAAAAGGGACAGTTTGCCTAGGCAGCCCAGAAGCTCACTGAGCATTGGTTTAGTTACAGTAGGAGGGGATGTAGTTACAACCAACATACAGAGGTTTATTGTTGCCAAGAAGGTGTCTGACGAGAATACATTCACATGCTGAGCAGTCTAAGGAAGACAAGGGAAGCTCTGTTGCTCGAAGAGAGTTTCTAAAGTATAGGAGTACACCCCCTCCTTTTTCCCCCTTCAATGTTTTTCCTGAATACATTAAAACTGGGATGTCGATTTCACTGGTCAATACATGTAGCCTAAGCCAGGTTTCAGAGACTGAGAGTATGTCTGGGGAATATACATTCACCCCAGCCTCAAACTCAGGGATCTTAGTTTGTAGACTATTAATATTCATATGGGCAATTTTTAATCCTTTGCCACAGGCCCAGACTGGGTCAGTGTGCGTGTGTGTGTGTGTATGTATATGTGTGTGTGTGGGGGGGGGGCAATTCTGGTATTGATAAGTCTAGGGCCTGGGTTAGGTTCAATGTCACCTGCAGTTAACAGCAGGAGTAATATAGCCAATTTTAGTAAAATCCCTACGGGTGGCTTGGGTCTCTCTTTTAACATCTGTGTCAGATGCTTAGCCAGGGCATAGCTAACACCTTTTTTTTTTCCAATGTACAGAGCCACCATACTGGACATGTATGGTGGTGCAGTTTCAGAGTAGGCAGTGGTTGGAAGGTGTTTAGCATATAAACCCACTGGGGAATATGGGTACTCTGCCACCAGCTTGTTAGAGAGAACTATGAGGCTTAGAATATGCATAGAAAGGGCTGCACTGAAGCATGCAGTTCCCAGTAGCGAAAAAGCAAGAGAACAGAGTACGCTTACCAGGGATGTAAGTTACCTCAATAATCCATGTCTGTTTAGTTAGGGGGAAAAGGTAATTGTATTAAGAAGACCAGGGTCAGAACTGCAACATACAGTCCACCCAGACAAGGAATTGGTGTCATTGGTGGAATTAACAGGATCTGCAGTGTACTGAGGAGAGGCATGGCTGGGTAAGGATATATTGTAGGCAGGCTACACAGGTAAGAAAAGTCAATTCAAGTCTAAATAGTAACCCACTGCACTGTTCACTCTTCTAGGGAAACCCAGAGCAAAATGAGTGATACAGCACTGCCATTTATCTTAGGAAGATAGTACAGTTACGTAAGAACTTACCGTAACAGTAGATCTTCGAGAACAGCTCTTGCAGCAGGTTACACAATTAGGATTGAAGCCGGCAGGTGCCAGGACCCCACGGAAAAGTTCTAGCTAGCAGTATCCAGCGAGGGACTGCCCCCGACATCGGCCCTTCCCCGACGTCAGGCATCACATAAAAGGGGGTGGTCCCCCAGCATCCCCAGTTCTCCCGCCGGAGACTCCTGGCCCAAAGGTGACTTCTGAAGGGGAGACAGAGGATCCGCTTCCAAAGGAAGGTTTGTAATAGCTGTTAAAAGACGCAGTAGCCTAGAAACTAGATCAGAAAACTCAACCTCCAGAGGGGAAGGTGGGAGGGAAACTACCTGCTGCAAGAGCTGTTTTCAAAGATCTACTTATAAGGTAAGTTCTTACGTAACTGTGCTATCTTACTTCGAGAAACAGCTCTTGCAGCAGGTTACACCATTAGGACTGATTCCCAAGTAGTAAGGGAACAATTTGTTATCGGGAGGAGGATAGGAGAGATGTCTCAGAGTTCAGGACAAAAGTCCCTGAAGGACCACCAAGCTGAAACCAGCTCTGCTTCTAGAGGCAATATCCAAACTGCAGTGCCTGATAAAGATGTGTACAGTGCTCCAGGTTGCTGCTGCACAGATGGCACAAGTGGAGACATTTTTTAAGTGCAGGGAAGGAGGTAGCCACCCACCTCATAGAATGACCCTTTACTGGTCCTGGTAAACTCTTGTTGCGCTTCTGGTAACAGAACATAATGCACTTTACCAGCCATTGAGAAAGTGACTGTTTGGAAACAGGAGCACCAGGCATTCTTTGTGCGTAGGAAACAAAGAGCAGGTCCGACTTACGATGTGCCTTGGTTCTGGTCAGGTAATATGAGACGCCTATGCACATCCAGAGTGTGCAACAGGGCCTCCCCCCTGTTACAGTGATTCGGATAATACACTAGCAGGTCTATATCCTGGTTGACAGTGACATCTGAGACCACCTTGGGAAGGAACTTAGGATTCATTCTTAAGGACACCATGTTCTTGTGAAAAAACAAATAAGGATCCTTGCACATAAGTGCGTGAAGTTCAGAAATTCTTCTGGCAGAAGTAACGGCAACTAAAAGAAGTGCCTTCCAAGGAAGGAGAGACAGCTCACAATCCGCAGTTGGTTCAAAATGAGGCAGCATAAGCTGCTCTAGAACGAAAGGAAGATACCAAGGTGGAATCGAGTCTTTGATGGGAGTTCTCAAGTGCAGGATGCCGCGCAAAAAAGCACGAGAAGCCTCTAGCTGAGCTAGAGACCGGTGACCTACCGGTGAATGGTATGCTGAAATGGCACATAGGTGTACCTTAATGGAGAAGTACTCAAAACCTGCCTCGTAGAGGGATAGGAGGTTGTCCAAAACAGACCTCTCAGAACAATCCAGTGGGGTCAGTCCACGAGCTTGAGCCCAAATACATAATCTGCACCACTTCATGGCATAAGTGGCGTGGGTGGAGGGTTTTCTGGCTGCTACCAAAACATCTGCAACTTCCTGAGAGACCCCGTATCTCAGGACTGCTATGTCCTTAGGAGCCGAGCATGCAGGTTCAGGGACCGAAGATCCGGATGGACCAAGGAGCCTGCCTCTGGGACAGAAGATGAAAGCTGAATGGCAGAGGCACCAGAGGTTCCTGGGCCAGCTGACATAATAGAGGGAACCAAATTTGCCTGGGCCAAAAGGGCGCTACTAGAATAAGGCACGCCCACTCTTGTCGGAGCTTCAGTAGAACCCTCTGGATCAAAGGGAAGGGTGGGAAAGCATAGAGGAACCTGCCCGTCCAAGAGAGGGACAACACGTCTCACCAGAAAACACCAGGCCCTGGATCTAGCGAGCAGAAATTGGGCAGTTTTGCGTTGTATGAGGACATGAAGAGATCTAATTCTGGTGTCCCCCATTTGCAGCACAGGTCCTCTGCAACTTCATGAAGCAGTTCCCATTCGTGGACTCTGGCCTGTGATCGGCTCAGACTGTCCACGATAGTGTTGTCCACTCCAGGAACATGCACTGCGATGATATGTGCACTGTGTTGCAGTACCCACTCCCAAACCCTTTGAGCCTCCCTACAAAGGGGATAGGGATGAGTGCCTCCTTGTTTGTTGAGATAGTACATCACCGCGGTATTGTCTGTTTGCATCAGAAGAGTACCCGGTGGAATCTCCATCTGAAATGCCTGTAGGGCGTAAAGGACGGCTCTCATCTCTAGAATATTTATGTGAAGCTGGGACTACAGAGACGACCATGAACCTTGAGTCCTGACCCCGTTTAGGTGAGCTCCCCATCCGGACCCCGAGGCGTCCGTGGAGAGAGTCACTGAAGGAGGCGGCGCAATGAAGGGGACTCCCGTCGAGAGGTGTCTGGGACAAGCCACCAATTCCAGTCTCAGTTGACAGCGTTAGTGATCCGGACTGGATGCTGCAGATGATCCTGCTTCTGGTTCCATTGTGCCCTCAACACCAATTGGGTGACCCGCATATGGAGTCGAGCTAGGAGTACCGTTGCAATGGCAGCTGCCATGTGTCCAAGCAGGCAGAGGACGGACCGGGCCGGTACCGTCTTCTTTTCCTTTATATCTCCTATGAGGGATCTGATGCGTTCCGCCCTGTCCTGAAGAAGGAAAGCCCTTCCCTGAGTGGTGTTCAGAACTGCTCCTATGAACTGCAAGTTCTGGGACAGGACAATGTGCGACTTCTCTTGGCTGACAGTGATGCCTAGCGATAGGAAGAGAGAACAGGTATCTTGTATCGTGGACATCAGGGCATCCCGTAAGGGTGCCATGAGGAGCCAGTCTTCTAGATATGGAAACACATAGTGGCCTCTTCTCCTGAGAGCTGTTGCCACAACTGCCATGTACTTCGCGAACACCTGAAGTGCCAAAGACAGCCCGAAAGGAAGGGTTCGGAACTGGTAGTGGCGTTCCAGAAATTTGAAGCGCAGACATTTCTGGTGCACTCGATCGATCGGGAGATATAGGTAGGAGTCCTGCATGTCCAGTGACACCAGCCAAGCACCCTCTTTGAGCATGGGAATAAGGCCCGGTAGGGTCACCATGCGGAAACACTTGTACAACACAAATGTGTTAAGGTCGCTGAGATCCAAGATCGGGCTCAAGTCCCCTGTTTTCTTTGGAACCAGGAATAAGTGAGAATAGTAGCCTTTTCTCCTGGTACAGTGGAACATACTCTATGGCCTCCATGTCGAGGAGGGCCAAGATCTCCTGCTGAATAAGCAGGGCATGTTGACCCAAGTAGCGGGAGAGCAGAGGAGGTCTGGATGGTGGGTGATCGAGGAACTCTATAGAGTGACCTCGTTCAACCAACTGCAACACCCACTGGTCGGAGGTTATCCTCTGCCATCCCGAAAGGTGATGAGAGATGCGAACCCTGACCTTCTCGGCCCTTTGATCCAGAGAAGGGGCGGTGGCCGGGAAGGAGTCATGCTGTGGTGGTAGTGTTGTTACCCCACGGGCTGGGCTGCTTTGGGATGCTTTTGGCCCTTGCCCAAGGGGAACATGGGTTGATTTTTGCGACCAAAGTTGCCCCTTGGTTGCTGGCCAGAATGTGGCTGTTGCCGTTGTTGGCGGCCGTGAAAACGATTCTGGTTCCTAAGAAAGGAACCAGATTTCGGTCTGTACATGGCTTGTACAGTCCTGACTGCCTTTCCAGCGTCCTGCAGTTTGATGATGACCTTCTCGGACTCACCAAACAGGACCGTTCCATTGCAAGGGACGTCTAGGATGTTCTTCTGGACATCCAGGGTAAAACCGGAGACTCTCGACCACAAGTGTCTCCGGAGACAAACACTTGTGGCTGCTCTCCTGGCCGCCGATTCCACTGAGTCGTAAGCGGCTCGGAGAACCTGGGACCCGACATCTGACCCAGTTTAGGAGGAGGTTCAGCGGTTCCTCCTTCTTTTCACCATCTGGAAAGTCCTTTAGAAGGTCTTGGCCCTGTTCCCAAAGGGCGTTCTGAAACTGCACCATGTGTGTCAGATAGTGTAGAGACCTAATTAAGCATGTAGCAGCCGCATACATGTGTCTTCCCATAGAATCTAACTGCTTAGATTCCTGGTCGGGAGGTTGGGTACTCAAATGCTGAGGTCGCTGGGACCTATCCTGAGATGCAGTGATGACCAGGGAGTCGGCCAGGGGTTGTTGCGCCAAATACAGGTCCTCCGTGGGAGCCCTGTAGAGGTGATCAGCCTTCTTTGAACAGCCGGTGTGGAATGTGGATGCTTCCAAGCTGCCTTGGTGACATCCATAAAGGTGTCCACCAAAGGTGGGACCACCACAGGCTTCGGGGTTTTCTGCCTGAGGTAACGGGCAAGGTGCTGTCTCTCAGGGTCTAAGTCTTCCATCTCCTATCCCATATTTTCCTGGATGTGCCTCAATTTCTGAAAAGGAGGGATCATCCGGAGGTGACCTTGGAAGGTCCCGTGGGTCTGGCGATGGGGGACTGAAGGGAGATGAAGACCTGGAGGTGTCGGACGTATCCGATCTGGAGTCATCTCCCGGTGAGCGACGTCTGCCCCTGGGTCACTGTGGGCTCAAGGACCCTGAGGGAGAGCGTGATGGGCCTTTTCTGTCTCTCGATCGTCCCCAAGGAGGAGTTGGTTCCTTGGGGGTTGGGGGTCTGGCACCGTCAGGCCCAAGGGGGCGGGGGTGGTGGAGATGGCTGAGACTTGGTGGGCACCACATCTTTCCGTATGGTTTCCCACCAAAAGGTGAACAGCTCCTTCACCTCCTGGATATTCATGCCTGATGACGGGCCTAGCGTCGGTGTGGGCCTGTCGCCGGGGTCAGGCGTCGGGTCCCGAGGAACCACCATGTCTGGCGACAGTTCCCTGGGTTGGTCGGCGTCCTCCGTGTCACCCATCTGGTCGTCTGGCGGCATGGTAGTCTCTTCGCCTGAAGACCCCTGATGTCCGTGTCCACCAAGGCCGGTGACTACTGTCGCCTGGGCAGTCTGCTTGTGGACGCGGGTCGGACACCTCTGACCCAGTCGTCCACTTGAGGGACGCCATTTCAGCAGTCTTCTTCAGAAGCCTCGGAGGTTGGGAGGCAAACCTGACATCGGTGTGCCAGCGTCGGTCAGATGTACTCCCCGATTTGGAGGAAGACTTCTTATGTCTATCAGAGGAATCGGGCTTGGCGGCATCCGGTGCCCTGGAGGTCTTGAGAGGATGCAGGGAGAAAGAAGAGCACCCTGAAGACCTTACCTTCACCGGGGGAGGTTGGGAGTGAGCCCGGGAAGGAGAACAGTCGGACCAGGTAGAGCTGGAGCTGGCCCTGGACTCGGAGGCCCTGCTGGGGGATCTCGCCCTATCAGAGTCCCGATACTCGTCCCGGTGTTTCCCTGACTTATGGGAAAATTCCCCTTTGAAGGAAGGTTGTTTTTCCATATTTTTCAATTTCTCCTCAAGGAGGAATCCCTGAAGGGCTTTTTGGCAGTGGATCCGGGTCCTGCTATTAAACTGCTGGCAAATGGAGCAGGCCTGGGTGTCGTGCTCTGGGCCCAGGCACCTGACACAGGCCGAATGATGGTTGGCAAAAGGGATCTGTTTGCCACAGGCAATCTTGGAGGGATGTCCTTCGAGACAAGGGGTAGGAGAAGCAGACATGGACTGATGTTTTTGAAGAAAAAAGATTTCATGCATCGTATCAATAGCGCAGGCGTCCGTGAGGCCAATGTTGGCGAGTCGACGGCGGGAAAAGAACTGGGAATGCTGGGGAACCACCCCCTTTTATGTGATGCCTGACATCGGGGAGGGGCCGACGCCGGGGGCGGTCCCACGCTGGATACTGCTAGCTAGAATTTTTTCATGGGGTCCTGGCGCCTGCCGGCTTCAGTCCTAATGGTGTAACCTGCTGCAAGAGCTGTTTCTCAAAGTAAGATAGATACAATATACACTGTTTACAGACCCTGAAACATTTTTGCAAGTCCAACATATTCAGATAACCTCAGCGCATTATAGAGTGCTATAGTACAGAACACGCAATAAAAGGACATAACGTATTTTCTATCATTAGGCAATCATGGAACACAAATTAGATAACAAATTCTCAGGAAAGACAGAGCACTAAGCAAGGTGCTCCAAGCAATAGGTATGGACTACTAAGAACATACGCAAAACAAACAGTAAACCAAAACACATCTTTGTATTGGGTGATTCCATTACTAAGCACATGGATCGACTAATCTGCAACCCTGACAAGTACAATCGTACCTGCTCCAGTTACAGGGGTGCCCGAGTTTCTGACATTAACCTATTCCCTGGGAAATCCAACAATGCTCTAGTGGTCATTCATGCTGGCACAAACTATATAATTAAAATTATAATTATATAATTGTGGACTGGGAGTGACCACAATACTGTCTGGTTTCAAATAAGCATTGGGGGAGTGGGGGTGAGATCTAGGACACTGGCAGTGGACTTCAGGGGGGCAGACTTTATGGGCATGAGAAATATTCTCAAGGATCACTTGAAGGGGATCACCTCAACGACAAGTGTGGAAAGGAGATGGGAGGTCATAAAACGGGGACTTCATGAGGCAGTCAGGATCTGCGCTAAGTTGAAACGTAAGGGAGCAAGGTCACATAAACCATGCTGGTGGTCCAGTGAGGTCCAGGTAGCAGTCAGAGAAAAGAAGGCGGCTTACAAAAATATAAAACAACAAGAGGGGATAGGATAAGAAATGTACCAGCTTGCATCTAGAAAAGTCACCCAGATGGTGAGGGAGCAAAGTCCAGTAAAGAGCAACGGCTGGCAAAGGGGTACATGGAGGGAAAAGGGGTTCTTCCGGTACATTGGGGCAGAAAAAACTAAGGGCCATCTCAGCAGATTGAGATCAGAAGGAGGGTGGGTGGAAGAGGGCGAGGACCAGGCAGAGGTATTTAATGTAGTACTTTGCCTCTGTGTTCACTAGGGAGGGGATGGGATATCTACAAAGCAAGGCACAAAGGGGATAGGAAGGCAGGGAGGGATCAGGGGAGCAACAGAAATGGAGCAAAAGGAGGGAAAGGTACCCCAGAGGTGTCACATCTGGATAAGGATAAAAGACCAGTAAGGTGGAGGGACGGATGATGCCATCCCACCAAAAGGGTGTGGTTTGCCCTCGCGTCTCTAAAGAAAGACAAATCTCCTGGGCCAGATGGCATTCATCCGAGAGTACTATGGAATTAGCGGACATACTGGCTGCACTCTGGCGGAGCTTTTCAACAGGTCACTTCAGACAGGGAGGTACCTGAGGTTGTGAGAGGCATGTGGTACCAATCCATAAAGGGGGTCAAGGAAGTACCAGAAACTATAGACCCACAGTTTAACCGGTGGTGGAAAATTAATGGAAAGTATACTAAAGGAACGATTGGGGTTTACTTGGGAGGTGGAGGTCTGGATAGTCGCAGCATGGGTTTGTGTCAGGTAGATCATGTCAAACCAACCTTGTGGAGTTCCTACAAGAATGGGTAACATCAGAACTGGACAGGGTAAGCCTGTGGATGTATTATTCTTGGACTTCAGCAAGGCGTTTGACTCTGTCCCCCACAATGGTCTGGTGGAGAACTGATGGGGTTAGGAGTAGGCCCTTGATGGTCAGATGGATTGAAAACTGGATAGCTGGACACACCAGAGTAGTGGTCTGTGGGAGCTCTCAAACCCTACAGAGGTTGGTGGGGGTACCACAGGGCTCGGTCTTGGGTCCAATCCTGTTTAATGCATACATATCGGACATCAGGGATGGTATAGGGTGTGAAATGAGTCTCTTCGCTGATGACCCAAGATGGGAGCAGTAGTTGAGGGAGAAGAGGAGGCTGGCCCTGCAAGGGACCTGGACACCCTGGTAAGCTGGGACACACATGGAAATTAAATTTCAATATCACCAAGTGCAAGGTGTTGCATCTTGGTGGGAAACCTCAAACACAGGTACATCCTGGGAGGGAGGTGCGGAAGCCTCAACAGGGGAAAAAGACCTAGGGCTGATGGTGGATACATGTATGAATAACTCTGAGCAGTGCAGGAGAGCAGCTAGCAAGGCAAACAGGATGTTGGGATGCATCGCAAGGGGGATCACCTCTAGGAGCAAGGAAGTGATTCTGCCGCTGTACAATGGACTGGTTAGACCACACCTTGAGTACTGTGTACAGTACTGGAGACCACACTTGAAGAGGGACATACAGCTCCTGGAGAGGGTACAGAGGAGGGCAACAAAGATGATACGAGGGCTAGGGGATTTGACTTACGAGGACAGACTTGAGGAGCTCTGCCTGTTTTCATTGGAGGAGAGGAGAGACAGGGGGACATGATTGAGGTCTTCAAGTACCTCAAGGGAATAAATAGGGTAAACATGGAGGGATCTTTAGACTAAAGCAGGGAGGCATCACCAGAGGGCATGGTTTGAAGTTGGAAGGTGGAAGGTGAGGGGAAAAGCGGAGGAGGTTTTCACTGAGAGGGTGGTGGACCCTTGGAATGCTCTGCCTGGTGAGCTGGTTCAGAGATCCACAGTGGAGGGCTTTAGAGAGGGTGGGACAGACACAGAAAGTGGATGTATCAGATGATGGCCTGTCCCGGGGGGGTGGGGATGGATGATAGGGGTTTCTGGAGCACAAGGGATGGGAGGGTCTCGGCACCCAACTAAGGATCTAGGTTCGAGCAGACTTGATAGACCATAAGGCCTAATCTGCTGGCAAATAGTATGTTAGTATGTTAAAACATCTCTACCTGAACTAAAAAAAGGACTCTGTGTCACTAAACAACATCCTCAAGGAAAGGGGATGTGATGCCCGTTTCTCAGAGATCCTTCCAGTGCCACGAGCAACTTCTTATATAATTAATAAAATCAAGGCGCTGAATGAGTATTTGAGGAAATGGTGTCTCAAACTACATATCCCGTGTATAACACACTGGAAGGATTTCCATGACAGACCATCCCTTTTCTGCTGGGATGGGCTACACCTCAGTAGGAGAGGGAGTACAATTTTGGGAAAAAGAATTGCCTCCTTTGTTACTAGTTCTTTAAACTAAGTAAGAAGGGGGAGAATGGACCTAGATACAAGTCTCTGGCAACAAATTCTTATAAGAGGGATCTCTGTAATGTTCTGTCCCTTAATGCAAGGTCTCTTACTCTCAAAATCACTGAGCTAGAAGCTAAATGCCATCTGCTAAAACTAGATATTATATCAGTCACTGAAACTTAGTGGAACTCTGACTCCAACTGGCTAAAAGATATTCCCGGGTTTAAACTTCACCAAAAAGACTGGGCTGATCGGAAGGGGGCGGGTGTCTGTATGTATGTATGTCAAAAATGACATTGCATCGCATGAAGCAACCTTTTAGACTGATACAGAGAGTCTATGGATTAATATCCAATTGAAAGGACAACCCCAGATAACATCTGGTACTTGGTATTGGCCACCTAATGCAAAATCTCAGTATAGTGATACCCTATTAGCTGAAATAAGAAGTATAGCAGACAAAGGTAACATCATACTAATGGGCGATTTTAATTTACCTACTGTGGACTGGGAAACCTTAACAGGCGAATCTATAACAGATAAAAACTTCCTGTCATGATGACTGATCTAGGACTAGACCAACTAATCAGTGAACCCACCAGAGGGAATAACATACTGGACCTCCTATTTGCTTCCCCGGACAATAATATCTCTGACTTCTCTGTATCTGAACCACTGGGTACCAGTGACCATAAATCTATACTTTTCCACTTAGCATATAACCAATGCAGTATCTCACAGAATTTATTTAAGACTTATGATAAAGCTGACTTTACTACTATAAAAAAAAATCTAACTAACAAACCATGGGAAGAAATATTGTTACCCCTCACTCTTAAATTCTGGACCTGTTTGAAAAATATTATTTTAGATCTGGAAGCTAAATATGTTCCAACAAAGAATAAATGTAACAGGAAGGGACAAATACCACCCTGGCTGAATAACCATATAATTAAATTAATTCATCATAAAAAAAACTGTTCCATAAATTAAAAAAATGCCCCCAAATAAAGAAAAATAATTACCTTTTGCGCTTTCAGTCATCTGTAAAAAAACTAAAAAAAGCAATTAAACTGGCTAAACGTAACCTGGAATTTAAAATTGCACACACCAAAAATGGACACAAATCCCTATTTGCCTTTTTGAGCAACAAAAAGGGGAGCTCCAGGCAAATTGGACCATTAAAAAGGGATAACAGATTAATTACTACTAACAAGGATATAGCCAATACATTTAATCAATACTTCTGTTCAGTATTCTTGAAGAAAGACCCTATAATGAGCCCAACTATATCTGACATCAAACAAAATGTATCCCTAGTAACTAATGAACATACAGAGCAGGTCCTAAGATCCCTGAATAAAAATAGTAGCCCAGGACCTGATGGTATTAGTTCACGATTCCTAACTGAAACTTCTGAAATAATAACATTTCCATTAACCATTATTTTTAATAAATCCCTAGATTAATCTATTGTCCCATCTGATTGGTTAAAGGCCTATGTATCACCCATCTTTAAGAAAGGGAGTACAGCAGACCCAGCAAATTACCATCCATTTAGTTTAACTTCAGTACCATGCAAACTTCTAGAAAGAATAATTAAAAACATACTAGAAACAGAACTTCACATACTTAACTTTAACGACAGTACACAACATGGATTTAAGCAGGGGCACTCCTGCACATCTAACCTTGAAGCCTTTTATAATAGTATTAATCAGGGACTTGACTCTAATACACCCATGGATGTAATCCTTTTGGACTGAAGTAAGGCTTTCAACCGTGTCCCACACAACAAATTAATTAGTAAACTACTATACCTGGGACTCCCTACCAATCTTGTATTTTGGGTCAATAGTTAGTTGACAGACAGGATTCAGCAGGTTAGAATTAATTTTATTTATTTATTATTTTAGTCTTTGGTAACTGGGTAAGGCCCACTACGCACAAGTGCCTGTTTTCAGGGGCGACCTGGGAGCACTGGGCGGTTAAGTGACTTGCTCAGAGTCACACAGTATGCAAGTGGAGGTTGTGAGAATCAAACTCAGGTCTAGTCTGCTGGATGTATCAAGCTCATTCACACCTCGTTCCTGTAACCTCTATGCTATACTGCCAGCCCAATGGTGAACTATCTGATAGTGGTAGAGCGACGAGCGGAGTACCTCAGGGCTCAGTTCTTAGGCCAACCCCATTTAATCTGTACATCTCTGATATGCAACTAAATTCCAATAACACCCTTTCCAAATTTGCAGATGACTCAAAACTGGGTGGTAGGGTGGACTCGGATACTAACATTAAACAAATGGTACACGACCTCGACAGCATTGACACATGGGCTACTTTAAATAATATGGATTTCAACACAGACAAATGTACAGTACTTCACTTCGGTAGAAACAATCCAATGCATCCCTATAAACTTAAAGGAACCACATTAAAAGTCTCTAACAATGAAAAAGACCTTGGGATTATAATTAATAACAAACTAACTTCCACTGATCATCGTGATAAAATAACAAAAAATTCAAATGTTCTACTGAGAAGGATAGACCGAACATTCACTTCAAAAACTGAAGAATGTATAATCGCCCTCTACAGAACTTGTATCAGGCCATACTCAGATTATGGGTCACTCTGCTGGACTCCGTATTTGAAAAAGGACATAGCTAGAGTAGAGCAGATACAGAGAAGAGCCACTAGAATGGTTCCCTATTTATCACAATTAGATTACCAGAAAAGACTTCAGAAACTAAATCGGTATTCTTTACAACAAAGGCGCACTAGGAGTGACCTTTTATTTCTATTTAAGTTGTCAAAAACCCCACCACTAATGCGGCAATGTGTTATATATTATACCGAAAGGAAATTAGTTCCAAGAATACATACAAAATAACTTGAAGTGCAACAGGTTAAAACAAACCTCAGACTTAATTATTTCTCAGTGAGGTCTCAAAAATTATGGAACAAACTTCCACAGAGTTTAGTAAATAGTGAAACCTTTGAAACATTTAAAAAGGGATTGGACACATGGCTAACCCACTACTAAAACAATGTTCCACAAACTTCTGGGGGGCATTCTCGATGGGCTAAGGCCCGCTTATACCCCACAAACACTGAGTAAACCAAGTAATACCCCAGAGAAGGCTGGCCCGGTGGCGCTGGAGGTTGCGGCACTGGTTGCTACATCTCACACCATGCCAGCGACCCGGGTTCGGGAATGAGCCCGGACCACCGGGTGGCCAGCAGGGGGGAGAGAGGATCAAATGTCTGGAGGATTGCTCTCAGGGGGTCGCCTGTCGTCCAGCTCGTTGATTGCCCTGTGGCGGTAGCCGGAGAGCAGTACAGGTCGGGAGATATGTACCAACGTCCTTACGTCAGTAGGGGAGGGGAGACAGGAGGAAAAGAAGGGGAGCTGACGGGCTCCATGATGGCCCAGCGTCCCTGTGCTGCTTCTGAATTTGTGTTCTTTTGGGAAGAGCGATGCTCTCCTCCTTGGCCCTGCCACAGGGGGCGAGCCGTGGGGGAACTAACAGTGGTTGGCTGAGCGGGGCCAGAGGATGGGCCCCTCTGAGAGAGGGCCATAGCCACCCGCCAGACTTCGGGGTGTAAAAACAAAATATAGAAGGAACAACCATAGAGAACCTGAGATTCCTAATAAATCTACAGAAGCCTCAGACAGAACCATTTCAGGAGCTGGTCTTCACAGGTGCCAAGTTGGATACACTGCAGGTGAAGGCTTTCTTGCTGAATCTGACTGTCTGCAGAATCCTTCACACTGGGCCACCCAATGCCTGCAAGGGATTTTCTGCAGTTACGGGACCACATGGCCTAATCCACAGCAGTTGTGCCATGGGCCACATTTCAGATGAGAGACATTCAGTACTGCCTAAGGGGTCATTGGTCCCAAAGATCAGATTTGCTGTCCAAGCTAATGCCAGTCACAAAGGCCCTTGTGCAAGCACTGTAGAACTAGAAGGAGGAAAGAAACCTCAGAGAGGGCATGCCCTTCGTCCAGCAATCCTCAGCAAGTATTCTCACAACAGATATTTCACTTCTAGGGTGGGCGCTCATATGGAGGATCTCCAAGTAAGAGACATCTGGAGCCCACAAGAGATTCAGGACCACATAAATCTCAAGCTCAGGGTGGTATTGCTTCCAATGCAGTCCTTTTCTTCCCAGTTACAGGGTCAGTCTGTTCAAATTCACACATACAACACCACAACAATGTACTACATACACAAGCAAGGAGAAACAACTTCCTCAAAACTGTGCACAGAAACTATGAGGATCTGGCTTATTCCCTGGACATGAAGATTTCTGCAGTACATCTGCCAGATGAGGATAATATGCTGGCAGACTCCAAACGCAGAATCAGCTAGGGAAACCATGAGTGGACCCTGAACTAGCAAGTGCTAGCCTCAGTTTTGAGAAGATGGGGTAGTCTAGAAATAGATCTATCTGCTTTTTGGAGAAACAATCAGCTCACAAAGTTTTGCTGCAGGCCACTAGCAAGGTGCACAGTCCCAGAGAACGCCTTGGCTCGGGATTGGACAGGGAGGTTCCTGTATGCCTTCCCACCATTTCCACTCATATACAGACTGGTCATAAAGCTCCGGAGACAGCAAAAAAGTATCCCAATAGTCTCAGACTGGACCAGACAAGATAGGTACTCAATGCTCCTGACCCTGTCCAGCAGGATTCCAACCAAACTGCCAATGAGATACAATCTACTGACCCTATCTCAAGCAGAATAACATTCCCAGACCTCAGAACACTACATTTGAGGGCACGGTTCTTAAAGAGCTACAATTTTCTAGTTTGACTCTGTCAGAGGAGGTGATTAGGGTGCTTAAAGTTTCCAAGATACCAGCAACAAGGAAAGCATACTCCTCTAAGTGCAAGAGATTCTCATACTGGTGTACCCACAGAAAAAAACTCCCAGTTCAGGCAGGGCAACCTATAGTTTTGGACTATCTGGAACACTTTAGAGTGTTTAGGCCTGAGACCTTCAACCCTGAAGGTAAACCTGGCAGCTATGTTTGCCTACACACCAACAGACAAAGACAAGTCCTTGGCCTCACAACCTGTTTTTAAAAGGTTCTTTACGGGACTCAGTCACCTGCATCCCCCTGTAAGGAACCCAGTCCCTCAATGGGATTTAAATATCTGTCCTGCCCTGCTAATGGAGGCTCCTTTCGAGTCTATTATTACGGATTTAAAATATCACATGGAAGATAGTTTTCCCCGAGAGCCATGACATCTGCCAGGAAAGTAAGTGAGCTGCAAGCCCTCTTCCACATGGATAAAGTAGTCCTTTCAACCAACAGGAATTTCCTAAGCTGGTGTCAGAATTCCATTTGAATCAGCTACCCTTCCGTGACTATCATGAACACTCTGATACGGATCAGCAGAAACTGAACTGTTTGGATGTAAACAGGGCACTAGGCCACTATATGGACTGGACAAGGGATGGCAGGTCCCAGAGTACACACACAACTTGTTGTTACCTATGGAGAGGTGGGAAAAGGTAAACCACCAGCTACAAAAACCATCTCTCGCTAGACAGTACCCAGTGTGACACTCGGACAGCTGGTTCTGATTAACCTATGCTTTCTGTAATACTAAAATGTGTTATTGATTGTCTCTCATGAGAGATGCTGACAGTCTGTGGAATGACAAACCCCCCTCCCATGTTTTAGCTAATAGGTGTTACCTGGAAGGCCAAGAGATAATTACAGGACAGAGGAGGCCATCATAAACTTTTATAACATTCAGAGGAAACAGTTAAAATTCACATGGTGATACAAAGCTTGTTGCACCTCTGTGAGATCTGGCAGAGAGACATAACCAGTCCTTTGATGTCCTGGAAAGGGGAAGCTGCTCATAAGATCAAAGAAAGTCATACAAGAAAATGAGTTGTGCTGAGATCACAGAATTTACCTTTGATAAGACATCCTGTTTTGCATAGATATATTTTTTTATATATTTTGACAGGGAGGAGCTAGGAGACCTCATGCAAAGAGGTTGGCAAAGACGGTTTTTTAAACAGTATTCTGTTTTCCTTCAGAGACAAAGAAACATCTTTGAGCATTTTAAGCAAGTATACAGGCAGAGAGAGACAAAATCTAAGTACTGTAGTAGGAATTACACTGTTAAAACCTTGTTCTTTTAAAAGATTGTATGGTTCTTGTGATATATGGTTCTGTATTTTATGTTTGACATACTTTTATCTATTTTAATAAAACTCTATTTTTAGAGCCTACTTGGTCTGTCTTTGAATTTCTTTTCTTTAACAATTTTTAAAGCAGCTGTGCATCAATCTGGTGAAAATGTTGACCTATACTTTTTTATGCTGTTTTAGATTGATACATACCTTCTGACTTGTATGATACCCTTCTTTCCACAGTATGAGTCTGCTTTAGTATTTTTTTTCATGTCTGAAATAATAAAAAGAGCACTCCTTTTAATATGGCTCGGATCAAGTTTTCATCAGTATTTGCAGCTGTTTTTGAACAACTATTGTTCTTTAAGATTAGAGAGCACTGTCTGCTGCATAATAATTAATTCTAATCACAACAGAAGTGATATATAAACAACTGATGGTCAAAAACAGCTAAAAATACTGATGAAGACCTAGTCCACACTGTATTAAAAGGAGTGCTCCTTTTATTATTTCAGACATGAAAAAAAGTACTAACGTGAACTCAAATTGTGGAAAGAATGGTATCACACAAGTCAGGAGGTAAGTGGCAATCTAAAATAGCATAAAAAGTATAGGTCAAAATTTTCACCAGATTGTTGCACTGCTGCTTTAAATCAAGGATGGAAATGAGAAAGGAAAAGTGTGGCCTACTGGGATTTGAACCTCAGATCTCTGGTATGCCGTTCCAGCACTCTAACCATTAAGAATTTTCTTTAACAAGTGAAGTATTTATGGTTAAAGCAGACATTGTGCATAAGCTTGAATGGTGATACCAAACTGGAAAAAGGTGAGAGTTTAATCTGAGGTCTTTTATTAGAGTTTTTATGGGTTCATTTTTGTACACATGGTTATGTGCCCACAGGCAAAGATATCTGCCCCCTGAAGAAAGAATTATCTGAGTCTGTGCATTGGGTACGCTAGCAAGAGGTTTATAGTTTGAATCCCTCCAGAAATTGAGACCAAAGGTTGATTCGAACCCACAAAACAGACAAGAGGGTTACCCTGTTTCTGTTAACTGTTCACAAGACTGCAATTGGAGGTTGGCACTTTGGGAGTAGAGGGCTGACCTGCTGAGTGGGTTTGTGACACCCAGCATACAGTTTCTTTTTAAATACAATGAAGGAAAGCAGTCATAATCCTATGCTCCCCACCCCCCAAAGCCTTACCCCCCCCAATTAGGAGTTTCACAAATAAAACACCTTGTCTCAGGTGTTTTAACTTACTTTATAACATGGCCAGGGAAAATGGACTGCTCCCATTCGTCAGCAGCCATCAGGTGACTGTGGATTAATTCTCACTTAAACCTCGGTTGCTCCCTTCAGAGCAGAGAACCAGCACTTGCAGTCGCGGGATGCCCTCTCGAGGTGCTGAGCCATTTTTTCCCTACCCATGTTATAAGACTTGATTAAGTGCAGCCTGGTGCAATCAGCAGAACAGCATCCTATAATGCGGGAGACTTGGGTTCCTGAATCAAGCTGACTGTGCCAATCAAGTGGAGTTGTGGGCGGTTGCTGAGGCATCACTTGAGATCTGGAGGAAGGGAGGCTCCAACTGTAACAGCACTATATACGGCACTTAGCCACCTAGCCTGGTAACAAAATTGTGGCTCACCATGCAACACCGGTTCATACTAAGGTTTGACAGGAGCTAGAGAGCCATGAGGCCCATAATTGCTCCTAGGTACTAACAATAACAAAGAGAGGTGCCAGAAATGATAAACTTGTTCAACCGGGACTTAAATATGGACTTAGAACTACTAATAACCACCTCCACAGGCAGCGCATTCCAGGGCTTGATAACACGTAATGTATAAAAAAAAAAAAAACTGCAAGGCATAAGATCGAATCTCCTATGTTGTAACTGAAGTGGATGGCCTCTAAAATTATAAGTGTCCTCCTTAAACATGAGCCCTAACAGTTAATAAATAGGGACCGCTGATGACATCAAACATTAAAAGAAGATCCCCTCTTAATCATCTAGTAGAAAGGGACATTAAATTTAGAGAACTAAATCTGGTTTCGTATGGGACATTTATCAAGCCTCTCACTATTTTGGTGAATCCTCTTTGTACCTTTTCTAGTCGCAAAATATCCTGTTTCTTAAAGGGACACCATAATTGTGATGAAAAATCCAAGTGAGGGTGAACATATGCTCTATAAAGAGGCATCAATACTTTGCTATCCCTTGATTTAATGTTCCTTTTGACAGATCAGATGATCCGGTTGGCCTTAAGGAGAATCTCATTAATCTGAGAGTTGGGGAGAAAATTATTGGATACCAGGACCCCCAAATCCCTCTCTGTGTCTGTACTAATTAAAACTCTATTATCTAGAATATAAGCATGAGAGGGATTGTTTGGCCCGAAGTGCATAATCTTGCACTTAGTGTGATTCAATTTCATACTCCAGGTAGTAATCCATTTGGATATTTTATCTAGATGATTCTGAATGGATGTTATTTGATCCAAATTAGCACATGGTCCACCGATTTTAACATCATTCGCGTATTTAAAAGTGTTGGAATGACAATTGGTTATGTCGGCTATAAAAAGTTGAAAGAGACAGGGGCCCAAAACAGAACCCTGAGGCACCCCACTTATGACACACCCCATGCCTGAAAGCTGTCCATTAATCAGAACCCTCTGTGTTCGTTTGCTTAACCAATTTGCAATAATTCAACAAGAATGGGGTTAATATTGAATGAATAAAGTTTGTGTAGCAAGACCCAATGAGGGAGGAGATCAAAGGCCTTGCTAAAGTCGATGTAAATCAAATTGTAAGGAAGTCTGTTATCTAGATGTAAGCCGACATCTTCGTAGAAACATAATAAGTTAGTCAGACAACTTCTGCCCTTATGGAAACCATGTTGCTCACTGTCAGTTTTGGCTAGAGTGGAGGTAATCATATCCTTGATTAGACTTTCCAAGATTTTATACATGGGGGAAATTACGCTAATTCTCCCAATGATTCCTTGGACCTTTTTTGTGGATCGGGATTACATGCGCAGTTTTCCAAAGCTTGGGAACATAGTTATGGTTTGTACAGTGTTCATAAGTAGTTTAAGGGGCAAAGACAGACTATCAGCCAGCAAATACAAACGGTGACCAGGAACGTCATCAGGAGTTGCACTCATTTGCCCTTTAAACTCAACTAATTTAGCGTGGCCATCTGATTCAGAAATAGTAATGGAGCTGCCCATGGAATCTCTAATTACACTGGCTCTCTGGTTATTTTTAAATATATTACAAAAGTTGGTATTAAACAAACTGACCATGTCAAGGGGATTATATATTAGGGCATTATTTACCTGATGTGGGCCTACCTGACATGAGGATTTCTTAAGGGAATTAATATAGGCAAAAAATGACTTGCTATTGTCCTTACATGCATGTGTGGCCAACCTGAGCACCCAATTTTTTTTCGCCTTCTGATACTATTTTACATTTTTTGAATATGTAAATATGAACACCAGTTTGTGGGAGTTTGGGATTTTAAATAGGCTGAATAACACTTATTTTTTTCGGTCTGGCTTTGATGTTCGGGGTGGTACAACTTGATAAGAGGTAGGTGTTAGAATGGTGAGAACAAAGGAATATTGTCTGGCATGGTAGGACCCCCGAGTCCTGCTATGAGGCATGTTTACAGTGTCCCACAGTCATTCTCTCCTCCTTCCCGACTCCTGGTAGCCCTCCCTCCTTACCGTGTTGCTTCCTGGCTGCTTGTAGCCCTCCCTGCTTACTGTTACCACGCCGGCTCCACTTTCTGTGCTTTGATGATGTCCCCGGCTCCAGTGTCTGGGCTCCGATTTCAAACTGAATTGCAAGAGGAAGATCACGGCTTCAGCATGCATTTGGCGTAGAAGCAAGGCAAACCTTCAATGGCCGTACTGTATTTACAACATGGCCAGGGAAAATGGTGTTCTGTTCACCCGTCTGTCGTATCTGTGACTGCACAGTCCCCATTTTCCCTCGCCATGTTATAAGTGAATTAACCCACTCCAGAGCGTGGGTTACATGGGGAATTAATCCACACCTGAGTGGTTGTCAGCACTCAGCCTGTGGCCTTATGCGACAACCGCCCCCCCCGGCATGGATTAATTTACCAGTAACCCGCGCTCTATAGTGGGTTAATCCTTCCTTATTTTATTGTTTAAAAGTCCGGGATTCCTCAAAATGGTGCACACTAGGCTGTTCCATTTCAACTCAAAGTGCAGCGCCGCACCACTCACTTCAATGCACTTGTACTGAAGTGAGAAGTGCAGCGCCGCACTTTGACTTGAAATGGAACCGTGCAGTGTGCGCCATTTTGCAGAATCCCAGACTTTTAAATAATAAAATAAAGTAAGTTAAAACACCTGAAAAAAATGTGTTTTTTTGCAAACCTCCTAATCGGGAGGTAAGGCTTTGGGGGTTGGGGAGTTTAAGATTATGACAGCTTTCCTTTAATGCCACACCATCAGCTGTGAATGTCACTGATGTTAGGGCATATTACTCGTACTGCACGACTGACAGCTGCTTCCTGACCCACTGGAGCAGGCTGCAGGTTTATTAAGAAGGCAGAGGTAAAAAATGAAACATCTAGGGGTAGTCATATACTGTGTGCAGAGACTTTTAAGTTTGGAGCTGTTCCTTGGATGGAAGATTTTAAACTGAAGCTGTACCCTCTTTTTTTTTAAAATACACACTAAGTGAGAGTTAATGTCAGGGTAGTCATGCTTGGTGTGAGCATTCAGGGCTCAAGTTGTGCCAGTGCAAAGATTTTTTTTTTTTCTCGTAATTTCTCTCTTTATACACCCTCTTCTATGCCGTAGCACAGCCTATCCCTCAGAGTCATCCAAGGTGTCTATTGCTAGGCCAATTACCAGTCCCCCTTGGGTGCTCTTGCCTCCACATTGCCTCAGTTTACCCCCCCAAGGCAAGGAAGGAGACAGCACCCCCTTACTCCCCCTACCTGCACACTGCTTTCGTGAGGCTTGGCATCCCAAGGGCTTCTGGATTCAGTCCTTTAGCTATGCACCAGAGGCCATCATCAGCCTGGCTGTGGGGCCTTTTTCCTTGTTACTACCAGCCCTGAGGATGCCAGCATGCAAGGGAATCCAAGCAGCGTATGCATGCAAGGAGTGCTGCCACTCCAGAGCTGGGCTGATATCCTCCCCTCCCACACCACCCCCAACTGCACTGCCACCTGTTGTCACCCAAGTGGCAGTAGAGCACACCCAGGTGACAGTACAGCAGCAGGGACAGTGACCTTCCCTCCCCGGTAGACAGCATCCGCTGGGATACTCAATCGCCCCTACGATCTGATGTTGTTCTTGAACTTGCTTTGCTGGCGCCACAAGTGGTAGCACTACTGCTGCCCTGATGGGCTCACTGCACATGCAATAATTTAGCAGAAAAAGAGGCTGGAGATGGACAGATCACTTTCCAGTGCTGTTGTTCTGGTATAACAGCGAGGGGTTCCGAGCACCTCGGCCAATTAGGTTTCTGTATTTTTCATACCCATTTCATATGTATCATCAATATCAATGGCTCCACAGTGTGTGTTTCATCAATGACAGCAGTACAGTATGATGCACCACAGTATGTAATGTGTTTTATCAATGACAGATCTACAATATGCAATACAGTTATCAAGGACATCATTGCCTCGATTTTTGCAGCTATTCCAAACAACCGCATATTAATCTCCTATACAATGACAGTAAAATTATAACATTTGCTGGCTAATTAAAAAGATTTCCCTGGCCAACTACAAATACATACCCTCGTCCTTCCGTTTCTCATGATTAATACGAGTCCTGGGAACAGCTTCTACCAGAGGGAGGATTTCAGCAGCTGTACCTGGGGGGGAAAAAGCACTTTCAAAAAACACACGCACAAAAAAAAAAAAAAGAAAAAATACACCGGGAGCTATTTGCAAGGCTCACGAAACAAAAGGCAACAAACCAATATTAAAAAGCAGGGTTGGACTGGTGTACAGGGGCCCATCTGGAAAATCCATAGGGGAGAGCTCATATGAGTGGATGCACTAGCTCTGTGTTTCCATCTTACGTTTACTTGCAGGGTCCAGAATATCCCATTTATTAGAAAACTTAGATACTAAAACCAAAGATTCCCAGAGTTTAGAAGTTGGACAGTATCCAGCAGAAGGGCCCACCTGGAAATGTCCAGGTATCTTTGTGAGCTAGTTTGACTGCTAAAAAGGCAATGCTAAACTTGATGCCTCAGCCAGTGAACTTACATCTGGAAGTGCAGATTTTGGGACAAGCAAAGAATGGGTTGCTAGGGAGGCAGAGGCTTTCATTTGAAAGCTGAATAACAGAATGGGAGAGAGATACAGTATCTTCCTACTGGGCAAAAATGAAAATTACATACCTATCGTAATTCTTGATGATCTCTTGTATCTTCACCATTCATTACTGATTGGTGTAAGCTGGAGGCGCTCACCTGTATGGGAGTTTTTTTTGGGAGAGGGGGCTGGCACCGATGCATTGTGTGGTGCACAAGGGTTGGCCATTAGGCTCCACAGATTCCTCCTCCACCCCAGTTCTGTTCTGCCAGAGAGGATAAAACAAAGGGGGATAGAAAAAAAACCCAAGGTGAAGCAAGAGAGCCGAGGGATGGGAAAATGAAAGGATATAAACTGAAAAAGGAATAAGCTGACCAGAGGACAGAGGGATTGGACTTTTTCACTACATGGCCATAGGGCCCCAACCCTTGGGTGACAGCACAGGAGGAAGCAGAAAGAGAGAGAAAGATAGAATATACGGAATGGGGTGCTGAAAGACCACTGGCTTATTAGCCTCAAAAACCTGAAAGGTATGAAGACATAGGAGCAAGGGTTCCGTCAAGTTCGGGGACCACTGGACGAAGGTCCAGAACAAGAGAATTCAAAATGGTCTTGAAGAATATAAAACACTGCGGAGTCAGCCCCCTCTTCCCACCTTTAATCCACATTCGAGAAGAAAATTCTGGAGCATGGCCCTCCACAGTTTATCACCTGGTGGCTTAGTCGGGGTACCCTTTAAATAGGAAAGGACTCCTTTCTTTTCTCTCTTCCCAATGTATCCTCACCTAGTTCTGCCCCGGCAGGGTTCTCAGCATCCTGGAGGGGTCCAGCACTAGGAAATGACTCTTCCTTCCCTCCCCTTTCCCCTACATCCTTTCTACCTAACTCGTCATTGCCTGACTCTGCTCTCTAGCTGGGTTCTCAGCATCCTGAAGAGGCCTAGTCTTAGGCAAGTTTCTACCACCCCATCTCCCCCCCCTTCCCTTTACCATCCCCCTACTATCTCCACCCAACTTGTCCTTGCCCGCTCCTGCCCCTTATTCTAAGTCCTCGCCTCATTCCACCACTGGCAGCAATCTCCGCACTCTGAAGGGGCCAGTTCCAGGTATGACTCGTCCTTCCCTACCCTATATCCCTTACCCCACTTCCCTCCTGCCCCCCTCTCTACCCCCCTGCACTTAAACAAAGGAATTAGTTCACTTGAGCTAATAACTTGCAGTTTTTATTCTGTCTGAGGTGTTCCCAGATTGCACTAGCCCTGTGTTAACTTGCCCTTGGCAACTGATTTTTTGCTCACTTTGCTCTGATAATGCTCCCCCCATCGTTATTCTCTCCTTCCCCCAGCTGGTTTCCCCTGTCTACCCCTCTACCCTCCTTGATGTCCCCCTCACTGCACCTCATTCATTCAATAACTGTTAAATGATCTGCCTCTTAACTGTGATCCAGTCCTGTAAGGAGTTGGCTCCAGGGCTACACTAAATTTCTGTACTATGTTCCTCAGATATGTCACTTGTAATTAAATATATATATTCCACAGGTATGATATATTTAACTGTATGTTATGTCACAAATGAGACTGTATGATTAATATTTTTTTAACTGTATGTCTTGTTACAAATGTAAGTTAAAGTTAAATTTCTCAGATATGTTAAATGGTAAACTGTATGACTAGTTCTTTATCCACTTGCCTCCCCCAGAGTCTACGGGAAGAGCAGGCAACTTGTTGTTCAGTGTGCCTTCCTGGTGAAGCATTTCAATAAATAAAAATAAAATAAAAAACTCTGTCCAGAATGATTCTAAAGGTAGAGGGGAAGCGATAAAAGAGAAAGGGGTAAGAAAAGGGCTGGGAAAGCTGGAGCGGATTAGGCTTTAGGTACTTTACAAGAAGGTGGCTCGATTCACCTCCCAGGCCAAACCTAGGGATCACCACTGTGACTCCCTATCCTTCCTAAACTGGCCCTCCTTCCTAAACTGGCCCTCACTGGAAGCGTGCCTCCAATACACCTTGCTCTGCCTAGCCTACAAGCTAATTGGCCTGACATCTCCCCCTGGCCTCTCTGGCCTCGTTGCTCCAAAGGCCAACCCACCGACACCTCAGCAAAACGGGCCAAACTCTACTTGACGTCCCCAGGGTTAGAACCAAGGTGGGCGGTATGTCATTTACCCTCACTGCTTCCACACTGTGGAACCAGATCCCTCCTGGAGTGCAGGAAGCCCCCACTATCAAAAACTTCCGCACTAGACTTAAGACCCACCTATTGGTCTCCAATTCCTGCCGTTGCATCGACCCCTGACAGGAACCAGGAGATAAATGACCTACCAGGTCCTTCTCCTCACCTACGGGTCTAACTCTATGCCAGCCTGCTAACATCCGTACTATATTATCATTGCTGATCTACCTGTTCATTCTACTTGTACCGCTAGGCTCCTGTACTGTAGCCATAAGTGCATTGTTGTGATTCCTGTAAACTGAACTAACGCTGTATTTGTCTCCCGTGTTATGTAATTCCCCCGGTCGCCCCTGAAAAAGGGACCTCCGGGGCCCAGTGGGCTTACCCAGTCACCAAAATTTAATAAATAAATAAAAAAATCCCTATGGGTTCTCCTACGAAATTCACTGATGCAGTCCCCACTTCAAGAAGATGAAAAACAGGTGGACTTCCGTGCCAAATCAAGGAGGATACCACAGTGCACTCCACTAAGAATCCCAGGGAGTTCCCTCCGAGGCCAGGGCGAAGACCCTACTCACCACCCTCCTAGGATGGGCACTCTGTGACTTTTTTAGAGAAGGAAAGAGAGGGCCCTGAGGTATACTGGGGGCACTCTGCCCCCAATTGGCCTCGAAGAAGGGGAGGGCGAGCAGGGTGGAGGTGGCACCTAAGAGCTGAGGCTTAGGAGAGGAAGGTGGGCGGGAATCAGTAATGAATGGTGAAGATACAAAAGAAGATCAAGAATTACCGTAAGTACATCATTTTCATATCTTCCCTTCTCAATCTTCACTATTCATTACTGATGGGTGAGTACCAGGCCCCCCCGGTGGGGGACCTGGCACCGTCCTGAGGGAACTGATTCCCTCAGCCTCCTGCGGGGGAGAGGCAGGAGAGGCAGACCCATTTGCCATACTAGGGCAACATGGCCTAAGGTTGGTCAGGCCAAGAAGGTGTCCCCTGTGGCCAGGGGGATGGGAGACGCCCCTGAATATTACCCCTCGCCCTGCGACAGAAAAGACGGGTCCCCCAGAAAGTGGAGGAAATCACCCTATGCCAGGCAATGGGTGACAATCTAGATAGGTGAAGCCATACCATCAGACTGATGCAGATTGCTGTCCCTGCTAGTCTGGCAGCCACCTCACTGGCGTCATACGATGCCCTTGCTTGGTGCCTTGCAAGGTCCAGACCTTGTGCAGAGAGAGCAATGGCTTGCCAAGATTCCTCTAAATCAGGCAAGGATGCTAGAACCTGTGAAAGCACTGACCACAGGTGCCTGTTGTAGGGAGCGTGGTGAGCCTGATGTCTGCTGATACAGAGTAAGGCACGAGTTGAAGAGAAAACTCTTCTACCCCACCAGTTGAGATCCGCAGACTCCAGATGCAGAGGTCAGTCATGCGCTGGGTGTTGAAGCCGGGATGGAGTGTCTAAAGCCATCAGCCCCGAGGGTGGGTGAAGCAGAGAACCAAGAGACTCCTGAGAAGCGCAGGAGCACAATACCCCCTCCTGCAGTCCGCTGGGGCTGGGGATGAGGCGGCTGGAGACTGCCAGGTGCAGATAGATGCGTCCCAGAAGGGAATAGACCAGGAAGGCACCACCAGGTGGTTGGCACTGAACTCACTCAGAAAAGAGCGCATCTCCCACTCGGTATTGCGTCTTACCACATGGGAGGTATGGATTTCCTGAACTAACCTCGAAAGGAATCACTAATATTCTGTGAAATCAGCATCAGAGAAAAGGTGGACAGAATGATCCTCTCCTTCTGAAGAGGAAGCCGAGGAAGTAGAGGAGCTCGGATGTTCAGAGTCCTCCTGCGACGTAGGAGACAGGCGAAAAACCTACTTGTCCATAGCTCTACCATACCTAGGGAAAGTCGCTACGGTGGCCCTGAACGTCCCCCAGGTTTTTATTTATTTATTTATAAGCACATCGTAATTACAACCCTTTGAGTCACTGACTTGTTTTCAAAGGCTCCACATCATGACACAAAGAGAAAAATACAGATAGTAATGAAAACTGAAGGAACAGGTAATACATATGATGGAGAACACTGAATGCAATTGGTAGGGTGATCGTGTCATCCAGCAGATGAACTTCAGTCCTATACAAATAGTTTCTAGGCAGTTGTTAACACGTCCATCAGCAGAATGAGCTGTAGTCCTATACAATTAGTAGCTAGGCAGTTGCTAACGTACAAGCAAAGTAACTTCTTATGAGGTACAAAGTGTGCTCCCAGGAGAGACATTGTCAAGATTGGCTAGGCTCTGGCCCCTTAAGAGAAGTACCTAGAGGCCTAGGGTGGTTTTGGAAGAGGACCCTCACAGTTGTGGGTGTACAGAATGTGATTCTTGAGTGCGACCTTGAAAGGCCCTATTTTGGTGAGAGAGGTGATGGCGGGGGGAGAGCACTGTACCAGGAAGGTGCTCTGAAGGGGAAAGATCTTTGTGCTAGTGCAGTCCTGACCCTACGGATCAGCAATACAGTCTTCGAGGCACTGCGAGTGGCAACAGTAGGGGTGGCAGGGAGAAGGGACGTGGAGACCCCGGAGGGGGACATACCCAGTTGTATTCTTTTGGCAAGGGGACAGGATTGATACTGAAGTCTCCCCTCAAGTGTTAGTAAGTTGGTTAAGGAATAAAGGGTGCAGGTATGTGTCCGTTTATTGGCTCCGGACAGGTTAAAGGTCCCATAGGTCCCACATGGCCTGGGACACAGGGAGGTGTCTGCAGAGGGATGGGGGAAGGGCACCTCACCGAAAGTGCCCATCCTCCACAAGGGCTCTGAGACCCCGCAGTAGATCCTCCCACGTGGGGGGATTCAGGGTCGATCCAGTCAGCAGATGCTGCAAATGTGAAAACAAAATCTAGCCAAGCCCTGAGGGAGAATCTCCCCTGTGGTGCAACTGAGGTTGCATGGTTCTAGAAGGGCAACCCTCAGCGCTGACCACTAAGGGCACCCCTGAAGTCTCAAAGGAGGAGAAGCAGGGCTCAGCACTGTGGCTCCTCCCCACCCCTCGCAGGGTAGTGGAAGAAGACCTCCGCACCTCACCACAGCCTCTCAACCCCTTGGACTCAGAGGCCACCCTCTTCCTCAAACCCAGTGCCAAGGGGTCCTCCAATCCTGCAGGCTCCCTGAGGGAGGCTGCAGACGAGGAGGTCCCCATCCCCACAAGGAGGCCACAGCAGCACCAATAATGGCAACTGCCCCATCCCCGCGGTCAAGACTGTCACACCGGGCCCCCTGAAATCGCTATCCACTGCAGTACCCCCAACACTGGAGTCAGTGTGGGGGGGCCACACCACAGATTCCAGGGAATCCGGAAGGCAAACACTGGGCTACCTGGTGCCATGTACAAGAGGACTCCCTGACCTCGAGGAGCCAGGGCACCAGTCTGGATTGGTCAGTGAGTCATCCATCTCCGAAGAAGAGGAAACCACACAAACCACCAGACTAGCAACCCCGGGAGCTCTCCTACCAATGGTGCCACGAACGTCGCCGCATGACACGGCACCACCTTGATCACCGGCATTGCGAATGGTGCTGGAATCCAAAGTGGCATCAGCAGACGGCGCCGAGGGTTCGCTGGTACCAGGCCCAGCAGCCATGGGCTGCAACACCGGGGAAGCCTGCACCTCTGAGGAGGTGACTGCCATGGAGATGCCCTCGACCCGGCTCTGCAGGGAACTGAGACTATCCTCCAGCACAGCGAAACAAACATCCTTGATGGCAAGGCTGAAATTCAAGGAGGTTTCCCTCCTCACCGGGCCATACAGACCTGGGAGGGGACCCTGAGACATGATCAACAGATCTTGCCATGGCATCCCTAGAACGACGCCGTCCTAGGAAAGTCAGCGGGGTCCTGCTAACATTAAATGCGTGGATCTCAAGAACATGGCAGTCCATGGAGAAAAAGGCATCGCAGTTGTCCATACCATGGTTAGGACCCAGGCAACGCAAACATCATGTCAGTCCATAATGGAAAAATGCTGGCCACAGGGGCACCGATGCATGGGGGCACAGCCTGCTTTGGATTTTCTCTTAGCCCCCGAACCAGACATGACGCGAAAGAAATTTAACAAACTTCAAAGAAAAAGGAACCGGTGCCATTGCTAGAAATTAAAGGAATGGGCTTACCGTTTTTCAGTGGTGTCGGGTGATTCAGAACCGGAATGGAGCAGACAGGAAATGACGTTGAATGGCGAAGGCCTAGTAATGCAGATTAAACTTTTGGCAACTCGTGCAGCAGGTGCGACCTCGACAGCGGGAGAAACAGGATTGGGGTGGAGGAGAAGTCTGTGGTGCCTAACTGCTAACCCTCATGCGCCATTGGCGACAACCCCCAAAAAAAGACTCCCGTACAAGTGCATGCCTCCGGCTTACACCAATCAGTAATGAATGGTGAAGATTGACAAGGGAAGACGTGTCCTTACACTTCAACCTTGTTTATCACCCTACATAACTACTGCTCCTCTTTTGTCCTTGCTATCAGAAATATTGGATGCTGAGCCAGAACCTACCTTTGCCTCTCACATTTCTATCATCTACAAATTTGCCCAATATCCTTGCCCCAATATTGTCCACTCCCATCACTTATCACCACACCTCTGCTGAAGCTCTTCTTCTTCATACCTTCATTTCTTCCTATCTTAAGTGATGTAATCCCATCTTCTATGGCCTTTCAAATTCCCTTCTCTCTACATTTCAGGTACCTCAAGATGCTGCTGCTGCTGATGATGATCTTCAATCTTACCCTTATAAACAAGATCACATCACTCCCATCTTATGACACCTCTACAGGCTCCCTATTGAATCCAACTTGCAGTACAAAATTACCCTTCTCATATTCACAGTACTTCATGACTTGCATCCTCCCCCATCTGTCTGACCCAACCACCACTTATTCTTCTCCATACCTCCAGGTCAAGGCTTCTTTGTGTCTCTCATAATCTTCCTCCCCACTGCTGGTCCCTTGCCTGGGAGTCCTAAGTTTTCCACGCTTTGCAGAATGTCACAATTACTAGTTCCTATTACTCTAAATACAAAGCTGCTTCATACTTCATGGACCAAGGCAAAGCATCTGATGACTCAGACTGATATTTCAGTGGTCACAGTTATGAATGTACATGTGAGACACTAACATTAGTGGTCACCTAACTACTTAGCATATTTGCCTGCTGATCAGTAAAAACATTTAGGTGTCCACTGGCCCCTAGACATTTTACATCTTGGTATAATTGACAACTGGGAGGTAAGACTTGAGGATGAGCACTAGACAGGGAGCGAAGTAAATTAAGAACAAACAGGGGAATGCAGTCTGGAGTAAACAGAACCAATAACCTTCTCTGAATTACCTGTTTTTACAATCTTTCCATTCTCCATCAACACGACAACATCTGCCTTCTCCAAGAACTCTATCCTGTGGGTGCAGAGGACCCTGGTCTTGAACTTGAGGAGTCCAAGAATGCACCTCTCCATGATGTGTCTGGCTACGTCAGTGTCAACAGCAGCCAAGGGGTCATCAAGAAGATAAATGCCTTTATCCTGTGAAGGGGTTAAGGAAAAAGTAAGAGGTAAGTTGCATCCAGGGAAAAAGAAATCACACCGCATATACTTGGGTGGCACTTGGGACTGGGCATTCTCAGATGAAATTGCAACGTCCAATGTCAGCACTCCTAAAATCAAAATGTTGTACTTGTGGTGATGTAATCTCCTCAAATTAGCACTTGAAGAAAATCATCTTCAGATGCTAAGTAGTTCAGTTGTGTTCTGAAGCAAAAATGAATGGGACTCTTAATTCTTTAACAAAATTTATAAACTGCCGGTACTGATTCCGCCGATTAACACCAGGGCCCCTACTTTTCTGCGGCACAGTGGGAACAAGTTCTGTAGCAAGACTACCATCTGCCGCAGAACTTCTGCAGCGGTGGTTTGTAATTTCTGCAGAAGTTCTGCGGCACTAACAAACAACCACATCACAGTGTCAATTTGTCATCCTGATTTCACTTTCATGACAGTGGTTATAGCAATCAGGATGGTGGAAAGCACAGTAACACTGGTTTAAAAATAACAGACTTATAAAAATAATTTTATGCCTAAAAAAGCAAAACAAATGTCTCTCCCTTAAGGTCATAGCCTATTACGTAAATGACATATGTAGAGGGGATCGTACGTGATAAATAAGGTATTTCTATTGCATGCTATCTATTCCACTAATGAGGTTTCCACTGTCCATCACTTATATATTTGTATGTGCTTTTTACAGCACTCATGAGGTTCCCATTGTGTATCACTTATATATTTATATGCAATCTGTAACATACATACAAATGTGTGTGTGTGTGTGTGTGTGTGTGTGTGGTGAGAGAGACAGAGATACTGTGTGTGTGTGTGCATATATATATATATATATATTTTTTTTTTATTTCCATGAACTTGCATCCTCATTCATACAGGTCCCATTGGAAATGGAATAGAGGAGTTATTGCAAAACTCATTTTTCATGTCAACCTGCTTTCCCTGACACAATGCGTAACACCATCAGGCCATGACATACACGTGAACCGATAGTGAGATAGTGCTCTCCAGCCCATCACAATGTGTCCACAATGTGACAGAACACTGCACCATACCTTCCCAGGCTCCGAGCAGTGATGGGTTCCACCAGTTCTTGTGCTGCCCAGCCAGCTCCCAGAGCTAATCTCTGAACCTGAGTTGCCAGCACGGAAACATGGCATGCTACCCTCTGGCCCAAAAGCTGTCCCTGCACACAACATTTCTCCATAACTTTTAGGTGATTCTATCAACCAATGACAATATGTAATCAATAACCCTGGCAAAAATGCATACAGTGCAATTATTTATTTAACAGGTCTGTTCTTTCAACAGGTCTGCACATTATTATTTTCCACTTTTCTGGGCATAATTACTTTATTTTTCTTAAAAACAACAGTTAAACTAATTTTACCAGTTATTCATTTCAGATGGCATCTCTATACCTTAAAGGCACAAATAAGTTTGTACAAAGTGAGGTATGGACTTAACAGGTCTATGCTATTGACAAGGTTTTGTTTAAGTTGGCCCTAGTGCAATAATGTAAGACTGAAAATTGTATTAGGCTGTAGTGCAGGTTGAGCAACTATCACCATGCATGCTGTGCTGTGCCACCGTCTCTGGCAGTGGGAGCTGTGGTAGATAAGTGATTGTTCATTTCTGTTGCAGAATGAAGCCATTTCATTATCTAATGTGTGATGTTATAGCAATGATAACATCACATTCTGAGCATATAGGGGGGTTTTGGATATAAAAAGAGGAGAAGGGAAACAGATTCTATGGATAAACAGAAATATTAATAAAAACTCCCCAAAAGAGTAAATTCTGCGGCTTTAAGAAGTTCTGTATGAGTTGCAAGTTCTGCGCAAAATTCTGCAGCCGCAGAATTCTAGGGGCCTTGATTAACACAGACATTTACTTTCACATGAGGACTTCCTAAAACCACATATTTATAAATCTAGAAAAACTAAAAAGAAAGTGAGTACACAATAGTGCAGTCAGCTATGAGAAGAAGATACACAACCAACGATGAAAGTAACACTAAATAAAACTGCAGGTAACAAATATGAAAGTTCAGAAATCCAAACAGCACACTATTAGAGAATTAGGCTACACTAGCATAGAAGCCTTGTTGTGGGGCACAGAGATACCTTTGGAGGGACCAGGGATAACGGGTGGGGAGTAGGGGGAGGAACTGGAGGGGAGATGTGAGGAATAGTTAAGGGAGAAGGAAATAGGTGCAGGGGCAGGTGTGTGTAGTGTACTCATGAAGCATGGCTTTCAGGGTAGAAGGTGAGGAGCAAGAGGGAAGGGAAAGTTAGTTCAGAGAAGGGGCACCTGTGAAGAAAAGGTGGCATGTCTGGCTAAGATATTAGGGTAGGGGAGGGAGAAAGAGGGATTGGCCAGAGTTCCTAAGAGAGCAGGAGAAGCTGGAAAGTGGACAAGAAGAGAATTAAGATAGATGGGGAACAAGCCACCCAAGAATTTATAGATGAAAGAAGCACAACATGTTTATTTATGTAACAGTGAGAGATGTATCTAACTTCCAGGGAGGGAAGAGAGAGACTGGAATATAAGGAGCAGTGGTGGATATGGGGTGGACAGTTTAGGGCAAAGTAAAAATGGAATAAAAGAGGTGGTGGTCAGGTCTGGGCAGGGTGGATTTGAAGACAGTGCCATAAACAATGTTTCTTTAGTCAAATGCCGGGAGAATTATTTTGATAATTTTGCACCAAATGGTAGGGGGTATTGGTCACTGTTCCGATAAAGCACATCTACCTTGGAGAGGTTTCTTATGAATGTCATCTACATGATTTGGGAAGTCAAGAAGATGTTCCAGTAAGACACACAGGTCTCTGTGCTCCCCCCCCACAAGCTTTTTCTCTCCAGATGCTAGCTTGTCTCTCCTTCAGCCAGACCCCTAGCCCAATCCTTTCTTCTCCAGGACTTATCCCCTCCAGCTAGGCCTCATAACTTACCCCTTTTGACGAGGTCCCCGGAATGGGCCCTTACCCCAGAGAATCAAAATCTAGATGCTGGGGTTGCCTAGTCAGTAATGTCCACCCTGCATGTATCCAGCATCATCAGGCACAAGTAGATGGTGTGCAATCTCCATTTTCCTCCCTTGGAGCTCTGACATGCTATGATGTGCATATACACGCATGCGTAAGGCACGTACTCATCTACTGGAAGCTGCACCCCAATCGGAGCTGCAAGCTGTGCTGACACCCAACTTCGCTGGGTCAGTCAGTAACAGTGCTGCGTATTCACCACCCCACCCAAGGGAGGAGTGCTGTCCTTGGATGCTTAATCCTCCCTCTTCTGGCCATGCCCCAGGTGACCTAGGTCCATTCCTGACCCTGGTTGCTGGCATAACTAGAAGCAGTGCTATTGCTGTGCTGCCAGTCCTGCCTGACACTTGGTACATAAAGGAAAGAACTTCCTCCAGCTTGGACCTATCTATGGTCATGAAGACCAGGGTGGACTGGAGTTTGGTCAGTCGCTGCCTAGTGTACGTATGTAGGTCATGCAGACCATTTTGGGGCATTAAAAGACAGAGCACCAGTTAGCAAAGAACCAGGGCTGGGCACTGTCAAAGTTATGCTGAAGATATACTGCCACCTCAGGGGCTACGAAGCTGTAGGCAAAGGGGAACTGTCATCTTCAGGATTTCTTAGTGTCTGAAAGCCCATAAAAAGCTAATCTGAGTGAGCCACTGTGCTTACCTGTGAGTCTTAGCAGTCCAGGCTTATTCATATGTAAATCAGTCTGTTATTAAGTGCTAGGGGCAGCCATGTGTTTTAGGCTCCTGACGGGTAATGATGTCACCGAGGGACTTAGCCCTGCTTTGGCTGTACACAATGTAACAGGTTAACCAGGAAATCGTCTGTTTTATTATGTGTGTTTTAAGGTGTTATTACAACACTTTCTACATTTATAATAATTTTGGATGTGCATTGAAACTAGTGAGTTATCAACTTTACATTTCAAACAGTTAGAAAAAATAATCCAATAGAATTATGGCATTATTACAGCAGAAAATCCCATTCCATCCAAAGTATTTCAGTAACAAACTGTTATACTTTGAACTTCATCAAAAGAAGAAATACTCTTAATAATGCTTTTCAGGTTATGCATGTTTTAACAATGCTGTCCATCTATGTGTTTTTGCAATTAATAATCAAGTAATTGTGTCCTATTTTTTCTTTTCAAGTCAAATCTGAATAGAAAGAGCATAATATTTTCAGAATCACAACACACGCTCAGGTTGTTTTCATTGTCTTTGTCCAAGGAAGGCACACTGAGCTACAGCTTGTTCCCAGGTGTGTTTAGAAAGCACAGGGAGGTTAAGTGACTTGCTCTGGCCACACAATATACAAGTAGAGCATGTTGGAATCAAAACCCATTCTACTGGATGAACGAAGCTTGTTCACAGCTCTTTGCTTTAACCTCTAGGCTGTACTGCCAGTTGATAATCAAAAACTACACATTTCAAAGCTAGCCCCATGACACCAGGCCAGTAGGTACTAGCCACATTTGCATCTTGTAGATCCGAGTTCACACCCGAAATTGTAAGAGAAAAGGCTGAAAGAGAGGGAATGGAAAAAGACAGAAGTTGGTGCTGTGGCATCCCCAGAAATCTGTACTGACATGAACACAGCAAGGGTTTAGAAATCCTAATACAGAGCCCCAATACCTGCTGGCACCATAGAGCCAGCCTCGAGATGTGGAGTTTTTGATGATCAGCTGGCAGTATAGCCCAGAGGTTATAGCAATCCTGACGATGGATTATTTTTACTAACAGTTTGAAATGTAAAGGTGATAATTCACTAGCTTCAATGCACACACAAAACAATTATTATAAATGTAGAAAGTGTTTGTCATCGAGACACAGCTCAGGAAGCATAGGAAAACCAGGAGCAGCTGTAGAATTCGCAAAAAGTGTTTATTAGTACTAGCAGTAACATAAAAAATTAAACGTCTTCAGAATAACTATTTATGAAGGCAGAATAAACAAAGGCGATCCATCTGAGTTTTCCTTCAATCTCTGTGTGTCTCCTAAAACACTGCTGCTCTCTCTCATAAGTCTTTGCAGGCTGGCACTGATGCCTGAGGCGCTGGATGCCACACCTCACACCACGCCGGCGACCTGGGTTCAGGAACGCGCATGGGTTGCCGGGGGCTGGCAGAGGAGGAGAGGAATCTAGCGTCTGATGGATGGCTCTTCCTCTCTGGGGAGGGGTATTCACAACGATTGCCATCAGACTGCCCCCTGGCAGGAGGCTGGGAGTCGGGGAAGCACAGCGTACACTGGGGCAGTCAGGGCAGACGCCTGGACGCGTGCGCGCTCAAGCCCACTGGTGTCATTGCACACCTGCCAACTCAGGAGAAATAGAACAGGGAAAATAGTGGCACCCACTGCGGCCTGATGGCCATCCACGAGTGTTCACCTGGCGCTGGCACCCGAACTGGATCCGTTGGGGTGGGGAGTTAGGGGGCTCCCTGCTGCCCCACTGCAGGGGGTAAGCCGCAGGGGTTACTGGGTACCAGCAGTCCTGGTCGAGACGGACGTCGACCAGATCCCCCCAATAGGAAGATGCAAGTCTAAGGGGGGGAGCAGTTAGGGTGGCCACAGGAGGATAAATACCATAAAAAAAAAGTCTTTGCAACCCCCCTCCTTAACAAGCATCCTGTTTTTTTAATAAAATGTTCTTGTCCATTATCAGTTACATTTCCACATAATGATCTGTATATATTTTTATACCAGCAGATATGCAAGGGAGGAAAAGACAGAAACAGCAAGGGAAGACTGAGGGACAGTGAGAGGCAAAGAACTGAGAGACTGTCAGGGTAATCAAGTCCTAGGTCTCATGGGAAAATTTGGTTGCGCAACCAGACAAGAGACAGGAAAGGAAAGAACAGAACAGATCCCTGCATTCAAACTTTCCATAACAACTTGGACAGGGTCCTATTCAACCCTGTCACAGTGTTGTAATAACACCTTAAAACACACTTAATAAAACAGATAATTTCCTGTTTAACCTGTTGGATTATCTACAGTCAAAGCAGGGCCAAATCCCTGGGTGACATCATTGCCTGTCAGAAGCCTAAAACACACGGCTGCCCCTGGCCCTTAATTACAGGCTGATTTACATATGAATAACTCTGGACAGCAAAGACTCACAGATAAACACAATGGCTCAGTCTAATTAACTTTTTATGGGCTTTCAGACATTAAGAAATCCTGAAGATGACAGTCCCCCTTAAAGAAAATTGAGAACAGGATGCGGCCCAGGACAGAGCCTTGCGGAACACAAAGCCTGACTGGGAAGAAAGGCATCTCCTATGAGGATCACTTGCAACCTAATTGCCAGATACAAACTGAAACACTAGACCGAAAGGTCAGCCCTACCTAACTTGTTATTGAGGAGGGGATGTGCAACTGTGACAAAGGCCTTAGTAAAGTTTATAAAAACATCAGCGGTGATCAGGCCCTGATCATCCCCTTCCAGATGGAATCATTTATAGTTACAGGACGATGGGGACATTCCTCAGAGGAAACTTATGTGAGATAGATATATATATATATATATATATACACACACATACATATATATATCAGCAGCAAAAAAGTTATTACTCACCTTTGGCTGACTCAAACACCCCCTATGCTTGCCCAATGGCATAACATAGCCAATGCAATCTACTATTTAGAATGCATCATAGCACATCACCTGGGCTGGCTTCCCAGATTTTAGTTGACCTGGAGACCCTGGGTGTTTTATACTGTATATCCCAACTGAAACCAGCATTCGTTTCTTAATATAGTTCTGGAGTGACTTATAGGAATTGTTACCCTTACCCTAAGACTCTTCCCCATGTCCTTCCCCCTCCTTTTATTTTTTTTATATAATCATCAGCTGTTATAATTGAAAGTTCTTCTACAGGATACTTTATATGTAAATGAACTGTTGTATTTAGAGTGGTGAATCATGAGCACACAGCAGACTATATGGTAGTCACTGAGTGCATTTGGGAGCATGCCCACTTCCATTAAACTGCTCCGTATCTCTGCTCCCATGATAGCCATCCCTCTCACACGCATCCTAAACCTCTCCCTCTCAACTGGCACCATACACAGGCCTGGAAAGTCATCAAGGTGCTGCCGCTTCATAAAGGTGGTGACCCTACCTCTCCTGGCAACTACCGGACCATTTCTTTTTTTCCCTCTAGAGCCAAACTACAAGAGCAACTCGTCTACTCTAGGCTCTCGGACTACCCAACCTCCTCTGGCACTCTGTCCCCCTTCCAGTCTGGCTTCAGTAAACAGCAGTCAATTATTTCCTCCCTGCTGTGAGTCACTGACACCATCCTCTCAGCCATGCACCAGGGTCATATAACCGCCACCATCTTCATAGACCTGGCCCAGGCCTTCAATTCTGTCTCACACCAACTCCTGTTATGTAAACTTCAATTGATAAGGCTGGCAGCTGCAGCGGTGAGCTAGTTCAGTTCTTACCTACATGATAGGCAGCAATCGATCCAAGTAGGAAACACACTATCTAACCCTCTTCCCACTGTTGTCGGTGTTCCCCAAGGTTCCAACCTTGGTCCTGTTCTTTTTTTTCTGTCTTTATAAACAACCTCCCCTCCGTCTGCTCTATTTCCTACATTCACATGTACACGGACTATATTGTTATCTACACATCCGGACCTTCCACTATTTACGTACATACCCCCCGTCCAGCATGACTTCAATAAAGTTCAAAACTGGTTTCAGGCCAACCTCCTAAAACCAAACGCTAAGAAAACAGTCAAAATTACTTCTGGGTCCAGGCAGAAGCGGCCTAGAGTACAGTCCTCCCCTCCCCCATTTTACACCTAGGATGGTTCCACCCTCGAAGTGGTCCCAGCCTTCAAATATCTAGGGGTCTGGCTGGACAACCACCTAAGTTTCTCCACCCATATAGATGCCATCTGTTCCAAACTCCGCCCCAAACTGGCCATGCTCAACCATCACAAAGATAGCGTCCCTCCCCCTATCCATCAGGAGTTGGTCACGAAAACAATTCTGCTGGTTACTGACTATGCTGACATGGTCTACGGCACAGCCCCTGCAAGTTCTCTCTCAAGACTTCACACTCTTCTAAACTCATTCTGTTGCTTTACTACCTCTTTCCCTCCTGTTACTCACTACTGCTGCCTCCACTCCTCTCAGTCTCTCTCTCACCCCTCTTTTCTACAGTAGTGTGGTCCACTGCCTTTCCCTCATCACCAAATACTGGTTTGGGTCTCCCCCTCCATACCTCAACTCCTGCTTATCTTCCGTCAATCCCTCAGCCTACTCCTTATGCTCCAGGGACTCCTGCTCCTTCTCCCTTCCCCAACCCCATTCTTCGGCAGGTCAGTCAGCTCTTTCCTACTGCATCCCCCTCCTCTGGAATCAGATTTCCTCAGGCCTTCATCACTCCCCTTTGCTCTCCATCATCAAATGCCTCCTCCGACTTCTCCCAATTAACCAATGTTCATGCCCTTCCTCCTCTCTTGTCCCCCCCTCTACTCTCCAGCCCACCTTCCTGCTCCCACAGCTTTCCACCTTGACTCAATTCTGTTTTGTTATGCCACCACAAAGGTTTTTTTTTTTTTTTACATGCATAGACTGCCTGTCAAATAATTTCTAGATGTCCTATGCTGCTACATTTCGTTTATATTGTAGTAATTTATTCCTCTATGTTTGTACTGCTCTGATTTTTAACCCTTGTATGTCTTGACTCCATTTTTTTCCCTGGTTCGCACCTGGAAATGAGCTTCGCCTCAGTGTGCCTTTCCCGGTTAACACATTTTAAATAAATAAGTGATTCAATGGGGATGGGAGAAGACCAGCCAGTCATTAAGGGAGTGGTCAGATGTAGAGATTAAACTATATCAGCTCTAAGACATGTTGTGTGATGCGAAGGGAAGTACAGTTAAGTAAGAACTTACCGTAACAGCAGATTTTCGTGAGGAGCTTGTGGAGCAGGTTACACCATAAGAACTGAAGTTGGCAGGCACCAAGACCCCACTGAAAACTTCTAGCTAGCAGTCTATAGTGGGGGACTGCCCCTGAAGTTGGCCCGCCCCCAACGTCCCTTGTGGTATGAAAGGGGCAGTCCCCAGCACCACCTCAGTTCTCCCGCCAGGGACCCTGGCAAGCATAGAAAAATGGAGAACCATGGTGTTCCTCTAAAAATGAGGAAAAAAAAGATGGAGAAGCAACCACCAGGGGATGGAGGGCAGGAAAGCGGCACCTGCTGTAAGAGCTCCTCTCGAAGATCTACTGTTAGAGTAAATTCTTATGTAACTGTACTATCTCACTGAGTGGGCTCTTGCAGCAGGTTATGCTATAAGGACAGAGTCCCAAGCAGTGAGAGGACTGACCCCGATCAGCTGGGAGAAGGGAGAGGTCAGAGTAAAGATCTTAGAAGAGCAGGCCCTGAAGAACAGTTAGTCCAAAACCTGCCCTATGCCTAGAAGCAATGTCCAGACAGTAATGTCGGATGAAGGTGTGGACAGAACTCCAAGTGGCCACTGCACAGATGTCAACAATGAACACATTTCTGAAAGATACAAATGAGGTAGCTACCTCCCCTGGTAGAATGGCCTTTAACCGAATCCCTTAAAGGCTGGTCGCATTTGCAGTAGCAGTAAACAATGCAACTAACCAACCATTTGGACAAACACTGTTTAGAAACTGAAGCCCCTTCTTTTCTCGGGGCAAAGGCAACAAACAACTGATCAGTTTTTCTGAAGACTCAACTGCGGTCCAAATAATGATGAAGCACCCAGTGAATATCCAGAATATATAGTAGGCATCCACTGAGTCAGAATACTCTTGGTAGTACACAGGGAGATGGATGTCCCGATTCAGAGTAAACTCGGACACCACCTTAGAAAGGAACTTAGGATTGGTTCTCGAGGACACCCTGTCCTTGTGGAAAACTAAATAAGGCTCTTTACACATCAGAGCCTGGAGCACAGAAATCCTTTGCATATAAGTAACAGCAACTAAAAATAATGCTTTCCACGACAGAAAACGAAGCTCACAGCTTGCGGCAGGCTCAAAGGGAGGCGACCTAATTTTTTCTAAAATAAATAACAGCTCCCAAGGGGGAACAGAGTCACGGATGGGAGACTTCAGATACATGATACCCCCAAAAAAGTGTGGGATAAATCAAGCTGGGCAAGGGTCTTGGCATCTATAGGTACATGGTACACAGAGATGGCTGAAAGATGCACTTTAATGGATGAATATAACTTAGGCCTGAGTTAGATAAGGAAAGGAAATACTCTAGAATGAGATTCTCTGGACAAGTAAAAGGATCTAGATGGCGAGCAGAGGCCCAAATGCAGAACCGCTTCCACTTCATGGCATACGTAAATCTAGTGGAGGGTTTTCTGGCAGCCACTAGAACCTCTGCCAGCTGGGGGGGGACACCCCGAAATGAGCAATGGCTAAGTCTGCAGGAGCTATGCATGAACGTGAAGAGACTTTAGATCTGGATGGACCAGGGTTCCCTGCTCCTGTGAGAGCAGGTCAGAGCACAGAGGCAGGGGGATTGGTGGTTCCACTGCAAGCTGCTGTAGAAGTGGAAACCAAATCTGCCCTGGCCAGAAGGGGGCTATTAGAATCATCTCTGCCCCTTCTTTTTTTTGTACTTTTGTATTTTTCACTCCTTACTACCCCTTCCCTCCACTCAATCAGACTTCCCCAAGGACACACACAACCCAGCCGTCAGAGTCTGCCCCTAGAGTACCTGGTCACACTGCCTTTAGACCCGTGATGCCTGGTTGACCCCCTGGTGGGGTGAGGAGTAACCTTCTCCCTTGAACCTCCCCAGCAACTGTTCAGCCGTGGACCCATGTACAATGGAGTCTGCCCCGACGAACCGGGAGTCCGTGTACAGAAGTCGTCACCTAGGAGCGATGGGGTTATTTCCTCTATTCAGCCCCAGACGTCAGCATGCAATGAGGGACTAGGAGCGAGGAGACACGCTGAGACGTGCCTTCCGCTCTGCCCATGTCTGCCGCCCCCTTCGACTGCTTTCTCCACATACCGCACCTTTCACCCGAGCACCCCCAGGTGGCAGTATTGCAGCGGGAGTTTGCGGTTAGTCCTCGGGAGAAGGAGAGCAACCATCGGGTGCTCAATCCTTCTCCTCCCCGGCCGACCCCCGGTGGTCTGTGCTCGTTCCCGAACACGGGTTGCCGGCATGGTATGAGGTAAGGTGTCCAGTGCCTCAGCCCTCTGCGTCACCGGGCCAGCTAGCTCCACCCCGTCTGACTGCAATTTTAACAGGACTTTCTGCAGCAATGAAAAGGGAAGGAAGGCATACAAAATCTCCCTGTCCAAGAAAGGGACAATGCGTCTCACCAGAAAACACCAGGCCCTGGATCTAGTGAGCAGAAATTGAGCAGTTTTGCATTGGATGGGGACGTGAATAGATCCAGCTCTGGGTGGCCCCATCTGTCAGAGAGATCTTTGTCCACTGTTGGAAGAAATTCCCATTCATGAACCTTGGCTCAAGACTGACTTACACTATCGGGCCAAGGTGTTTTGAATGCTTGGAACATGCACAGCCATCAGGCTCAGGTAATACTCTATGGCCCAATACCACACGCTCATGGCTTCTCTGCAGAAGGGGTAAGAATGTTTTCCCCCCATGCCTGTTTATGTAAAATACCACTGACGTGTTGTCCATCTGGATCAAGAGGTGACCCAGGAGTAGATGCATCTGAAAGGCTTGGAGAGCATACAGAATTGCTCACATCTCCAAAACACTAATGTGGAGATGCTGTTCCAATGGGGACCAGGTCCCTGGAGTCTGACAGTCTGCCAAATGGGCACCCCAGCCCTGGCATGACATGTCTGTGGTCAGAATTTGCTGAGGTGATTCCAACTGGAAGGGAACTCCCCTTGGAAAGGTTGGGGGGTTTCAGCCACCACATCATGGTCTGATGGACCGAGTTGGATACTGACACCGGGAGGTCCAAGTCATCCGAACGTTGGTCCCATTGAACCCAAAGGTTCCACTGGGCCACCCTCATGTGCAGGAAGGCCAAGGGTACGGTTGCAAAGGCCGCTGCCATATGTCCCAGCAATCTGAGAACCATTCTGGCTGGGACTTGCTGAGACAAAACCAGTCAAGCCCGAGTCTGAAGGCATTCTGCTCTGTCTGGCTGAAGAAAGGCCTTGCCTTGTTCAATGCCCAGAATCACCCCTATGTACTGGAGTCTTTGACTTGGCCAAGGCAATGATTCTGGAAGGCTGAGAGTTATCCACATGTTCCAAAACAGGGAAAAGATGGCCTCCATGGTTCTGAGCAACTTCTCCTTGGTAGGAGCTGCCAGAAGTCAGTCATCCAGGTAAGGGAAGACGTGATCGCCTTCCCTCCTTAAGGCTGCTGCCACTACTGCTAGGCATTTTGTAAAGACTCGAGGGGCTGAGGACAGGCTGAAGGGTGCTGGGCCCGAAACTGGTAATGATTTCCTTGGAAGTGGAAGAGCAGGAACCTCCTGTGGGGTGGAAACACCAATATGTGGAGGTAAGCATCCTGCATATCCAGAGAGCAGAGCCAATCCCCTTGATGAAGTAAGGGGAGAAGGCCTGGAAGAGTGACCATCCTGAACCTTTTCTACTCTATGAATTTGTTCAGATGCCGAGGTCCAAAATGGGGTGCAGATCTCCTGTTTTCTTGGGTACCAGGAAGAAATGCAAGTAGAAATCCTTCCCACGTTGTGCCGGGGGAATGGGTTCGATGGCCCACTTTTGCAGAAGTGCCTGTATCTCATCTTGGATCAAATCGAGATGGGCCCGGGGGTAATGGGAGGGGCGTTGGAGGATTGTCCGCAGGAATCTCCAACAGTTCTAGCGTATGTCCCTGTTCCACTAATTAGAGGACCCACTGGTCCAAGGTTATCCTGTCCCAACCTTCTCTGTAAAGAGAGAAGCGACCCCCACTGCCTCCCCTAAGGATTCTGCTGGAGGAGGGGGTCGGGTAAGGAGTCAAGACAGAGGAGCCGGGGACAGACAGCGCAGCCTGCGATGTTCTGGGAGCTCTGGGTGCGGAACCTCCAGTGGCTTGGGAAGTAGTCTTTCTCTTAAAGGCACCCCTGGACTGCAGATCTCTAGGCTGTGGCTTGGCGTTGCGATGAAAAGGCTGCCACTGGGAGGAGTTAGGCTGAGACCGATACAGGGAATGAACTGACCGGGTAGCCTTTCCCGACTCTTGGAGATGAGTGATTATATTCTAGGAATCCTCGCCGAACAAGACAGAGCCTCTGAAGGGGGCATCCAGGATCCTAGACTGGATGTCCAGGGCAAACCTGGAGACCATAAGCCACGAATGGTGACATAGGCAGATTCCCGTAGCTGCAGCTCTTCCTGTGGAGTCTGCAGAATCGTAGGAGGCTCGGAGGACGTGGGTCCCCACTGTCGCCGAGGCACAGGTCAAGAAGCATAGGAAAAACCAGGAGCAGTTGCAGAATTTGCAAAAAGTGTTTTAGTACTAGCAGTAACATTAAAAAAAATTGTTTAGAACAACTATTTACAAAGGCAGAATAAACACAGAAGATCCATCTGAGTTTCCCTTCAGTCTCTGTGTCTGTGTCTGTCTTGCAAGAAATTGCAGCTCTGTTTTCATAAATTTTTGCAACCCCTCTTCTTAACAAGCATCCTGTTTTTTTTCTAAAATGTTCCTGTATGTTTCAGGCAGGTGCAACAAGAACAGAATGTCCCAGAACTGAGGCCCCTTCTCCACAGCTTCTGAAAAAGTGCTTAAAAACTGCTCTCAGGTTAACCCCTTTATTTCCTAATAGCTTTTTGCAATCATCTCAAACTATAATTATATACATTTCAACAGTAACACTATATAATTTCTAAACAAACAGATCCTAATATCAGTTACATTTCCACATAATGATTTGCATATATTTTATACCAGCAGATATGCAGGGGAGGAAAAGACAGAAACAGCAAGGGAAGACTGAGGGACAGTGAGAGGCAAAGAACTGCGAGACTGTCGGGGTGATTAAATCCTAGGTCTCACAAGAAAATTTGTTAGCACAACCAGACAGACAAGAAACAGGAAAGGAAAGAACAGAACAGATCCCTGAATTTAAACTCTCCATAACAACTGGAACAAGGTCATATTCAATCCTGTCACACCCATGTCAGGGCCCGACTTAAGCAATTGCAGTAGCTCGGCTTTTCCGGGTAGATCCAGCTGAGCTTGAGCCACCTCAAATGCCTTCTCCCACAGGGCATTCTGATATTGAACCATGTGGGCAAGAAAGTTTAGGGAAACAGATGGCACATGTGGCAGAGGAGTAGACCTTTTTGCCGATTTAGTCTATCTGCCTAGAGTCCTTATCGGGAGGCTGAGTACTGAAGTGTCAGGGTAGTTTTTTGAATGGTCATGGGCACGTGTATTCAGATAAGCCTCCGGGTGTTCTCCATAAAAGGGTTCATCCCTAGGGACATGATACAAGCGATCTGCCTTTTTGGACTTCACCGGGGTAGAGAATGGGAGTTGCCAAGCTGTCCTGTTGACATCCTTGAAGGAGTCTATGAGAGGGAGAACCACTAGAGGCATGGTCTCCTTCTTATGAAGGAAAGTGGCTAACCAATGTCACTGTGGGTCCACTTCCTCAGGGTCCTAACCCATGAGAGCCTGGGTGAGCCTCATCACATCCATGAATGCTGGGTCACCTGGGGGAGACTGCGGGGTGTCCTTGGGCTCCTTTGGCTCTGAAGGACTGTCCGAATCTCCAGAGTCATCGTACCAGGAGGAGGAAGAGTATCCCCTTGACTCACTTGAATCCGGTGAGGGAGAGGGTGGGTGCTGAGGCTTAAACTTATGAAATCTAGAATGACCCATATCTGGCTGTGATGTAGGCTCTCTAGGGGTTGGTGTCAGAGCTTTCTTAGTAGGGGGCCTAAGGAGTTGAGGGCTCCTTTGGGGCTTCCTTGTCTTTAAAATATGCCCACCAGGCTGCAAACAGAGCATTACACTCTGCAGGCAGGAACTGGGGTGAGGTCACTGTAACCGGCATCTGTGGGGCAGGTTTAGAAGGCTCCAGCATTGGTTCATCCAGTTGCAGTAACACTGGTGTCGTCTCCACTGGCGTCGGGTTAACCAGTGTCTGGTCCCGAGGTAAGAAAAAACCCTGGTGTCCGTGTGACTAGGGTTGAAAGATCACCTGAAGCAGAAGACCCGGTCGAGCCACCCGGCTGAGAACCCTTGTTCAGAATGGGCCTGAGCTTCAGGGTCTGAGAGACTGAGGTCACAGACTCAAGTAACCACTGCTCGCAACAGAAACCAGAGCGGGTAGTTTAACCACTGGCATCCCAGAGGGAGAGAGAGCTGATGGAGTGGAGGAGGTCAACCTCCCACGGAAGGAAGACCCATGGTTGGTGCCCAACTTACTCGGGGATCTGGAGCGGGAAAAAGGCTGGGGTTTCTCTCTGTGCTTCTCCCAGAGTTTGTGTTTTCCCAAAGATTTCTTTGGCTTCATCACTGAAGAGGAGGCCCTGGAGACGGGGAAGAGGAGGTACTCTGGTGAAGGTCCTCCATCAAAAGAAGTTCCTTCTGTAGCAGGAAGGATTCCAAGGTCTTCTGGCGGCAAAGCCTGGTGCGTTGACTGAAGACTTGGCAGTATTGGCAGGCCTCAACGTTGTGATTCTGGCCTAAGCAAAAGAAGCATGCAGAATGGCTGTCCTTGTGGGGCAGCTGCTTGCCACAAGCGTACTTCATTCGCTGCTGTTCAACAAAGGAGAAGAAGACATGCACAAAAAATATACTAAAAGTAAGAAAGCGCAGGTAACGTGATAAGATGGCATTCGACTTCAGCAGAAGGTGTCTGTGGAGGTCCAACTTGAGCAGGTTGATGGGAAAAGAACTGAGGTGGTGCTGGGGGACCGCCCCTTTTATAGCACAAGGGACATCGGGGGCAAGCCAATGTCAGGGGGTGGTCCCCTGCTATAGACTTCTAGCTAGAAGTTTACTGTAGGATTCTGGTGCCTACCAGCTTCAGTCCTTATGGCGTAACCTGCTGCAAGAGCCCCCTTGAAGTGAGATCTGCATATTCAGTACTGTACTAGTTGTTTTTTATTTATTTATTTTTATTTTTTGGTAAAAGGAGGAGAAGGTACAGCTTGTGTTTAAATTATCCCAAACTGGGAGCTTACCACAGCAGGCAAAGAAGGAGAAAGAAGACAGAATGCAAAGTAGGGCGCACAATTTGGTACTTTAAGAGGAAGTTGCAGCAGGGATGGTCTTGGGTTTCAAGCACGCATGGGATAAGCACATGGATATACTGGGAGGGAAGGGGGCACGGGTAAGGTCTCGGGGGGAGGGAGGGCTCAGTAAAGGGGGGATACAGGGCAGACTAGGTGGGCCTTGTAGGTCCTTATCTGCCGCCACTATTTCATTTTTTATTTTTTACCAGAAGGTGACTGGACACAGCCCTTTTTCAGTCATGCCTGACAAAAACAGTACATCAACAGAGACAGTTAAGTTACACAAACAGTATCAACAATGAGTAACACAAGTACATACATTATTTTTGTGATAAAAATCAGACAATAAATTTTTAAAGTGCTTTACAGTTTGGGCAGTTTTAGTGATAGATGATAAGCTGTTCAAGAGTGTTGGAGCATAACAAGTAAAAGACCGCTGAGTCAAAGCTAACTTTGGCAAAGCTGGATAAAAAAGTACATCCTGTTTCTGCCTAGTTAAGTACATGCCATTATATCTAATAAACTTTTTAAAAAGACAGGAAGGCAAGAGTTATGGTAGATTGTATAAGCGTGCACTGCTGCAGTATACTCAAGTTGCTGTAGAGAGGGCAAAATATTTATTTTCATACACAGTAGACAGTGGTGAGTCATTATTGAAGTCTTAGTCCGAACCTGCAAATACTATTTAATATAAACTGTTATTTGTTAATAATTGAAGCGCCCTGATTCACAAACAGACCTGCTCCGTAATCCAGTGCGAGCAGCAGTATCTGCTTAGCTACTGCAAGACATGCTTCATCAGTCAAGGCATTAATATTTCGATACAGAAAGCCCAATTTCTGGTTTGTTTTGGTTTTTTTTTACCAGTTTTGTCTAGGTGACCCACAAGGCTCAGCAATGGATCAAGGTATACACCAAGATACTTAAATAATTAAACCCTTGAGATTTCATCCCCACTGCTTCCCATGATGACAAGGTCTCCCCCAGCTCATGCCAGTCTCTGAGATGTCCCAAACAACATTACATTAGTTTTCCTCTCATTCAGTTTCAGCTTATTCTGTAGTAATCATTGAGTTAGTCTATCATAATCATGCTGTAAAGCCCCCTGAATTTCTGAGGTAGACTGACCAGAGCTGAGGAGGACTGTGTCGTCAGCATACAAAATGCACTCTGTCCTCTTAAGAACATCCAGCAGGTCGTTCATGAAGACAGAAAACAACATGGGTCCCAACACTGAGCCCTGGGGGACACCCGACCTTATCTGCAATGGTTCAGACAGAGAGTCGCCTATCCTCACCCTCTGTACCCTAACACTAAGGTAGCTCTCAAACCATTCCAAGCCTTTCCCTACTATTCCATAAGAGGACAGTGTTGATAACAACAGGCCACAATCGACTAGGTCGAAGGCCCTGGTCAGGTCGACGAACACCGCACCGGTCATTAATCCTATGTCACTTGCGTCATGTACAGTGCCTGCCAACCGAACCAGAGCCGTCGCTGTACCATAGCCCTGCCGAAAGCCATGTTGTTGATCAACCAGTAGCCCTTTTTTGATCTAAATAAGGCATAAACTTCTTTAAAATACATTTTTCTAGTAATTTCCCCATTAGGGGCAGCAACGAAATTGGCATGTAATCTGCAGCATTCGTACTGTCCCCCAATTTAAAAATTAGAACTATAATTGATTCCTTCCAAATGGAGGTTACAATACCCCTAGATCATGACAAATTAAACAAATACATCAGTGATCCAGAAAGTTCATGTGCTGCAATTTTTAAAATCCTTGGAGGAAGCAGGTCTAGTCCACAGCCTTTCCCATCATCCAAGGCCTGTAGCAGGCTCAGCACCTCTTCTTGTTTAATAGGGTAAAAGATAGCACTCTATCCCCTTGCCTCACTTCCTGGGTATCCTGAATGTTACCCTATTTTTGAGACGTATCTAACTTATTCTCATCCTCTCCTGTTTGATCAATTAAAAATCTATTAGGGTGATCTGTTATTTCCTTTGAATCTGTTTTGACTAATTTCTTATTTATCAAACAATTAATCTCTGACCTAACCCTTGGATTACAGGCATTATGAAAAGATTAGCAAAATAACCATGGGTTTTTTTAAAGTTCTCAATTGCTGTTCCTGACAATACTTAGATTTAGCTTGCTTTATTCTTTCTTGACTAAGTTCCATTTCTTTTAAATGCAAATATTTTGGGCCTCTTGTTTGCAAATATGTTTTATTTGCCTTATCCCTAGACTTCATTAAAGTCTGCAATTCTTTCCTCAGCCAAGGGGAATGAATTCCCTTAACTCTTTGTTTAGCCTTTGGAATATTAGCCTCAACAAGCTTTAGTTGTGTGTCTGTCAACCACGTAGCTGCTTTCTCAGGATGATCAAACGCTGTTATTTTATTTCAATCTACCACTGCTAAGTCTTGTAAGTAGTTATCTACTACCAGTTTTCTAACATTTGCCCTTTCTATCAATTTTGGTGGGATTTTAACTTTATTATCTTAAACAAATCAGGGGGCAATGGTCTGATATGGAGTTGGGCAGAACTTCACAATGTACAATGTTGTTAGGCCGGTTAGTAACTAACCAATCTAAAGTTGTGTGATTCCCTGACTTGTAGTTAAATAGAGTAAGACTAGTAAACAATTGGACAAGTCCATAGGAAGCCAGTCTGTGAGTGTATTTTTACCCCTCCCGACTCCCAATCCTGGTTCTGGCCCCGCACCAATACATGCTCCCTCCTATTGTCATGGCAGGAGACCAGATAGCGGAAAAACTGCAGATCTTTGTCTTGACAGGCTGGAGGTATATAAAAACAGGTTAAATAGAGGTGTTTTGCCCCTTGCCCTCCAAACAGCATCTTTATTGTCAAAAAATCAGTTTGGTCAATATGGGACCCCCTTTCTTCTTCCTGTACCACAAATTTGTCTTTAACATAGAATAAAACCCCCCCTCCCCCATCCTGCCTAAACAATCTATATCCCTCAACTATCAAATATTCGTTAGGTACCCGAGGCTTTAACCAAGTCTCACTTAAGCCTATGACGTCTAAACCCTCAGTTTCTAGCCAAACTTTTATTTCACTGAGATGTGCTTCAATCAATCAATCAATCAATCAATCAAACTTTATTTAACCAAGCAGTTACATCATTGAGCAAGCTCATTTTCAAGATGGTCCTTGACACAAAGGGAGAATTTAAGTGATTTCTGCATGCTGCTCCAGAGCGCTGGTAAAAAAGGAGCTAATGGCAATTGAGCCAAGATGAGTCCTTGACCGTGGCAGCTAAGGAGGACAAAGGAGGAGTTCCTTAGACCTTAGGCACCTTTCGAACATTCAAACAGGTCACAAATATAGGGTGGTAGTTTGTTAGACAAAGCCCGGAAAAGCCACATGAGGGCATTTATTTGCCTCCTCATGGAGAGGGACAGACAGTCTAATGCTTGGTACAACGCGCAGTGATGAGTCTGCAAGGGCAAGTCAAGAACAAATCTCAATGCACGATGATAGAGTATCAAGCTTCTGGAGCACATACTGGGGGCAATGGCTGTATAGGAAGTCAGCGTAGTCAATCAGGGGAAGAAAGGTTGTTTGAACCAGCCGCTTTCTAGCTTCCAGGGTGAGTAGGCATCTTATGCGGTAGAAAATACAGAGGCACTGCCTTAGTTTTTTTGTTAACTCATTTAGATGCACACCGAAGGTGAGTTTGTTATCCAACCAGATTCCCAGATATTTAAATTTATTCACTAGCTCTAGTGGTTCACTAAGGAGGGTGATAATCTGTGGGATACCAGGTATTCCGTATTGTGCGATGGAGAGATAATCATGGCTTTTGTTTTTTTGGCATTTAACAAGAGCTTCAGATTCAGCAGGTTGTGTTGGAGAATGATAAAATCCTGCTGTAGCTCCTTGTATACAAGGTCCAAGGAGGGGTTGGTTGTGTTAAGGACTGTGCTTGAACACTTCATGTGTTTAGATAAGCTAACTTTAAGTCACTATTTTCCCCATTTCTACCAGATAAGCCCCTTAAGGTTGAAGACAAGGGATCTGGATTAAGCTCAGGGTCTCCAACCAAAGCCAGAAGCAGACACAAAACTAGTTTGTTAATATGAGTAACAGAAGTCCCAATTAATCTGCATCTCTCAGCCCCGATTTTACTACTTATTACCCCTGAAGACAAAAGAGATGTAAGCATAAGTGATGCCTCGTCAATCAAAACAGATGTAACATCTGGGTCCAAATAATGAAAGTGGACCAGTTGAGCTTTTACCTGTATTATAGTTACTGCAGTGTCTTTCCTTAAGCATGTATGACTTTCTAACATTACATTTACTTATGCAGTCTCCATAGCAGCATATGCCCCCCCCCCAACAGTATTCTCAGACCCAACAGCATTAATACCGTGTTGCCCATTTTTGGTCAGGTTCCTATAATCTATGATACACATGAAGTATATGCAGCGGCCTCCCTGCAGCCTCCCACCGTAGACTCACACCGGTGACTCATGCCCTTCTTTTGACTGTAGAGTCTCCACCCCGCATCACCTGACCTACTGTACCTCCTAGTAGCCCCCCCCCCCCCACTTACTGGGCCAGTAAACTGTTGTTCTTGCAGGCAGGTGAAGCTGACGTCCACGGAGCACAGCAGAAAGCTGAATATCGGCACCTATCAAGTGCCAAAAGCTTGAGACCTCTGCAGTTCGAATAGCAGCACCACAGTTCAAGATTCAGCTGCAGAGACGAGGTAACACTGTTGCTGGTGTAGGCAGTTAGATGCAGTAAAACTAGGCAAATAATATCTAGAGTGCGGCTGCACTTTTGAATGTGGATAGTCTCTGCCCCTTTATCACCTGACCTGCTGTACTTTCCGGTAGCCCCCCCCAGGCCGGTAAACTGTTTTTCTTACAGGCAGGTGAAGTTGAAGTTCACGGGGCACAGGAGGAAGCTGAATGTTGGCACCGCGCAAGTGCGGAAAGTTGGAGACCACTGCAGTTCGAATAGCAGCACCACAGTTCAAGATTCAGCTGCAGAGAAGAGGTAACACTGTTGCTGTGTAGGCCATTAGAGATGCAATAAAAGTATGCAAAATGTCATTATGTATGTATGTAATGTTTACTGCAGAATTTTCATACACAGAAAAACAAATCGGAACAGTTTAAGAACTTACTGCAACAGTAGATCTTCAAAGGAATCTCTGTCATCAGGTCACAACTATGGAACTCTGCCATCAGGCACTAGGATCTCATGGAAGTATTTCTGCAGCAGTATACTAGGGGCCACCCAAGCAGACATCAGGCTCTGACGTCACCTCATCATATAAAAGTATGAGCGGCCCCGCTCCCTCTCCAGTTCTTTCCCTAGTCAGAGGCCATGAGAGACAAAAGTCCCACTAGGGAACTGAGGAGAGAGAAAAGGTGCCCAGCAAGCAGAAAGGCTGGAGCAACAGGACAGCCAAGCTGGAGAGAGAAAGGGGGATGGAGGGAAGGATGGCATGACCTGATGACAAGAGATTCCCTCAAAGATCTACTGTTATGGTAAGTTACATAACTGTTCTATCTTTTTCAGGGATATCTCTGTCATCAGGTCACATCTATGGAACGAGTCCCAAGCAGTGCTGTGACAGCAAGGACAGCCTGGGTGGCAGGAGGCCAGAGGCCTAAGAAAGAAGGCCCTGAAGCACAGCTAGGGAAAAATCTGCCCTTCTTCCAGATGCAATGTCTGGACTGTGGAGCTTGGTGAAAGTGTGGACAGTACTCCAAGTGGCAGCTGAGTAAATCTTGGCTGCAGACACGCTTCTGAAACAGGCAAATGAAGTGTCCACAACCCTGGTGGAATGGCCCTTAACCTCAGAGTTCCTTATGATACTTTCTATAACAAAACAAGCATTTGTCAATGCCGAATGTTTGCTTGCTGGCATTGGCATTGGTAGTGTAGAAGTTACAGAGCTGCATAATAGAAATGGCAGTGAAGTATTAAACTGAAGCCAACCCCACCACCACCCTGCAGAGAGTGACAGGCATTGGAATGTGCCTTTGGGTCGTCAGGCATAACAGCCACGCCATTTCACCACACCCTACCCTGCAGACACTGACAAGTGTCACGGTGTGCCTTGGGGTCTTTGGCCCTTATGCGCACCCCATTCCATCAGGAAATACAGTGAGATGCGTGCGGTATAGGAGAATGGGGTGAACTTTGGGGCCAAAAGAGTCCAAGGCATACCTCGATGCCTCTCAGTGGCTGCAGGATGTGGAATGGTATGAGCATTACAGGCAAGAATCCCAAGTCACACCCCTGATGCCTGTAATTCTCTACAGGGTGGGGTGTTATGGTTGAAAACCCTAACACCTCAGGCATTCGTTGGTATTTTCACTCCAAATTTTCAACATGGTTTTTGTGCCCCACCTCATGAACAGTGGCAATATCAGTTTGTTAGCTGAAAGCTGCTTATGCACAGCAACTACGGCATTTAGCACCACAGGTGCAAAAACACATTCCGAACAGGATGTGAAAAATGACAGCTGTACTGTTCATGGGGAGGTGTAAAAAATGGCAATGTTGCAAATCTGCAGTAAAAATATTAAAAAAACTGGTGAAGTCACGAGTGTGCATAGAAACTGTGCAATGCACACCTATAATGTAATTAGGTTGGGGATTTTTTACAGCAGATTGTCAACACAGGCATTTTGGGACCTCCGATCATGAACAGTGTCACTGTGATTTTCTTTTCTGTCCCAACAATGATTTCCCACAGCGACCACGCATCTCTGCGCTGAAAGTGTGAAACACATTTCGCCATGTTGTGAAAAATGACAGCTGTACTGTTCATAGGAAGTGTGGAGAAATGCCACTGGTGAAAATCTGGATTGAAAATATTACAAAGTCATGAACTTACGAGGGTGCGTGGAAACTGCACAATGCTCACTCGTAACACAGTAATTTTATGGACTTTTGTCACCAAATTTTCAATATAGCCATTTTAAGACCTCTGCTCATGAACAGTGTAACTGTGATTTCCTTAATCTGTCCCAAACATTGCTTTCGCACACCGACTGCACCATTGTACGCTACATGTGCGGAAACACATTTGGGACAACGTGTGAAAAATGCCAGCTGTACTGTTCATAAGGAAGTGTAATAAAATGGCAATGTGGGAAATCTGGAGTGAAAATATAGAAAATTCGCAAACTTACGAGTGTGTGTAGGAACTGCTCAATGCACGCTCGTAAAACAGTCATTTTTAGGAATTTTTTCACCAAATTTTCAACATAGCCATTTTAAGACCTCTGCTCATGAACAGTGTCACTGTGATTTTCTTAATGTGTCCCATACATTGATTTCGCACACTGACTGCGCCATTGTGCGCTACATGGGCGGAAACACGTTTTGGGCAAGATGTGAAAAATGACAGCTGCACTGCTCATAAGGAAGTGTAATAAAATGGCAATGTTGAAAATCTGGAGTGAAAATATTGAAAATTCGCGAAGTGTGCGTAGGAACTGCGCAATGCACACTCGTAAAACAGTCATTTTAAGGAATTTTTTCACCAAATGTTCAACATAGCCATTTTAAGACCTCTGCTCATTAACATTGTCACTGTGATTTTCTTAATGTGTCCCATACATTGATTTTGCACACCGACTGCGCCATTGTGTGCTACATGGTCGAAAACACGTTTTGGGCAAGATGTGAAAAATGACAGCTGGCCTGCTCATAAGGAGGTGTGGTAAAATGGCAATGTTAATCTGGAGTGAAAATATTGAAATTCACAAACTTACAAGCGTCGCGTAAGACTGCATAGCATACTTTCGTCAATAAACAGTCATTTTAGGAATTTTTCCACCAAATTTTCAACACAGACTTTTGAGAGCCCACCTTATGGTCAGTGGCAGTGTGGTTTGTTACTGTCCCAAAAGGTGATTTCGCGCAGTGACTGCGAAATCACCCTTCGGACCAGATTAATGCCATGACAGTGACAGCATTCATGAGAAGGGGTCCCAAAAACCCCATGTTGAAAATTTGGTGCAAAAATTCCAAGAAATGTCTGAGATATGCATCAAAGTTGAAAAAACCCTATCTATCCCATTATACAGCTTACCGGCATTTCCTCAGTTCGTGGTCGGCTTTGAAGAGTGCAGATGTGTTCCTGGTCCACGAAGATCATCGCGCCCGGAGTCAGAGGAAAATATGGGGTGGAGGTGGGGTGCGCAGTGGGTGGGCGCGGGTGGGGGCAGAGACAGCGAGGGACCGTTTTAAGTTTCAGGTATTTTTAAATTAAATAACGACGTGGGACGTTTGCCACGCTGGGTGGGCTCTAGCGTGGCACAAGGATGACTGGTGGGGGCATGGAGCCGATGGGGACTGAGCACCTCCATTGGCAATAGCATCTGTTGCCACGCTGGGGTGAGCTCCCAGCGTGGCACCCTGTACTGGGGGACCAATGGAGCTGGCGAGGATTGGGCACCTGTCGGCTATACAATGTGTGGCCACTCTGGGTGTGAGCACCCAGCGTGGCATATGTAACTCTGCTTTGGGGCGCAGCACGGCCGGCGGGGTTGGGCACCCCGTCGGCTACACACAGTGTGCGTGGGAGGGGCGAGCACGAGTATGCGCATGTGGCGCGCAGGGAAGCGCGGTGAGCAGGCGACATTCATCGCTGCTCACCGAAGCGTAGCTCCCCCTTTCAACTGTACTCCACTGCATTTTGGACGCTGTCATAGACAGCTCCAGCAGGCATTGGAGAACTGCAGCCATGCCTGCAAACACACTGATTGAACTGGAAGAGGGCTGCCACACCTCCGAAAACTCGGATGATGGCACTATGTTTCTTGCATATGCATGCAAGCAAACATAAAAATAACACAGTTGGCCAACCATTTGGACAAGCACGGTTTCAAAACTGGAGTGCTCTCTCTACCAGGGGCGAAAGAAACAAATAACTGTTTGGACTTCCTGCAGTAATTGGTAGTGTGTATAGTAAAGTACAGTTACGTAAGAACTTACCGTAACAGTAGATCTTCGAGAACAGCTCTTGCAGCAGGTAACACCATAAGGACTGAAGCCGGCAGGCGTCAGGACCCCATGGAAATCTTCTAGCTAGCAGTCTTCAGCAGGGACCGCCTCCGACGTCGGTCCCGCCCCCGACGTCAGACATAGTACATAAGGAGGCGGTCCCGCCAGATTCTCCAGTTCTCCCGCCGGAGACTCCCGGCCGCAGGATGACATCAGAAGGGGAGACTGAGGATCCGCCATCAGAAGAAAAAGGAAGAAAGAGCGTAAGCTCCTGCCCAGGCCTGGTAGACCAAACTTCCTCCAAGGGGGAATGGTGGGCGGGAAGGTACCTGCTGCAAGAGCTGTTCTCGAAGATCAACTGTTACGGTAAGTTCTTACGTAACTGTACTATCTTACTTCGAGATACAGCTCTTGCAGCAGGTAACACCATTAAGACTGATTCCCAAGCAATAGCGCCTCTAAGCATTCTGGGAGGAGGAAATTAGGAAAGATCTTGAGCAAGTCCTGACTTCTAGGACAGGAGACCCTGTAGAACGCAAGGTCGAAACCGCTCTCCCTGATGCAATATCCAGGCTATAGTGCCTTAATAAATGTGTGCACAGAGCTCCAAGTAGCCGCAGCACAAATGGCGAGGTGGAGCGTTGCATGGTGCTGCAAAGGAGTAGCCACCCCCTTGTCGAGTGGCCCTGGACTGTACCCGGGAGGGGCTTCTGTTTGCTGTTGTAGCAAAATGAAATACACTGGACAAGCCAGCGAGAAAGGGTCTGCTTTGAGACTGGCTGGCCCAGCATCCTCTCAACGAAGGATACAAAAAGTTGCTCCAACGTGCGAAGCTGTTTAGTTCTGTTCAGGTAGTACCTTAAGGAGTGGTGAACATCCAGGGTGTGAAGCAACGCCTCTCCTCTTTAGAGTACTTGGGAAAATACACAGGCAGATCGATGTCCTGGTTGAGAGTGAGGGCAGAGACCACCTTTAGGCAGGAATTTAGGATTAGCCCTCAGAGACACTCTGTCCTGGTGGAAAATTAAATAAGACACCTCACATGAGAGCATGAAGCTCTGAAACTCTCACTTGCTGATGTGACAGCAACTAAATAGCGTTTCCCTGACAGAAAGCATGGTTAAATCTCGGCAGGTTCAAAGAGGCAGTGAGTTGTTCCAGGACAAAGAGTAAGTCCCAAGGAGGAATGGGATCCTTGATGGGTGGCCTAGGTGTAACATCCCTCTCAGGAGAGTCTCGAGAGGCATCTGGCTGTGCCACTGTCAGCTGCCCTACGGGAAGTGGTAGGCCGAAATCGCGTAGAGGTGAACTTTAATGGAGGAGTAGGCGAGACCCGAATGGAAGATGGAAAGCAGGTATTCCAGAACCAATTTCACTGGGCATTTTAAGGGGGAAAGGCCCCGTGCCTGCGACCACAAGCAAAAGCGGCGCCACTTCATGGCGTACGTTGCATGCGTTGCCGGCTTTCTGGCCTCGGAAAGGACTTCCGCCACCTCTTGCGAGACCCCATGTCGCATAATGGCTATGTCTCGAGGAGCCAGGCATGCAGGTTCAGTGAGCGTAAGTCCGGGTGGACTAGTGAGCCCTCCTTCTGAGACAGTAGATGGGAGCTGAAAGGCAACGGAACTGGAGGTTCCCGGACAATTGCGTCAGCATGGGGAACCAGATCTGCCTGGCCAGAAAAGGCTCCACTAGGATCATTGTTGCGTGCTCCCTGCGCAGTTTGAGAAGGACTCTCTGGATCAACAGGAAGGGAGGGAAAGCGTAGAGGAATATGTCCGCCCAGGAGAGGGACAACGCGTCTCACCAGAAAACACCAGGCCCTGGATCTAGCGAGTAAAAATTGGGCAGTGGACTCTGGCCTGGGAACGACTCAGGCCGTCTGCGATTGTGTTGTCCACTCTGGGAACGTGAACTGCAATCAGACTTGCGCCGTGTCGGATTACCCAATCCCACACTCTCATAGCTTCCCTGCAAAGGGGGTAAGAGTGTGCGCCTTCCTGTTTGTTGAGGTAATACATCACCGCCGTATTGTCTGTCTGAAGCAGAAGAGTACTCGGGATTTCTGACTGAAAGGCCTGCAGGGCGTAGAGGACCGCCCTCATCTCCAGAACGTTGATGTGGAGGTGGGCTTTCAGAGAGGTCCATGTTCCCTGGGACCTCACCGCGTTCAGGTGCGCTCCCCACCCCAGCCCTGAGGTGTCTGTGGAGAGGATTGCCTCCGGGGACGGCGCTGTAAACGGGACCCCCGCAGAGAGTGTCCCCGGGTCTAGCCACCATTGCCAGTCTCGAATCATGGCGGTCGTGATTCTGACCGGATGCTGCATGTGGTCTTGCCTTTGGTCCCACTGCACCTTGAGCATCCACTGAGTTACCCGCATGTGGAGCCTTGCCAAAGGGATGGTTGGAACGGCCGCAGCCATGTGTCCGAGCAAGCGAAGGACCAACCTGGTGGGGATAGTCTTCTTCGCCGAGAGATCCCTGATGAGGGATCTGCTGTGTTCCGCTCTTTCGTCAGGAAGAAAGGCTTTCCCTTGGACGGTGTCCAGAACTGCACCTATGAACTGCAGCTTCTGGGACGGTACAAGGAGAGAATTCTCGTAGTTGGTAAGAATGCCCAGAAACTGGAACAGATCCTGGGTGCTCTGAATAGCCAGCAACAGCACCTCTTTGGAGGTGGCCATGAGAAACCAATTGTCCAGGTACGGGAACACATAGTGGCCCTGTCTTCTTAGAGACGCTACCACGACTGCCATACACTTGGTAAAGACCCTGGGGGCCGATGACAGTCCAAATGGAAGAGCCCGGAACTGAAAGTGGTGGCTGAGAAACTCGAAGCGCAGGAACCTCCTGTGCGCTTGAGCTACTGGGATGTGCAGGTAGGCGTCCTGCATGTCCAGGGACGCTAAGAAGGCATCCTTTTTCAGCATTGGAATGAGCCCTTGGAGGGTCACCATGCGAAAACGTTTGTAGGCACCGACATGTTGAGGTCGTTGAGGTCCAAGATTGGACGGAGGTCCCCTGTTTTCTTCGGAACCAGAAAGAAGTGGGAATAGTATTCGGATCCTTTCTGGTTCTCTGGGACATACTCCACCGCTCCCTTCTGCAGGAGTGCGAGTACCTCTTGCCTGATGAGTGATTTGTGCTGACCTGAGTAACGGGAGAGCAGAGGAGGCCTTGTGGGTGACTTGTCCACAAATTCTATAAAGTGGCCTCTTTTGACCAACTGAAGAACCCACCTGTCAGTGGTTATGGACTGCCACCCTGGCAGGTGGTCCATACGACCCCTGACCTTGGTGTCCCATTGATCCTGAGGGGCGGGGGCCGGGAATGAGTCATGCTGTGGCGGCTGAGGGTCCTGAGGGCTGGGCCAACTTAGCTGGGCGTTGGCTTCGGCCCGCGGACGACTTCCCCTGGGCTCTGAGGGAGAAGGAGCCCCTCTGTTGCGGGCCGGTGCGGGACTGCTGTCTCTGCATCCGGCCTCGAAAACAGCTTTGGTTCCTAAGAAAGGAACTAAGCTTGGGTCTGTACATGGCCTGGACAGACCGTACCGCCTTCCTGGCCTCTTGAAGTTTGGTGAGGACATTCTCCGAGGACTCACCAAAAAGAATTTCTCCATGAAACAAGGCGTCCAGGATGTTCTTCTGGACGTCCGGGTTAAATCCGGAGACACGGAGCCAAGAGCGTCTCCGGAGGCATATGCCTGAAGCTGCCGCTCTGGCCGAGGAGTCCACGGAATCATATGCGGCTCGCAGCACCTGGGTTCCCACGTCCGAATCCGTGCGAAGGAGTTGTAGCAACTCCTCCTTCTGCTCACCTTCTGGCATCTTTTCCGCCAGATCCAGTCCCTGCTCCCACAAAGCGTTCTGAAACTGTACCATGTGGGTTAAATAGTTGAGGGACCTGATGGCGCAGGTAGCGGATGCATACGTGCGCCTGCCCATAGCGTCCAACTGCTTGGACTCTGGGTCCGGTGGCAGGGTGCTCAAATGTTGCGGCCTCTGGGACCGGTCATGAGAGGCTGTAATGACCAGAGAATCGGCCAGAGGATGTGTACTGGTCCTCCCTAGGGGCATTGTACAGGTGGTCAGCTTTCTTCGGCATCGCCGGAAGCGAGTGTGGACGTTTCCACGCTGCCTTGGTGACGTCCACGAAGGTGTCCACCAAGGGTGGCACCACTACAGGCTTTGGATCTTTTTGCAGAAGATATCTGGCAAGGCGTAATCTCTCGGGGTCGAGTTCCTCTACGTCCCAGCCCATGTTCTCCTGGATATGTCTCATAATCTCCAAGAACGATGGGTCATCCGGAGGAGATCTTGGGAGCTCACATGGGTCTGGAGAAGGGACGCTGATCGGAGAGGGGGATCTGGATCCATCTGAGAAGTCCGATCCCGTGTCCTCCATCGAAGGCGAATGACGGCGACTTCTGGGTCTCTTGGGGCTGGGTGACCCTGAAGAGGATCTGGATGGAGGTCTCCTCTTTTCTGGTCTACCCCTAGGAGGATCCGTAGGCTCCTGGGAGGAAGGTACTCGGCCTGCAGCCCCGGATGGAGTGGGGGGTGCGGGGGCCGGTGAAGTCGCATGTGGAGGAGGAGGACGAGGAGGAGGTGTGGGAACTACATCCTTTTTTATAGTATCCCACCAGTAGGTGAACAGCTCCTTAACCTCGGAAATACTGAGGCCCGACGATGGACCAGGCGCCGATGGCCGGTCGTCGGGTTCCAGCGTCGGCTCCCCAGGGGTCCCGGGTTCCAGGGAGGGTTCCCTGGGGGGTGTGACAGGACCGGGTTCACCCGTCTGGTCCTTGGGCTGGGTCAGCTCCTCCTCCGTGATCGCCTCCTGACCGACGTCGGTGGGAGGCGTAGGGGTTCTCCTCTCTGTAGATATGGACGTCGGTCCCCCGGCCGGCGTCTGTGGTGGTGGAGGCCTAACCGGCGACAGGTGTCTGGCGGTCGTCGGTTCTTGGGACCGATGGTGTTGGGCCGACGTTGGATCCGACGATCTCTTGAGTGAAGTCAGCTCTTTGGTCTTCCGCTGGGGAGGAGGAGGCAAGGAGACTGACCGGGCGTCGGGCTCCAAATGGCGGGAACTGGACTTGTGGTGGTGGTGGCGGTCCCCCGACCTCGGCAGGGCCCTGGAAGCCAAAGAAGAGGAGGGCCTGGAGGTCTTGGCCTGAGGAAGAGAGGAAGGAGTCTTCACCGCTGCAGGGGGAGGCTGAGAGCGGGCCTGGGAAGGGGAGCAGTCGGACCGGGAGCCGGAGCTACGGGAGTCAGAGGCCCTAGACGGGGACTTGGATCTCACCCTCTCCCTATGCTTCTCAAGGTGTCTCTGGTCCTTATCAGATGATTCCCCCTTGGAGGCTGCGTCCATGGCCTTAACCTTTTCCTCGAGCAGGAACGCCTGCAGGGCCTTCTGGCGACAGATCCGGGTCCGGCTATTGAATCCCTGGCAGAAGGTACAGGCCCGGGTGTCGTGGTCTGGGCCTAGGCACCAGACGCAGGCCGAATGCGGGTTTTTAAACGGGATTTGCTTCCCACAGGCGCATTGACGGATGGCCTTCAGGAGGTTGGAGAGGACATCAGACAGCAACCATGCAGTAGAAACGAACTTTTCCTAAAAGGAAGAACTTAACCAGGCCGTGTGCGCTAGAAGCGAACCGAAGGGTTAAGACATGCAAAGTCGACGGCGGGAAAAGAACTGGGGAATCTGGCGGACCGGCCTCATGTACTTACGTCTGAGCGTCGGGCGGACCACGCGAGGGCGGTCCCGCTGAAGACTGCTAGCTAGAAGATTTCCGTGGGGTGCTGATGCCTGCCGGCTTCAGTCCTAATAGTGTTACCTGCTGCAAGAGCTGTATTTTGAAATAAGATCGCAAAATTCTATGCACATCTAAAGTACGGAGCAATGCTTCCCCTGGACTGGCATGCTCCGGATAATAAAACAGGCAATTGGATGGATTGATTTAAGGTAAACTCAGACTCTACCTTAGGAAAAAAATTAGGATTAGTATGCAAAGAGACCATGTGTTTATGAAAAATCAAATAAGGCTGCTCACACATGAGAGCCAGTAGCCCAAATTCTTCGAGCAGAAGTAATGGCAACTAAAAATAACGCTTTCCACAACAGAAAGCATTGCTTGGAAGATGTGGCGTGCTCAAAAGGAGGCAGAGTCAGGTTCTCCAAAGCAAACCTGAGTTCCCAAGCAGGAACCAAGTTACGGATGGGAGGCTTCAGGTGGAGAAAGCACTCAGAAAATTACAGGCCACATCCAACTGCGCCATTGTACGGCCATCAATGGGCACATGAAAGGCTGATATGGCAGATAGATGATCTCTAAGGGAGCAGTATTTGAGATTGCATCAGACAGGGTCAGAAGACACTCCAAAACCTGGTTCACCGTACAGGTGAAAGGGTCCAGATGGGGAGAAGAGCCCCAGACAGCAAACCACTTCCACTTCATAGCGTAAATGGCACTGGTGGAAGGTTTTATGGCATCCACCAGGACATAAGCCAATTTCTGAGTGTTATCAGGTGACCCCTATTCCAGTATTAGGACCATATTTCTATAAACCCCCCCTTGTCTCTTCTACTTTTTTGTGTGTGTTATTCTTTCAATAATCTTCACTTTTTCTATCAAAAACTCTTGCAGCAGTACTTCTCTTCTCCTTTCTCGTGTTACTGTACTATTTTTCTCTCCTAACTGTTAGGCTGGCCACCTACAGTGCTTTCTGGTATCTTTTGCAAACATAAATTGCTCCTAAGTGATAAAATAACAGAGTAGAAAAAAAATATTTACCATAGTAATCTTGTTTCTTTCAAGGGAATCTTACGGTATTCAGACATGCAGTATGGTCTCACCATAGGAATGCCCCGGAGCTGAAACGGTTAATAGAACCTGTGCAAATGATAGAATGCTAGGCTCAAGCTCGATTTTCAAACCACTGTCTCTGGTAAACAACTTGCAACCGTCATATTCTTACGAAGCATGCATAAGAAGAGGCTGTCTCAACTTACTAACTACTAAACCTATAAACCTTTTTTTACACTTTATTTTTATTAGTTTCATATGTTCATCGTCTTACGGTGCTTCACCGGAAAGGTCCATGGCACTGACACCCCTCCAGGGCTTGCGAAATTTCTTGTCCCATCTGTCTCCTCCTCCTACTTCCTCTGGTCCCAGAGACAGGCCCTCCTCAAGACACCGGCTACACGGACTCAAATGGGTGGGCGGGACTTTGCTGCATTCGCTCCCAGACTGTGGAACTCCTTCCCTGCCCAGGTCCGCGTCTCCGTTCCTCCCTATGGAACCATCTCAAACTTGCCTCAGCCTGTGGCTGCCCCAAACCCCCGTGAATTGATCCATCATAGCACTCCTCTGCTCTGGAGCTACTCCTGGACAAAGGACCAGACTCCAAGAGGTTGCTAAGCTGTATATAGTGTCACATCTGAATAATTTCGATACTGTGCTCCTGGAACTGCTCTTGGCTTCCATAAGGTGTTTATGTTGTTATGTTAATACTGTATAATCTATGCCTTACCATGTTTCGTATGCTGTGTTGAATCTGTATCCTCACATAAACTATAACATGTCAATTTGTACAATGTCGTTGTATGTACCTAAATCTATTATTCCTGTACTCTCCCGGATCATACCTGAAAATAGGCAATTGTCTTGTCTAGTTTACCTACCTGGTAAACAAAAGCTAAATAAATAAATAAATAAATATAAACAAACAATTCCTTATTCAGGATATGCCAAGATAACAATTACAAAGCAGGAAAAGGGAACACTACCCCCTTCTTAATACAAGGATGGATGTCTCCTAAATATTTTGATACCACATAGGAGGGAAATATCTTTAATAAAGTGAATTTCTAAGCAGATTACAACACAAGGCTGTGTTAACGAACCCATGTGTAGTATGAATAGTTACTATAAATTAGTGTCTAAAGACTGAGCCCAAGAAAAAACTTGCCCTAAATTAGGGCTATTTAGTGTCATTCTATACAGCTTAAGATATGATTTCCTAGTTTATAAACAACCTGGCAGTAGAATTCTCCTGTCATATACAAAAACTTCAAACATTTACTACTTAATGTACTAAAATTAACAGGTTAAACATAGTCAGAGCCGCAAGCTCTATATAATTGGAAGCCTTACCATATTTTTAATCTTTCATTGAACTTAATATGAGCTTGAGAGCACACACAAGCAAATATTCCTGCATATAAGATTCCTTAAAATGAGTAGGAACACCCCTTTTAATAAGAGGAGGCCTTCCCCATACCATATGCCCCCAAATGCATGTTCAAGTTCAAAACATTTTTGAAAAATAGCGAACCCCCTCTAGGAGCAAACTGGAGGAACATAGAGGGATCAGAGAGTCAAATTTTAGGACAGTACTTTACTCGTTCAGTCTCCCTCCTGGTCCTTGTTGTCACTATCTTCTGCTCAAGAACTCTGACAGTGGGAAATGAAACAGTTTGCCCATTTTCCTGCTTCGGATGGATCAGCAAAGCTCCACACCTTGCTGTCCTGCATTGTAGCGGTGGGCAAAAAATTACACTTGGTAAATTATCCATTACAGATACTTAGAAAGGAGACGAACGGAGATGATGCTGATGGCGGAAGAATTTAATGATTATAACAATAATCATAGCAAAAGATTACAAGTGGTACATCCTTTATTCTTCATTCTTAATTCTTAATTAATAATTCTTAATTATTCATTCTTAATTCTTAATTCTTCATTCTTCAAACTAACAGTGTATAGTGGCTTGCTTATATAGTGGAAGACAGTACTATGGTTGTCTATGATTGGTCCAAGACAAATATAAACATTAACTTACAAGGCAATACTCTTTTTAGTTCTTGCATGAGCTAATCCTTACTTAGCACAAATGTATTGATAGTATAAATTATACTACTATATAAGGATAGTAATAATGGTCATTACCAGTTATTAAGATCTTAGGAGGAAGAAATAGGTTTGCACTTAGGAATGTGCACTCAAGCTTTTTAGTCTGTCCACATAATGACAAACACTAAAGATAGTCAGAAGGGTAACTTGAACACTATCCCTGTATTTCTGTCTTGCAGACACTTAAGACACCTGTCTGCCATTACTCACATGGTCAGTACAGATATCAAAAGACACTTGAATATTACAAGTTGTGGCTCAGTTAAACTTGTAACTTTGCAAATTATATGATTCAGCTTCATAGATCAATATTTGTCACACAAACACATTATGTTTTAGACCAAAATGAGGTTTAGGCTAAAATATTGGGACACACTTCTTTATCCCCTATTACATGCATAGTTCTTAATCTTGCAGGGAATACCACTGCATGAGAGATAGATGCCTCCCGGAGTCGTTTTCAGACTGGATCAAACTTTTTCCAACTCATTTGAGTGGCGTAACTAATATCTGGAAAGATGTAAATTGCATGGTCATCTTGTGAGAGGGATTCAGCTTGCTGACCCAGTCTTAAAATTTTGTCACTGGTGCCAATGCCGTCCATTACAAGGAGCAAGGTGCGGGGAGTACCTGAGGCTTCACGGTAACACAGAGGTGTTATGCGGTATGCTTTCTGGAGGTTAAAGGAGACGGACTGACCTTCAGGTAACAGTTTCTCTGTTAACCATTCATTCAGGAACATGAGAGGATGATCTCCTTCAATCCTTTCCAGGAGCCCCAAGATCCATAAGTGAGCAGAACGGGCCTGGTTCTCTAGGGTTTCGATCCTGGCCCGGAAATGTGTATTCTCTTTCACTAGGGTAGTGGTAGCAGCAGAGGAGGCATCTGCCCCGTGGAAGAAACAAGATTACTATGGTTAAGTAATTTTTTCTTCTTACCCCAAGAAATCTTACTGTATTCTGACATATGTAGACCATCCAAGCAGTACCTTTGGAGGTAGGCACAGAACCTATTTAGGAACAAGTTCTGCAGTACTGCTGTGCCAAATCTGGCATCACTCCTGGCCTAGGTATCCAGGCTGTATTGTTTAGTAAATGTGTCAATAGTTTTCCAGGTAGTTGCCTTACAGATTTCCAACAAAGGGATATCCCTTGCAGCTGCTACAGAAGCAGCTGTGCCCTTTATAGTGTGGGCTCTGAGACCTACAGGGGGTTCCTTGTCCGCTTTGCTGTAGCAGAACTAGATACAGGCCACAATCCAGTGTGCAATCATTCTCTCCGAGGCAAGCTTTCCTTTACCCATCTCTCCATATATTAGGAAAAGCTGGGTTCTATCCTGCCTGTGACCCTTTGTATGGTCCAGGTAATATCTGATAGCCCTATTGACATCCAAGCTATGCAGCCTATGTTCCCCTGAGCTAGAATGGTCAGTGAAAAAGACTGGCAAGGTGATAGACTGATTTAAATGGAAATCAGACATCACTTTGGGGAGAAACTTCCTATTAGTCCTGAGGACTACCTTGACCCTGTGGAATGATATGTAGTTAGGCTCTGTGGACAAGGCCTGAAGCTCACTAATCCCCCTGGCTGAAGTGACAGCTACTAGGAAAACTGTTTTCCATGTCACATACTTGAGCTCTGATGAAAACATGGGCTCAAAGGGTGTCTGCATCAGCTGGCCAATACTAATGTTGAGGTCCCACACAGGAGTGGGCTCCCTGTGTGGGGGATACAAATGTTTCAGGCCCTTGAAGAATTTTTCTGAACACCCGGTTTGATGCCAGCGAAGAGCCCTTACCTGCTGAGAAGTAAGCAGAAAAGGTTCCATATGTACCTTAAGGGTAGATGGACTAATGCCAAGGGAATGAAAGTGCACCAGGTAATCCAGTACAACTGAAAGGCTAGCTTGGTCACGGCCTACGTCCTGCTGTTGGCACCAAATTGAAAACCTCTTCCACTTAGAAGAGTAAGTTTTTCTAGTAGATGGCTTCCTGGAGACCCTGAGTACCTGTAGGACTCTTTCCAAAAGACTCAGGCCAGCATACTCTTAAGTCCTCAAGAGCCAAGCCTTCAGCCTGAGGGACTGAATGTTAGGGTAATGGATTCTGCCCTGTGAAGATGTCAACAGATTGTGCCTCCTGGGCAGAGAGATTGGTCTGTTTGCAGTCAGGGTCAGAAGCAGTGAGTAACATGGCTGTCTGGTCCAGTCTGGAGCAATGAAGATGATGGTTGACGACTGTACTCTGAGCTTGTTTAGCACTCTGAGTAACAAGGCAAACGGAGGGAAGGCATACAGGAACTTCCCTTTCCAATCTAGCAGCAGTGTGTCCACTGGCACTGTGGCTACTGCAGGAGGCCTGCAACAGAACTGTGGCAGCTGGTGATTGGCTGGGGTTGTAAAGAGGTCCACCTCTGAGGTGGCCCACCTTCTGAACACTGTCTGAAGGACCTGCCTGTTCAATGCCCATTCATGGTGCTTCTGACTGATCCTGCTCAGGGCATCTGCTAGGGCATTGTCTTTCACTGGGAGATAGACAGCTGAAAGAGAGATGCCCAGGGAATATGCCAGCCTCCATAGCCTCATGGCCTCTGTGTAGAGAGGGGATGACCTTGTACCCCCTTGCTTGTTTATGTAGTACATTGTAGTCGTGTTGTCTGTTCTGATTTGGACCACCTTTCCTTGCAGCATTGGAGTGAAGGACTGTATGCCCAGGAGTACTGCCTTGAGCTCGAACAGATTTATGTGGAGTGAGGCCTCTTTTGGGAGCCAGGTTCCATGCGCAGTCTGCTCTCCCAGGTGTGCCCCCCACCCCACGAGAGAAGCATTTGTTGTTGGCACTACTAAGGTGACTGCTGCAGGAAGGGCACTCCCTCTCTTAGTTTTCCCCTTTCCTGCCACCACTGCAGTGCTAGGAGCAGAAGTCTTGTGACTGGCACCAGTTTGGATAGAGAATCGCTTTTCTGTGACCAGTAGGATCTGAGATTAAACTGAATGTCCCTCATTTGGAACCTGAAGCCTGGCACTGTTGCTGTTGTAGCAGCTATGTGCCCTAGTAGCTGGAGGAAGTGCCTTGCCGGCCTGGTGGTAAACAGCTGAAAAGAGCTGGCCAGCTGCACCAGTGTTTCTACCCTCCCCTGAGGGAGAAATGCCTTTCATCTTACAGTGTCTAGCTCTGCCCCTATGAATTCCAACAGCTGAACAGGAGTCAGCACTGACTTCTTAAGGTTTACCAAGAAGCCCAGGGACTGCAGGGTATCCTGTAAAGTGGTTAAGGCCTCTGAAACCTGCTGAGGGGACTGACCTGCCACTAGCTAGTCGTCCAGATATGGAAAGACTGCAACCCCTTATCTCCTTAAGTGGGCTACAATCACTACTAGGCACTTGGTAAACACCCTTGGTGCCAAGGCCGAAGGGCATGGCCCTGAACTGGTAGTGGCCTGATGGTAAACTGAACCCGTGGTACTTTCTGTGGGGCTGCCTGATAATGTGAAAATAGGCATCCTTCAAGTCTACTGATGCCAGCAATCTCCTTGTCTGAAGGTAGGTAAGATGGTGGACAGAGTGACCATTTTGAATTTTGGTTTTGCAGATGCTTGTTTAGGTATCTGAGATCCAAGATGGGTCACCATTCTCCTGTTTTCTTTACTATGAGGAAGTACCTTGATTCGAGTCCCTTCCCCCTTTGAGGCAAGGAGACTACTACTGAACAGGAGTCAGCAGGAGTCAAGGCACTACTGCCTTGTCCTGCAACAGTTTTATCACTTCCTCCTCTAGAAGCTGAACTTCTAGTGGTGAGGCAGGTCTGAAGACTCTTGCCCTCAGCCTAGGCATAACCTTGAAGCTGAGGGCAATACCTTGGCCCTCCACCTCCAGAACCCACTTGTCTGTGGTGATGGATTCCCAGGTCAGGAGGAAGTGGGTTAGCCTGCCCCCTACTGAGAGAGGAGAGACTACCCTGGCAGACCCCTCAGGGAGTCTGCTTAGCCTGTGTTTGGCTGGGGCCAGCCCTTCTACTGCCCCTTCTGCCCCTTCTCCTGAAATAACTCCTCTGTGGCTAGTAGGCTGGGAGGGCCTGGGTTTGAAAGAAGGGCCTGTAATGGGTCCGGGCTCTACCACCTTTACTTTGCTGCTTCCGAGGAGTAGCTGCCCTCTCTTTTGCACCAGCAGCACTCTTATAGGCTACTTTGTATTCATCCATTTTCTTCATACAGGCTTCAGTCTGCTGCCCAAAGAGGGATGCGGGCTTGCAGGGGAAATCCAAAGCCTTTGTCTGGGTGTCCTGGGAAAGGTTAGTAGTCCTGAGCCAGGCAAACCTTCATAGAGACACCGAAGTAGCCATAAGTCTAGCAGCAGTGTCACTGACATCCACTGCCATCCTGAACTGGAACCAGGAGGCTTCTATACCTCTCTTGGTAGCCTCTGCTAAATCAGATGCCATGGGGGCAGGGCAAGCTTTGGAGACTTCCATAACTGGGCTCCAAAGACTCTTTTGAAACCTAGCCACATAAGCCAAATACGTAGCTGCCTAATGGCCAATGAGGACCCTAAGTAGGACCTCTTGGCCACAGAGTCCATTTTTCTGGAGTCCTTGTCGGGCGGATGAGATGCCAGGGGGATACCAGCCTTGTCATAAGCATCGGCCTGCACCACCCCCTCATGGCTGGGGTGCCCAAAAAGAAACTCAGCCTAAGACTTGGCCACCCAGTACTTCATATCCAGTTTTTTATCTACTGGAGAGATGGATATAGGGTCTGCAAAATCTTAAAGGTATGCTTCTTAAGGAATTTATGGATGGGAAACAACAGCTTCTTAGCTGGTGGCACATCCATCATCTCTACATGATCTGGTTCCTCCTCCTCCTCTGTTATTTCTTGAGTGAGGAGGTCCAGAGCCTGTGCCACCTGTTGCATGAATGCAAAATGTGTGGTGAAATCCTTTGATCCCTTGTAAGGGGAATCAGGATGCTGCGGATCAGAAGAAACATCAGGTTCCAAAGGTTCCCCTAAATCCTCATCTTCCTCATCATAGTCCTTGGTATAAGGTTCATAAGAACCGGGAACCAAGAAAGAACTTGAGGAGTGGATCGCGGAACCGAACCAGCAGTGATCTGAAGAGACTGCATTATCTTTATAGCATAGGCAATTTATAAACATTTTTCTAAAGAGAGGTGGATCACATGTCTGTGATGTCACTCCAAGCTGTGTATATGGCAAATTGAGGGGCTAGCTGCACAACGAGCAGACTCGATAGACCATGAGGCCTGTTTCTGCTGGCATTTCGTATGTTCATATTAAGGATGCACAGATATCCGACCTAGTATCCGGATCTGGCCAGAGAGATGTCATTTTTGTGATACCTGGCCCAGCCGGACATCTTTCCGAAAAAAACAGGTTGGATAGTACCCTTTGGGAACGTGATTTTGATTTGTTTTTCTCTGCTTCAAATCTGTTGTTTTCATTTTTATTAGTGGTTTTATTGTGGTCTGCAAAGCATGCTCAGTCTTGCCACACCACACTGGCTATAATGCAGACAGCACTGTGTGACCTTCTAGTGATGTGGCAGCCCATGGACTTTAAAGCAGGTGTGTTAAGTTAATAGTTTAATTGACTACTCCCTTTGAGTCACAGGCTGCCAGTCGCATTAATTCAACGTCGGCCGTTACCGTCGGGGAGCTGCTGCCTAAGTTCTTTCTCCCCTTCCCCCTCCAGTTCAGGACTGTAACTCTCCAGCCAGTGTCCATATTTACGAGCTGCGAGTCAGGAGTGGCATAGGATGAAAGCAGGCAACGAAAAAGTCGGGAGCACTTAATGAATGAATGAGGACGCTGCCCAAGTTCTCTCTCTCCCTCCAGCTAGTGTTCTTTACCTTCTGTGAGTCGGAAATGGCACCGTAATTGTGAGCTGTAAGTTGGGACCTGCTACCTCACAACACACTGTGTTCTGCTGGCAGCAGTCTCCTTTGTGATTCGGGACCGGCACCGTAACTACGACCTGCTAGTGGGGAGCGGCAATTGACGAATGAGAACTCTCCTGCCTGACAAAATGCTGTGCCCTGCTGGTGGTAAATCTATTTAAAATGGTCCAAGTGCAAACTTAATGCTGGCAGCTCTTAATGAATGAAAGTTGGTCACACTGCATTTTTAAAATGAGAAATGTGCAAACTACTGGCTGCTCATAATGAATGAATGAGTGCTGCATTTTAAAGGGGAACTGTCATCAACAGGATTTCTTAATGTCTGAAAGCCCATAAAAAGCTAACTTGATTGAGCTATTGTGTTGATCTGTGAATCTTTGCAGTCCAGAGTTATTCATATGTAAATCACCCTGTAATTAAGGGCTGGTGGCAGCCATATGTTTTGGGCTCCTGACAGGAAATGATGTCACCAAGGGTCTAGGTTCTCCTTTGACTGTATTTAATCCAACAGGTTAAATAGGAAATAGACTGTTTTATTAAGTGTGTTTTAAGTTGTTATTACAACACTGACTACATCTGTAATAATTGTTTTGTATGTGCATTGAAACTAGTACAGTAAGTTATCACCTTTACATTTCAAACTGTTTGTAAAAATAATTCATTTTTAGAATTGCTTTAATCTGTAGGCTATACTGTCAGTGTCAGCTGATCAAAAACAACACATCTCAAGGCTGGCTCTGTGGTGCCAACAGGTATTGGGGCCCTATATCAGGATTTCAAAACTCTGGCTGTGTTCATGTCAGTACAGGTTTGTAGCTCAGTGCCCTTAACCACTGTGCTATACTGCCTCCTAATAATCCAATAGAATGCTGGCATTGCTATGGTAGAAAATCCCATCCCATCCAAAGTATTTCAATAAGAAACTGTTATAATTTTAACTTCATCAGAAGAAGTAAAATACTCTTTGGCCAGCCTGCGGCGACAGCGTAGTGCTGTCACCATGATGCCGGCCATGACCAGGTTCGTAGCGAGCCCAGGGTGTGGGAAGGCCGGCCAGGGGGAGAATGACTTAGCGCCTGATGGGCCACTCTCCTTCTCCAGGATGGGCAGCATTCCTTGCCGCAATACCGCCACCACCTGGGTGACCACAGGTGGTGACAGTGCAGCAGAGGAGGCAGGAGTTAAGAGTGGGGCAGACGACGGCTGAGGACCGAAGCAGAGGAGCACCTCCACACACCTCCGGCTCATTGGTCCTCCCTGTGTGTGGACATCTGGGGGAGGGAAGAACAAAGGAAAAAGAGGAACTCCATGACCACGCCGGTAGAAGGGTCCCCAGCGCCACAGCTCCAGTGCACGCTCCATTCTAAGGTACAGGGGAGAAAGGGAGCTCCTCCACTCCAACCGGGGGAGGGGGTAATCCTGGGGCTCATGAATCCAAGGGGAGCGGAGCACTAACAGGAGCCAGCACAGGTGCACTGGGACCCCGGAGTGAGGGGCGGTCATGGAGTGAGGGGAGCAAAAAGAGTAAGCAAAAACAAAAGAAGTAAAATACTCTTTAATAGCGGCCAGCCTGGTGGCGCAGAGGGCTAAGGTGCTGGCACCTTATCTCACGCTACGCCGGCAACCCAGGTTCAGTAACGACCTATCACTGGGGTGTCGGCTCGGGGGAGGCTGGAGCAGGTTCGAGCCGTGGCTCTCCCCTTCAAAGGGGTGGATGCCCACTCCACCGTAGTCCCACTCCCACTGGGTGGAGGTCCAGTGGGCAGCGCAGGCAGTTGGAGCGGTGACGCAAGTCTGGGGAGGAGCAGCTAGTTAACGGATCCGCTGTGCATGTGCGCATCACGCATGTGAACGCCATGACCGGGGAGGGGGAGAGAGGGAGACAAAAACTGAAAAATACTATAAATTGCAAATGAAAAAAAAAAAACACTAATTAATGGTGATAATTTTTTACATACAGATAAAGACACATTTATCTCCAGTTACAACCTACCTGATATTTGTGGTTACAACCAGGAGGTTGTAATCAACACCTGTCAATCAAGCATCACCACAGAAAGCTAACTGGTGCATAGTTTCACTGTGGGCGGGCTGAACATCTTGTCCAACATGGTGGCTCCATTACCAAGCACAGGTACCAGCACTCCAGCTTCGCCACACACTGTTAAGACAAGCACTATTTTAAATATTTTTAAATATCTATCTAGTTGATCCTGCCTTGAAAATGAAAAAAAAAATGAATCTGGCTGATCCTGCCGCTCATACCCATAGAGCGTGTCTTACACTATGCAGCAATGCTGATGGACCACGACTTTCCAGAATGTCTTTGCCACTGTAATTTAAAGAAAAAAGAAAACAAAAACCAAAAGGGAGAGACGGGGTGTGTGTGTATGTGTGTGTGTGTGTATCTCTGACAGAAGTGCTGCACTAAATGAAGTGTGCTGAAAGGGAAAAAATAGCACCATTAATTTAATAAAATAATGTGTGTGTGTGTGTGTGTGTGTGTGTGTACATGCACGAGCGTGTATAAAAACCAGAATTTTACACACACACACAGTGTGTGATGCTTTTATAAACCCCACAGGGTTTATGTTGCATCCTACACTTCATGTTTGTGTAAAAATAACAGTTACGCAAGAACTTACTGTAACAGTAGATCTTCGAGATTGGTTCTTGCAGTAGGTCTTCACATACAGTACTGTGCCCCCTGGCATCAGGTCCGCATGGCAAACTTGTAGATAGCAATCTTCAGCGGGTACCCCCGTCGTCAGGTGGGGCGACATCAGCGTGACTATAAAAGGGGCAGTCCCATGCCAGCCCTCCAGTTCTTTTCCACTGGAGACCTAAGAAAGGAGTAGGAAAAAAGGAGTACAAAAAGGACTCCCGTCCCCCTGAGCCCTGGAAGTCAGAGACATGGGTAAGGCGAAATGAAAAAAACACAGGAGCTGGGTGTAAGGTGGTTGGGAAACTAGACCTACTGCAGGAACCTCTCTCGAAGATCTTCTGTTATGGTAAGTTCTTACGTAACTATTATATCTTTCTTCGAGTGGGTTCCTGAAGTAGGTCTTCACATATAGGACTGAATACCAAGCAGTCAAACATAAATCAGGAGTTAGAGACGTGGTTCCGGGAGGAGGAAATGTCTGCCAACTAAGGGACTGTCTTAGGACAGTAGACCTTGCAAGACCACAAGGCCGAAGCCAGCCCGATGCCAAGAGGCAATCTCCAGACTGTAATGCTTAGTGAAGGTGTGGACAGAAGACCAAGAGTCCGCTGCACAAATGTCTGCAGTGGACATGTTTCTGAAGAAGGCAACAGAAGTGGCCACACACCTCCTGGAGTGACCTTTGATTGCCCCCGGAAGGGGTTTACCATACTTCTGGTAGGTGTAGTGGATGCAATTAGCCAGCCACCTGGAAATGGTCTGTTTCGTGATCGCCTTGCCCTGGCACTGGGGAGCAAAGGCGACAAAGAGCTGATCTGATTTATGAACCTCTTTAGTCTGGGAGGTATAGTACCTCAAAATCCTGTGCACGTCTAACGCGTGCAGGAGATATTCCCCCCTGTAGGAATGCCCAATAAAAAAATAAATACATAACACTCTGTTTCAGAGTAATTTCAGAAACAACTTTTGGGAGAAAAGAAGGGTTGGTCCGCAGGACCACGCAGTCCCTGTGGAAAAGTAAATAAGGTTCTCTACACATTAGAACCTGAAGCTCTGACACTCATCGAGCTGTGGTGACAGCAACTAAGAACAGCGTTTTCCAAGCTAGAAAATGCATCTTGCAGCTCCCTGCCGATTCAAAAGGGGGCAATGTGAGCTTAGTGAGATCCCAGGGAGGAACAGGATTCTGGACTGGAGGTTTCATATGAAGGATTCCCTTCAAAAAGGTCTTAGAAACCTCTAGCTGAGCTGGGGTTTTGCCCTCCACCAGAAGGTGACAGGCTGACACCGCAGAGAGAGATGGACCTTCAGTGAGGAGTAACTGAGGCCCAACTCTGAAAGAGGCAAGAGGTACTCTAACACCTGGGAGGCCAAGCAAGAGAATGGGTCCAAGCCTTTGGTGGCGGCCCAAATAGAAAATATCTTCCATTTCATGGTATAGGTAGGTCTAGTAGAAGGCTTTTGGGTTTGTACTGGAACTTGAGCAACACTCAGAGACACCATAGCGAGAAATTGCTGTGTTCACAGAAGGCCACACATGAAGATGGAGAGATGTGAGGCTTGGATGTACCAGGGTGCCCTGCTCCTGGGACAGAAGGTCATGGGAAAGAGGCAGAGGTACTGGAGGTTCCAGAGCCAGTTGTTGTAACAACGGAAAACGTATCTGCCGAGGACAGAGGGGAGCAATAAGAATCATGTGATCCCCCTCTTTTTTTTTTTTCCCCCAATTGTTTAACCAGGTGAGACACACTAAGCTGAAAGCTTGTTTACAGGTGCAACCTGGTAGCACAGGGAAGTTAAGTGACTTGCTCAGGGTCACACAGTATGCAAGTGGGGGCTGTGGGATTCAAACCCAGGTCTCCAGATTTGCAGCTCAGAGCCTTAACCACTGCACTATACTGCCTCTCTTCACACTCCAAGCTGCACTCTGCTTGGAGTTTCAGAAGAACCTTCTGCAGCACAGGAAAGGCATAAAGAAACCTCCCTGTCCATGAGAGAGACAATGTGTCTTGCCAAAAAGCACCATGCCCAGGAACGAGCGAGCAAAAGTTGGGTAGTTTTGTGTTGGATGGGGATGCGAACAGATCTAGGTCTGGTCGACCTCATAGAAGAAAGAGATCTTCCACTACCTCCTCTTTTAGTGCCCCACTGTCCACCAGAATGTTGTGAACACCTGTCACGTGGACTGCTGTCAAGTATAGGCCATGCTAAATTGCCCAATACCACACCCTCATAGCTTCTCTGCAGAGGGGATATGATCAGGTGCCTCCCTGTTTGTTCAGATACCAGACAGTTGCCATGTTGTCTGTCTGGATGAGGAGTGTTCCCAGAAGGAGAAGCGACTGGAAAGCCTGGGGAGTGTAGAGGACTTCTCTCGTCTCCAGAATGTTAATGTGAAGATTCTCCTCCATGAGGGACCAGGAGCCATGACTTCTGTGGTCCCCAAGATGAGCTCCCCAACCAGTGTTCGAGGCATTCGAGGTAAGGGTTTGGGAGGGAACTTGGGGGGGTGGAAGGGGCTCCCATCAACAAACTGGCAGGATCCTTCCACCAGAGGAGATCTTTCTGAAGACTGCTGGAGATCATTACCTTTTGGTCCATGTCATCCAAGCGTTGATCCCATTGGACTCAGAGAGATCACTGGGGTACCCTCATATGCAGCTTGGCCAGGGGAACTGTGGGAATGGCAGCTGCCATGAGTCCCAACAAACGAAGAACTTACCAAGCCGTGGTCCACTGAGAGGACACCACTAAGGTGGCCTGGGAAATAAGCATCTCCGCCTAGTCAAGAGGGAGGAAGGTCCTGGTCTGGATCTTATCCAGCACAGCTCCAATAAACTGGAGGCGCTAGGAGGGTACTAGCTGGGCTTTGGGAAGGTTGACCGAAATACCAAGACTGGAGAAAAGATCCAGGGTGAAGGAGAGGGACTCCTTCAGGCTGTCTGGTGAAGGGGCGGAAAAGAGCCAGTCATCCAGGTACGGGAACACATAAATGCCCTTGCGGCTAAGAAACGCCACTATCACCACTAAGCACGTGGTGAAAATCCGAGGTGCTGAAGATAGGCCGAAGAGGAGGGCTCTGAACTGGCAATGGTCCTCCAGGAAGGAGAACCGGAGGAAACAGCAGTGGGCCAGGGTGAAGGAGAGAGACTCCTTCAGGCTGTCCAGTGAAGGGGATGAAAAGAGCCAGTCATCCAGGTACGGGAACACATAAATGCCCTTGCGGCGAAGAAACGCCGCTACCACCGCTAAGCACTTGGTGAAAATCTGAGGTGCTGAAGATAGGCCGAAGAGGAGGGCTCTGAACTGGAAATGGTCCTCCAGGAAGGAGAACTGGAGGAAGCAGCAGTGGGCCGGGAGGATATGGATATGGAGGTAGGCATCCTGCATATCCAGGGAGCACAGCCAAGTGTTCAGAAGGAGCAGGGGCAACAGTCCCTGGAGAGTCAGCATGCGAAACCTCTTGTATTCCATGAAGAAACTGAGCATGCTGAGATCATGGATAGGTCTTAGATCCCCCACCTTCTTTGGAACGAGGAAGAAATGGGAGTAGAATCCCCTTCCTGTTTGATCAGGAGGCACAGGCTCTATAGCTGCTTTGCTCAGCAGAGCTTGGATTTCCTGTCTGACCAGTGGGATCCGAGCAGATGGCTAAAAAGACCTTCCCAGAGGGTTTGAAGGAGGTTTCTTGAGGAATTCGATCGAGTGACCTCTTTCTATCAGCTGTAAGACCCATACATCTGCAGTGACGGCCCTCCACCTGTCAGGTGGGGCCCGACTCTCACCGGTTCCTCCTCAATTTTATAATTTTAGGGAGCGGAGGAGGGGAATGAGTCAGGATGCAAAGGGAAGTGGTGCCTTTTCTCCTGAGGCAGCTTTGGAAAACTTGGCCTGAGGAATTTGGGCACCTGAATCGGTGGCACGTCGTTTGGTTTGATGCTTGCCCTGGTTCTTGTTCTAGTTCCTTCTGCAATGAAAGGGCTGCTGTCGTTTCTTCTAGCCAGAACGATACATACAGCGAATGTCCCAGAGGGACTTGCCACTCTCCTGCAGCTCTATGATTATATCTTTGGCATCACCGCCGAAGAGGACTGGGCCCCTGAAAGGTGCGTCCAAAAGGGACGATTGGACGTCCTGTACCAAACCTGCCAAATGCAGCCAGGCTAAGCATCTGCGGCAGATTCTTGATACCGCAGCCTGAGCCATGAAGAGAGCATGATGACAGGATGACTTGTTCATCCGCACTTTCTCCAGGAGTTTGGCCCAGAGTTGCTCATCAGGGATCTCAATCAATCAATCAATCAATCAATCAAAATCTTTATTTAGTCACGCGAACATCATTGAGCGTAGCTCATTTACAAGATGGACCTACGTGGTCATACAAATCAGAGTACAAGTATTTTTTTTTTTTTTCGTGGACAAGAAAATAACATAAACAATAGTACAATGACATAAAATGATAGTAAACAAAAATTTACATATATACAAGGCACAGCAAAAATCACTTAACCTGTAAAAAGTAATATAGCAGGGATAGTATACAAATAATAGGGCCTTTATGGCTTTTATAAGAATACAGCAGCTGACTGGATAATAGAAGGAGAACTAAACAGAATGGAATAGGGAAGGGGGAATGTAGGTTGGATGGGAGATTAGGCCTTATGGAAGCATTTGCAGAACTCTGGGAATAGGGTGGAGAATAATCTTTGAAGGATGATAAGGGTAAGAGGGTATGTAGATTCATAGATTTTTGGAGTGAGTTCCAAGTAACTGCTGGGAGTAGCTGATAGCAGCCCTCCCAAAACTGGTGCAAGCATTAGGAACCTTTAACATGACAGTTTACTGATCCTTAAGGTGTATGGGCTAGAAGTAATTGGGTAAAACAGTCTGTGATATAGGAGGAGTTTGCCTGATAAAGCTTTGAAGATCCAGATTGCAGCATTCCTATTTCTTCTGTGTTGTAGGGATGTCCAATTAACTGCCATGTAAAGAGAGCAATGATGGGTGCTGGAGGAAGGTCAGTAAATACAGGTTACTCACCTGTAACAGGAGTTCTAGGAATGGTATATGTTGTTCATCCACACTCATTGGCAGGTATCCTTGCGCTTTAAATCTTGCCGGAAGGTCTTCAAGCTTGCTCCTCCCACCCACCGGGTGGTATAACTCTCGGCTCCTCGCCCATGGCGCCAGATCTGGCCTGCTGGAAGCTCAGGTTGTGCATTCGAAGCGAGAGTCCGGGTGGGTGGGTGTGGATGACAACATATACCATTCCTAGAACTCCTGTTACAGGTGAGTAACCTGTATTTCTAGGGACATGGATATGTTGTTCATCCACACTCATTGGCAGACTCCTAGCAGTTCTCCGGGAGGAGGGAGGCAAGATTACACCCCAATACTTACTTGGGAAAGAGAGACTGGAGAACCGAGGCCCCAAAACCAGCATCCCGGCGTGACTCAAGGTCGATGTGGTAATGGGTAATGAAGGTGTTTGCTGACTTCCAGGTAGCAGCCCTGCAGATTTCCTGGATAGGGACGTCCCTGGAAGCAGCCACCGTTGCAGCAGTATGGCGGGTAGAATGAGCTCTTATCCCTCTGGGAGGCTCCATGCCCGCAACTTATAGCAGATCTATGCAGGAGGTTACCCACCTGCTTATCGTCCGCTTGGCTGCAGGTCTGCCAGATCGCTGACTTCAGCGTAGGGTGACAAACAGCTGGCGAACCTCTCCAATTTCAGCCGCGCTGCCTTATAATAAGCGGCGCCCTTCTAGGTCAAGTATGGAGCCTATATTCGACCTCCGAGGTGTGATTGGGGTAGAACACCGCAGAGTCAACACCTGGTTAAGGTGAACTCCACACCACCTTCGGGAAGGAATTTGGTGGGGCGCAGGACAACCTGTCCCTGTGGAAGACTGAGGTAAGGAGACTCGATGGAAGCGCCTGAGCTCTCCCATCCTTCTGGCTGACGTGATAGCCACCAAGAAGGCGGTCTCTCCACGACAGGTGAGGAGAGCACACCTGTGCATAGGTTGGAATGGCTTGCCCATGAGCTTTGCCAGTACCAGCAGTAGATCCCAGAGGTGGGGGTTCCTGACCTGGGAGGAAATGATCATGGGCCTTTGAAAGCGCCAGACCACCTTCTCATGCCATCGACTGCTTCCTGCCCGCGCCTGTAAGCGCAGAGATGGCTGCCAGGGTGCACCTTAGGGTCGTCGCACTAAGCCCTTGACTAGAAAGGGACCATAAATAGTCCAAGATGCTTGCCAAGGAACAGGAGGAAGGGTCCAAGCCCTTGTTCTGGCACCAAATGGAAAACCTTTTCCATTTGAAGGCATAGCATTTTCTGGTCGACTCACGGACGCCTCAACTACATTGAGGACCCGTCCGGAAAGACCCAAGGCCTGGAACTCTAGCCGCCAGGAACCAGGCGTCAGGTGCAGGGATTGAAGGTCCGGATGGAACACCTTCCCTGATTGACTGAGAGCAGGTCCGGGGCAGCTGGAAGCTGCCGCGGAGTCCTGGAGCTGAGACTGAGGAGATCTGTACCAGAACTGGCGAGGCCAGTCTGGGGCTATCAGAATCACCGCGCCTTGTCCCTCCTCGCCTTGAGAAGCACCTTGTGGATCAAGGAAATGGGGAAAGCGTAAGAGGCCCGGGTCCACTGCCTCGAGAAGGCATCCCCTGCAGCGAGCCCTGCTGAGGGGGGCGGCATGGAACAGACTCAGCTTCGCTGCCTCCTGAGGCAAACAGGTCCACCTGAGGTGTGCCCCAATGGGAGAACAGATGTGTACTACCTCCGCAGGAGAGACCACTGTGGATGCAGCCCCTATCCGGCTCAGGGCATCGGCCAGGGTGTTGGAGGCTCCTGCCACGTGAATGGCTGGGAGATCCCGCCTCCAGGCTACGCAGGAGTGACCAAATCGAGGAGCTTCCTTGCATAGAAGCATGGAGCGTGTCCCTGCCTGGCGGTTTAGATAGTACATGGTCGTGGTATTGTCCGTCTGGACTCGGACCACTTGACCCCGGAGGAACGGAGCAAGGGCGTGAGCTAGGCGGACCCTCGGGAGCTCCAGCAGGCTGATGTGGCATCGGGACTCCTGGGGACCAGAGGCCATGAGCCGTGTTCCCCAGATGGGCACCCAGCCCATCAGAGAGGCATCGGTCGAGCAGAGACCCCGCTCGGCTGGGCGGATTTAACGGGATGCCCTCCGCAAATGATCTGGAAACGGGTCCACCACTGAGAGCGTTTCCACATCCCTGTGTCACCGGACAAGCTGGTCCAACGATCGCAGCGTTGTGACCACTGGCTGGCCAGTCCCCACTGAAGGGGGACGATGTTCCAGCGGGCCCAACGGACCATGCTGGTGCAGGGCCGCCATGAGACCCAGGAGGCGCAGGAAGTCCCGGCAGGGGGCGCTCATTGCCCAACCAGAAATGATCGGGCAAAGGAGGAAAGAACCTCGGCCCTGTCCTCTGGCGCTCTGGCTCGAAGAGAGTCGAGCTGTGCCCCGATGAATAGAATCACCTGCTCGGCTCGAGTTCGACTTGGCCTCGTGATAAGGGAGGCCCAGTTGAGAGCAGACCTGAGGGCAGATCTCTGACCCACTCCGCCTTCCTGGAGGGAGCTGCTATCAGCCAGTCATCCAGGTAAGGGTACACTGGACTGCCGGCAAGAGAATGCTGTCATCACTGCCATGCATTTGGTGAAGACCCTGGGAGCTGGAGACAAGCCAAGGGCATGGCTTGTGAACTCAAGAGGGATCCTTCCGCCGGAAGCTTAAGGAATCTCTGGTGAGACGGACGGATAGGGACGGAAAAACGTCCCCTGCAAGTCCAGAGAGCAGAACCACACTGCTGCTCCAAGGATGGTATTATCTGAGCCAGAGTGCCCATCCTGAAGGATCGAGACCTTAGGAACTTGTTTAGGTCGTGTAGGTCGAGAATGGGGCGCCAGCCCCCCATCCGCTTCGGAACCAGGAAGTACCTGGACACAAACCCTGGGTCTGAAGGAGGGTCCACCACCTCTCTTATCACCTCCTTCTGGAGGAGGAGACGGCTGCCGGCTCGACGCAGCCGCCAGTGAGGCTGGGGATCCCATGCCTCCGGAGGGCTACTGCCTGAAGGGTGGTGCCTGCTCGAATTCCAGAGGCAGGCCTCTTCCCACCTTCAAGACCCACCTGTCCGTGGAAACAGCTTGATCAGGCGGAACGGAAGCTGAGTGGCCTCTAACGGGGGGACCTAGGGTAAGGTGACGGAATGGGGCGGCCACCCTCAGCCCGGCCACTGGGCAGGCTTGGAGGAGGGACCGGCCGAGGGACCTCCTGGGCCTTTTCCTCCCTGCCTCCTGTTAGAGGAAGCCCGGCGGCTTGGGTTAGATGCCAAGGCTGAGCCTGCTGGCCTGACGTTGCTGGGTCAAGGCCGGGGGCACAGAAGGACTAAAGGGCTTAGGCTGTGGTTTGCTGCCTTTGTCCTTCTGAGCGGAAGAGACCGAGTCCAAGGTAGTATTGGACTCTCGATCCTCTGCAGGTGACCTTCCACCCCAGGGTCAAGAGGTCAGTCCCAAAAAGGGAACATCCGGCCAACTTGTGCTGTATCCGGGTAAAGGTGGATATCCTCAGCTAAGCCCGCCGACGATAGCCACTCGCGGCCCACCGATCTGGCACATGAGTCCCCATATCCAAAGCAGTCTGGAGCTGCTGTTTGGCCACTGCCCCTGCCCTGGTCCGCACCTGCTTAACCGTAGTCTGCAGATCGGCGGGAAGATGAGGGATGACCTCATCCAGGGAGCCCAACAGGGCATGAGAAAAATGTGCCATGAGGACGGCCGAACTGGCCTGACGAAGGCCGAGAGAGGACGCAGCGTAGACTTTTCGCCCGACATAGTCCAATTTCTTGGACTCCTTGTCAGGAGGTTTGTCCACATCCCTGGCGTTGCCGGCGCGCCGGAAAACGCTGTCTGTAACCAACCCCTCAGCAGAGGGGTGTTCCGAAAAACCGGACAAGGAACCGGTAGGGACTGCATACTTCCTGGCCATCCTGGCCGAAGGCGCAGGGCAGGAAGCAGGGCGCTGCCAAAGCTCCAGTGCCGGACCCACTATGACCTCGGCCACCGGAAAGGCCTCCGTCGGAGAATCCCCTCGGTCCAGAATCTCCGTGAGGGGATACCTGGCCCGTTTGGAAACGGGTTCGAGCTCCATCCCGGTGGACTCCGAGATGAGCCGAAGCAGTCCTAGGAAGGACGACGGGCTATCGTCCATTGACTGACCTCCTGAAGACCAAGTCCAGTCGCTTGAGAAAAGGAGAATCATCTTCGGACTCGGAAGAGTCCTCAAGAGCTGCTCTCGGCCTGAGCCACCCCTTCACCTGCCGGAAGGTCGGTCGGGAGTGAGGGAACTGACAGCCGATGGGTAGACCCTTAGCCGACCGAGAATCCTTGGTCGGAGCCCCACTTTGTGGCTGTGGAGGCGGAGGTTCCACCGAATCGGTGGAGAAGTGGTTTTTGGCCAACAACCGCCCGGGATAGGCTCCTTGATAAGTCGAGGGTTGTGCCGCTGCCCGGTGACAGTTACTCAATGGCCGGGGGAAGGCGACGGGTCGGCTTATTCCCGGCCAGGAGGAGCTGTTGCAACATAAGGTCCTCGTACCGTCGACGTAATTTACGCCGAAGCCTCCCCTCATCCGAGGAGGAGGACGAGGACGAGCGGCGACGCCACTTACCGCGGTGCCGAGACCGAGACCGCCTATGACGGTGGGATCGGCTGGACCGCGAAGAGGTCCGAGACCGAGACCGAGAGTCCCGGAATTTCCGAGGTCGGTGCGGAGTGTCGGCCGGAACGGCACCCCTTCGCCGGATGGTCCATCCATGGCTCCGGAACCGAGGCACAGGCGAGCCCACGGGATCCTCAACTCCTCCCGAGGGAACCGGGGAGAGGGGAATCTCGGCTGCTAAAGGCGACAGCCCGTCCAATGGGTCGAGAAAAATCTCGACTTCATCGGTGGGAGTCTCGGTCAACTGACCTGACGGGGACACCATGAGGCCAGTGTCCGAAGCCGAGCGGTCGACCGAAGCCGACGGTCGACGGCCCGGGGAGAGGGACCTTTCCCGCTCCCAAGAGCGTCGACGGAGGGACTTACCCCTGTCCTCTTTTGGACCGAGAATAAGGTCCTCAGAGCGTAGGCCCTTCTCCTTAGTGGAGAGGGACAGACAAAGCTCCTTAAAAGAAGCCGTGTAAGAAGAGCCCAGAGAGAGCGGATAAATGCCGCGCCGAGGAAGATACGTGCCCGCTACCGCCTCCTCTTCGAGGGCGAGCCCATCCGCCGAGCTGATCCGCCGAGCCCGCCGCGCGGACACCGCCAACCGGGCCTCCTTGACTTCACCGGAGGGAATCGCTTCGGGCGCCCAGTTGCAATCGGGCAGCACGGTCTTCGAGGACGTAGGTCGGGAAAGATGAGCACAGGTCGAAGCCTGCGGGTCGTGTGCTCAGGCGCCTAGCAGTGACACACGTGAGTGTGGATCCGTCCGAGACATCTTCTGCCCGCATGGGCATCTCCAACCGGGAGTCGATTTGTCCTCAGTCATGAGGGATAGAAGACTGAAGTCTTTTCGCAAAATTTATTTTAAATCCGCAAACGGAGAAATAGGAACCTGTCTCAAACGCAGAGCGTTAAGGAGGGAACCTGAGCTTCCAAGCGGTAAGGAAGATCTGGCGTCATGGGGCGGAGCTGAGAGTTATACCACCCGGTTGGGTGGGAGGAGCAAGCTTGAAGACCTTCCGGCAAGATTTAAAGCGGCAAGGATACCTGCCAATGAGTGTGGATGAACAACATATCCATGTCCCTAGAATAAATCTGATGGATCTATGATACAGGGTGTCCAGCTTATTTAAGAGTGAGAGTGAGCAATGACCATAGAGAAAGTCAGCATAATCAATGAGGGATAGAAATGATGCCTGGATTAATCTTTGTTTGGAGTCTCTGGTAAGGTAGTGTTTTATTCTGTAAAATAGGCCAAGCCTTTGTCTCAACTTTTTTTAGTAGCTCTCCTGTATCCTAGTATCTCCTGAAGATCCTTCTCCAGATCCGATAACGAGGACTTCTGAAAGGTCACCATGTGTGAAACATAGTTCAGTGACCTGATGGCGCAGGTGGATGAGGCATACATTTTTCTGACGAATTGATCCAGCTGTTTTGAGTACTTGTCTGGCGGAGAAGCACTCAGGTGTTTGGGTTGAGCCAATCTGTCATGGGCAGCGGTAATGACCATGGAGTCTGCCTTAGGTTGTGCAGTGAGGTGAGAGACCCCTTCCAGGGGGAAATAAGTCCTATCAGCTTTGCGGGGAAACAGCTGGAATGGATGACAACTGTTGCCAAATGGTTGATGCAAGATCCTCGTGTGGTCCCATCCAAGGGGGGATGGGGAGGGGAGCCACACTAACAAGATCTAAGTGCTCTGGTCCAGTTCCTTGGACACCTAGCCACAAGTCTTCTGAATGGTCCTCAGAAGTTCCCAAAGGAAAAGTCCTCAGTGGGCGACTTAGAGGATGCCTTAGGTTGCGTTTCAACTGGAGAATGTGGGTTCTCACTGGTCAATGTCCAAATCTTCATCAGACTGATGACTTAGGCCTGCTAGGCAGGGAGGGGTCAATGCCAGTTTCCCTACCCTTGGGAGGAAGGGTGTCAGAGGCTTGGCTAGAGCGAACTGGGCTAGGAGGGGGCACCCTAGGCGGAAGGGGGTCCCCTTACAGAAGGCTGTGGTTGCAAGAGATCCAACAGAAGCTGCGACCATGTGTCCTTCCACCATGCTGGAATGGACTCACAGTCAGGCAATGAAGGAGGCGGGGGTGGGTGCTGGTACCCCGGAAACCCTGGAAAAGAGGGGTAACTGGTTGGCTGGTGCCAGTAAGGGTAGTGGTACATGCTCTGCCCCTGAAAGCCTGGTGCAGGGTATCCTGGCGCCGGATAGCCTGATATTGGATAGCCTGGTGTAGGATAGCCCAGTGTCGGGTAGCTTGGTGTGGGGTAGCCCTGTGTCGGCGGAACATAGCCCGGCGTCGGAGGAATGTTGTCCGGTAGAGGGCCTCCCGGCAGCGGAAAGTGGGGACCAGGAGGGTGCGCCAGGAAATCACTCGCAGGAGGAGCTGAAGGGCACACTGTAGGAGGTGCCAAAGGGCCGCTAGGGAGCAGCAAAGAAGCAGGCGTAGGGCTCGAAGGTCCCATGGCAGGAGGGTCCATACTTGGTCCACTAAGGTCCGGCGACAGATCCACAGAAGAAGGGGGTCCAGCGGCGGAATGGAACCTGGAAAAGGGGAAAGGTCCGGAAAGGTCCCCAATGAAAGGTCCAGAAGGGTATCCGATGGGAGAGACAAGTCGGGTACCAGTGGCGAATCCCTGGGGGTAGAGACAGACAGGGATGAAGGATCCCCCACGAGCACACTCTTCTGGGGTCGGGGTCCACAAGAGAGCCCGACAGAAGAGTAGACGCGATCACGCGGTCGATGGAAGAACCATCGAGCAACTTATTAGATGCGGCCGGGCTAACCATGGTGGAAATACCGTGGTCAGGCTGATCAGCCTGGGCCCGATGGCAGAGCCGAAGGGTGGCTTAATGGCGGTGTTCTGAACAGGAGACCTAACAACTACCTCTAGGGAGGCGACCCCCGACTGCCTGCTCACCTCGGCGGGGGGGCATTCAGTCCACCTGGGCAGACGAAGGCCCTGCAGATGGTATACTCACCGAAGTAGAAGTCCCCCCTTGATCGTCAATGGGTGTCTGGCTGGTCTTCCCATAAGGAGAACAGCTCCGCTCCCGGCGTCTCTCCTTGTCTTTCTTTCTTTTTTTGGGGACTGGTGAAGATGACCTTTCTCTCCACTCCTGAAGCTCCTTCTCCATGGAGGCCAGTATCTGGGTAAGAAGATGGACCCCGAGGGTCCTTCTGCGACGGGTGCGCATGGCCTGGTTGAACCCCTGGCAAATGGCACACTCAGCAGAGTTGTGCTTAGGGTCCAGGCAGAGGACACAGTGAGAATGATCGTCCCCGCGCAGGATGTGCATGCCGCATTTGGAGCGCTGCTTTTTGGTCCGAGACAACAGACACCATTTCTGGGATATTTTTTGAAGAAAGATATGAAAATGTCTGAAAAATTTTGAAAAAACCTATGGCGGGCAACTGATCGCTGTTCTACCACGTCTGTCGAAGAGTACTGAGAAACGCCGGGAAACAACTGGAGGGCAGGCACAGGACCGCTCCTTTTATAGCCATGCTCACGTCGCATCACCTGATGACGGGGGCAATCCCCGCTGAAGATTGCTAGCTACAAGTTTGCCGTGCGGACCTGACACCAGGGGGTGCAGTCCTATATGCAAAGACCTACTGCAGGAACCCTCTCGAACTAAGATTTCAGGTTACACCCACCCACCCATATATTATTCTATATTTTAATAATGCATTTCAGGTTATGCATGCTTTAACAATGTTGTCCATCTATGTGTTTTTGCCATTAATAAACAAGTAATTGTGTCCTATTTTTTTATTTTCAAGTCAAATCTGGATAGAAAGAGTATAATATTTTCAGAACCTTAACACACACTCAAAACCCATTCTGATGGATGAACGAGGCTTATTCACAGCTGTACTGTCAGCTGATAATCAAAAACTACACATTTCAAGGCTGGCCCCATGATGCCAGGCCAGTAGGTATGTAGCCACAATTGCATCTTAGTAGACCTGAGTTCACACCTGAAATTTTAAGAGAAAAGGCTGCAAGAGAGAGAGAGAGAGAGAGAGAGAGAGAGAGAATGAAAAAAGACAGAAGATGGTGCTATGGCAGTCCCAGTACTCTGTACTGACGTGAACAAAGCCAGGGTTTAGAAATCCCGATATGGGGCCCCAATGCCTGTTGTCACCACAGAGCCAGCCTTGAGATGTGTAGTTTTTGATGATCGGCTGGCACTGGCAGTATAGCCGACAGATTAAAGCAATTCAGAAGATGGATTATTTTTATTAACAGTTTGAAATGTAAAGGTGATAACTCACTAGTTTCAATGCACATACAAAACAATTATAGATGTAGAAATGTTGTAATAACACCATAAAACACACTTAATAAAACAGTCTATTTCCTATTTAACTTGTTTTGTAAAAAGAAGTTCCAGACGTTATTGGTCCTTGTAACATGGCAAAATTAATAGTGCAGAAAAGGAGCAAAACAATTGGTGAAAAGCCATCACGTGGTACACAAGCAACATGGCATTATGGCATGATAATGCTGTGTTGCTTGTGAAGTACAGCAAGTAGCCACAGGCGAAAAAGTAGCAGTGTGCAAAAAAACGAAAGTTAAAGAAGCCTTCAGGGCCTCACATGTCCCTTCTTCAGGTCAGAGGTTCACCTGAAGAAGAGACCTGTGAAGCCTCGAAAGCTTGTATATTATTCCATCTTTGTACAAGACATTTGTTGGTCCAATAATAGGTATCAACCCTTCCATCATTTCCTATTTAACCTGTTGGATTAAATACAGTCAAAGGAGGACCTAGGCCCTTGGTGACATCATTTCCTGTCAGGAGCCCAAAACATATGGCTGCCACTAGCCCTTAGTTACAGGGTGATTACATATGAATAACTCTGGACTGCAAAGATTCACAGATCATTTTGAATAAGTGTATGGTCATCTGAATTCATACAAACATTGGCAAGTTTGCAATCATCTGCATATTTTGTAATTTAACTGTGAATATCATTAGATAGGTCAGATACAAAAATCATAAGGGCCAGAACAGACCCCTGCAGAACACCACTTTCGACCTATTGCCAGGCTGATATATTTTTATTTTTTTATTTATTGAGTTCTAGGATTACGAACACTTTTGAGCCAGGGCTCTTTTACAAAGGTTCCGCGTCATTAGGTACAGTTTAGACAGAAACATTACTGGCAAAACATTTAATTGTTGTACAAACACATACTGCAGACGAGGAACACAAATTGAGGCAAACATTCAATAATGGGATGAGGAATGAGGTGAAAAAAGAAGAGAGAAGGAAAGAAGCGAAAAAGGGGAGGAGGGACAGCAAGGAAGAGGGGAGAGGAAGAGGGAGGGGAAAAGCAGCCTTTGTCAGACAAACAAAAAAGTAAAGTGCAGACATTGGGCATGGTTGGTGTCACATATGACCATTTATTATCACTCTTTGTTTCCTATCAGATAGCCAATTTGAAATCCACTTAATATCTATCTGGTCGATGTTATAATGCTGTAATTTTTGAATTAATGCCCAGTGTGAAGCAGAATCAAAGGCTTTTTTAAAGTCTAACAGGATAACATCACATGAGATACCCTTATCTATATTTTCACTGATGAAGTTATAAAAACGAACCAAATTTGTTGTGCAGGATCGCCCCTTTGTAAACCCATGCTGTGATTGATCTAAACCTGACACAACTAAACTCAGTTCATCCTTAATAATCCTTTCCAATATTTTACAAAAAATAGAAGTTAAGCTAATGGGCCGATAATGATCAAGGGAGCTCTTAGCACCTATTTTAAAAAGTGCAATCACATTGGCTTGTTTCAATTCATTTGGTAGTACTCCTGCATTAAGACATCTGTCATAGAGAATTTTGAGGGGAACACACAGATGATCTTTCATAATCGAAATTAAATTACCAGAAATACCGTCTGGACCTACAGAGGAACCTTTCTTTATTTATTTAGTTTATTTTTTATAGTATGCAATGGGATGTCAATTTTATTGACATTTTCCTTATCTGAAACTGTATGGTTATCCATATCACTACCTGTAGTAAAGGCTTTAAAGTGAGAGTTTAAAAATTCAGCCATACCCTTTGGATATTGGAAAACTGTATCGTCAGTAATAATTGTACCAACCCTGCATTACTGTTTTTTCATAGAATTAATATAACTAAACAACATTTTACAGTCTCCTTTTTTTGCATGTGCAGCCAAAGATCTTTCCATGTTTAATTTAGCCTTTCTTATTTCCTTTTTGCATTTGTTTTGAATTTTTTTTAATGCCATTTGTGTTCTTTCACATTTATTATTACGGTACTTCTTAAAAGACCTATTTTTCTTTTTGATTAGTTTCTGTAGTCTAATATTAAGCCATTTTGGATAAACACGAGATTTATTTTTATTTATTCTGGGTATAAATTTGATTACAGCATCCATAATGATAAAAGTGAAAGACTTCCATGCATCTTCTATACTGTCTAGGTTCAAACAAGCAGGTCAGTCAATGTCCGACAAATATTCACTAAGAGCTTGATGATTTGTTTTGTGAAAAGTGAACACTTCTGTAATATTAATTGATTTTTGGTAAGAATTATGAAGTACAAAACTCACAGAACAATGATCACTATTACTCAGTGGTGCTGTTTCAGTACATTGTTTGATGTCAATTGATTTGCTACACAAAACAATATCCAAAATAATGGAACCTCAAGTAGGAACTGTTACATGCTGAGTTAAATTCAGTTCTTTACATATATGCAGGAACTCTTTTGACATTTTGGACATTGCATAATTGTTTACCCAATTTATATCTCCCAGGTTTAAATCACCCATAAATAAGATATTCCCTAAATTGGCAGCTGCCACCATTTCAGACATAATTTCTTCTAATACATCTGGTTTAGAATTTGGTGGTCTATAGCACAGGCCCAAAGCAAGATTTTTATTATTCTGAAGTTTTATGTTCAACCATACAGTCTCTGTTGAACTAGACTCTTTTTTTAATTTTATTAGATATGTTGTGTGTTAACAGAGTGGAGGAAGTGAAGAAGGCGACATCGCCACCTTTTCGGTTTAACCTACTTAAATGAAATAAGAGTGTAACCTGGGATACATACTTCCCAAATCTGCTCAGTGGGCCACCATGTTTCAGTGATACCTATGATGTCATATTTTTCACTGCTTATCCTAATTCTTAGTTCATCCATTTTATTATATAAACTTCGTGCATTAAGCAGCAGGAACTTTAAATCGTAGTTAGGTATATATTTATTATTTTCCTGGTCTTTTAGTAGAGAATCAGATATATAGGTTTCCCCCAACCTTATTAGTTTAAACTGATCAAAGGGACCGGAGATTGAAAATTATGACAAATCCTAATTGCCCCATTTATTTAAATGCAAACCATCTCTGGCATATTTAGAAAAACTGTTGCTGAAATGCATCCAATGATCAATAAAAACTAAACTATTAGAAGAACACCAGTTTAGTAATCTGGCATTGATTCTCTCAATAGTTGTATTCTTTTCAAGTTTTGCTCGAGGAATAGGAAGGATGCCAGAAATAAAAATGTTGCGATCTTTTTTTTTTTTTTTAATTCTGTTCCCCAATTCAATCAGCTCAAAAACAAATATCTTTTTCATGTGTATAGTCTACATTATTTGTGAATAATGACATTTGATGGACTAGTAATAAGTGAGTCTACTCTAAGTGCTATATCTTCTATTCTAACACCAGGAAAACAAAACACTTGAACCTGATTACTCCCCAAATTGTTTATATAAGAGGTTAGGTGTTTTACAATTGAGTTACCTATTATGATAGTCGGAAGATTACCTATAATAGTTTCAGCATGTATACCTTGTTCCATTTGTACATGTTGTAATGTACTATATCTGTTATGAGATGAAATATCCTGATCAGTTTGGTTTAACAAAAGAGGGCGGTCCAATGGCACTGGGTGAATAAAACCAGCTCTTCTCCCTTTTTTATATTTTCTTTTTAAAATTGTTTCCCAATTATCATCAGAAAGGCAATCTCTACTTCTCTTGTTAGAGGCGGGGGGCAGAGAAACAGATTGACTAAATGTAGGTAATTGACTATTACCAATCTCTGACTCTTTGTAATTTGGTATAGTTAATGAAATAACAGCTTCAGCTGGGGGATGATGTTCACTCTCATTCATAGTGTTAGTAACTTTCAAAGGATTTATCTTCCATGTAGAATTAGAAACAACAGGAAGGTTTCTGACCATGTTATCCAGGAAATTTTCAAGCGCCTTAATTTCTCTGGCAGCCTGAAGTTCCTTAGCTAAGGCTAAAATTATTTTATTCATAGATGTCATTTCCAGACAGTAGGAACAACTTGTATATACTGGTAAACAAGAAACTGTTTCAACATTTTTTTTTGTTTGTTTTGTTTAACCAGGTATAGCACACTAAGCTGAAAGCTTTTTTTACAGAAGCGACCTGGGAGCACAAGGAGGTTAAGTGACTTGCTCAGGGTCACAAAGTAGGCAAGTGGAAGCTGTGGGATTCAAACTCAGGTCTGGTCTGCTAGATGTCACCAGATTTGCAGCTCAGAGCCTTAGACCACTGCGCTATACTGCCTCCTGAATAGTATATGATTATAGATAGTGCAGACTGATAATATATGTCCAGACTGAAGAGTAAACATATTTGTCTTCACAATAGCTTCACCCATTTTAGAACACCAAAACGCAGACTGTGCTTGTATAACCACGTAGTAATCTAAACAAACAGACACTTAACTGCAGATCCACAATTTGTCTATTCGCTATACAGCTATACCCACTGGATGCGCTTGACAGGCGCGCAGATACACGCGTATCTCCACGCGCTTGCCCTCGTGCTACCGCAGGCGTTTTGTAGCCAGGGACTCAGACGTCACAGATCACGTGACCAATACCGGCCATCCCTGACAACAAGCTGCAGGTACAGAACACTCAGTAAATTAAGTCTATATAGCCCCTGTATCTGAGAGTTGCCCCTCAGCAGAGTAATCAGTTACCACTCCTAGAGGTATCTGCATTCCTCAAATAGACATCCCTTAAAAGAACTATGCTTTCCTCCATTTAAAAAACACATATACAGGCCATTTTCTATTACAGTGAACATTTATAGCTATCCCCCTACCCTGCTTTCACTCGCTGCAAAGTAGCAAATATAGTAAATAGCACTACCCCGTCACTGTTGCCTGTCCCACAGCTTCCAGCTGTCTCACAGGCCAGTTTCGGAAGGTAGTGGTAGCAGAGATTTAGGTTTACACTTGTATGCTGCACCGCAAGCATTTTGTAGCCAGGGACCTGGACATCACAGATCACGTGACCAATACCGGGCATCCCTGACAACAAGCTGCAGGTACAGAACACTCAGTAAATTAAGTCTATATAGCTCCTGTATCTGAGAGTTCAAAGTGGAAAGTTCATCTTAAAGTGCTGCATGCTGCTATCAAAGTTACATTTTATGAATGAATGCAGCTTTTTTGTCACGCTCATGATTAAAGAGACAGAACACAAAATAATTACGCTTATAGGTGTTCTTTTTTTCTAACTATCCAATCCAGTACTATCTGATCCGATCCGGTTGTCAGAAACAAATGTCCGATATCCGGTAGAAATTTGATATCCATGCATCCCTAGTCATGTATATAAACCCCTCTACTGGGACAGAACAGATCAGATCAGTTTTGCCTTCAATTCAGTGAAGTCAGTTGCCTACTGACTGGTGTGATGAGTTTCTAGTTCACTGCTGTTTGCCTGAGAGAGAACTTACTGGGAGATTGTGTTTGCATTCATGTCTCCGATTGATGCTGATGTCAAGTTTATTTATCCTGACAAAGAAAACTGCTGGAACCAACTAACCCTGAAGATTTTTCTTTTCTGTACAAGTAATTGTCTCTTTTTTTTGTTTTGGATTACCTAAATAAAAAGAACAATGTATATCCTGCATTTTTATGCACCCTATCTACTGTTGTTGCATCTGTCTATTCCCACACCTTCACACTGAGGCACCCCAAACCAAGCATTGGCTATGTCCTCAGGAGCCAAGCATGCAGATGAAGTGACTTGAGCTCTGGATGGACCAGGGTTCCACGAGAATCAGAGTGGCACCCTTCATTTGCAGCTTGATGAGAAACCTCAGGGAGGGAATGCGTAAAGAAACCTCCCTTTCCAGGACAGGGACAATGCATCTCACCAGAAAACTCCAGGCCCTGGATCTAGTGAGCAAAAATGTGTCAGTTTTGCATTGACTGGGGACACAAAAAGGTCCATCTCTGGATGACTCCACCTGTTGAACAGGTCTTCTGTGACCTAAGTCAGCAGCTCACACTCATCCACTTTGAACTGTGACTGGCTGAGGTTGTCCACCAAGGCGTTTTGGATGCCTGGCGTATGGACGTCTGACAGTTCCAGACTGTAATCTAGAGCCCAGTACCAGACCCTCATGGCCTCCACGTACAGAGGGTAGGAATAGGTCCCCCCCCCTGCTTGTTGATGTAATAGACCACACTGAGGATGTCCCACTGCACCAACAGAGGACCTGGAGAGAGATGGTTCTGGAAGGCTTGTAAGGCAAACGGAACTGCCCACATTTCTAAAACATTTATGTGGAGGTGAGCCTGCCAGCAGGACCAGAGACCCTGAGTCTGATAAGGGCCTGGATGGGCTCCCCAACCCTGCTCGGAAGCATCCATAGTGAGGATTTGGTGAGGAGTGGGGATCAGAAAAGGAACCCCCCTTGAGGAGGTTGGCCGGGTTCATCCACCAGTGAAGCACTTTGCGCACTAGCAAGGAGACAAGGACAAGCTGATCTAAATCATCTGAGCGTTGATCCCACTGAACCCTGAGGGTTCACTGCAGCATCCTTATGTGCAACCTGGACAGAGGGACAGTTACAATGGCCATGGCCATAAGATCTAGTAGCCTGCAGAATGTTCTGGCTGAGAAGCACCTGCTCTGAGCCACCTCCTGTGCTTGGGCAACAAGGTGGTCTGCCCTGTTACGAGGAAGGAAGGCCTTGTCCTGAGTAGAGTCCAGGACTGCCCCATGTATTGCAGTCTCTGAGAAGGGGTCAGAACAGACATGGGCCGATTCATATACTGTTGGGTGGGGGGCAATGCAATTAGGGTGACAGGAAAATGTCGTGAGTGACAGGGGCGTGCTGGATTTCAAATCGCCCTGCACTCATGACCATTTTCACCGCCAACACTGTTCTCCTATGATCCACTCATGCCCGGACCCAGAGGAGGTTATATTTAGTGTCGGGGGGTGAAAAATACAACTGCTGTCTCTTGTCGCCCTACCTGGGTTGCGGCAGAAAGTACAGGCATGGCAATTGTGGGCGATGTGTTTCTGGCACCCCAATTTAAGGCGACCAGATTCATGTCACCACGACATGGGTGGACCAGTCGATTGACAGTAATGCCCAAGGAGTGCGACTACTGTGCAATCCGTTCTAGACTCAGCAACAGAAGCTCCCTGGACTGGGCATTCAGTAACCAGTTGTCCAGGTATGGGAAGACACAGAGGTCTTCACGCCGAAGTGCCACAGCCACTAAGCACTTCTTAAAAACCTGTGGCACAGAGGATAAGCCAAAGGGCAATATCCTGAACTGGTACTGCTCCCCCTGGAACAGGAACTGCAGATAGGGCATCAGAGGGAAGCAAACTAGAATATGCAGGTAGGCATCCTGCATATCGACGGAGCATAGCCAGTTGCCTTGCTTGAGCAGTGGGAGAAGACCGTGCAAAGTGACCATCCTGAACTTTTTGTACTTGATAAAAAGGTTCAGGTACTTAAGGTCTAGAATGGGCCTCAAGTCCTGTGTTCTTTTGGGAATCTGGAGTAGAACTCCTTGTTCCTTAGCTGCCTGGGCAGTGGTTCTATGGCCTGTTTGTGCAGCAAGAGGACCTCTTCCATGAGTACCTGTGTGTGTTCTGGAGGGTAAAATAAAGGGACTGAGGGAACCTCTGGGGCTGCTCTAAGAAGCTCGAGAGCATGTCCCTGTTCCATTATCTGCAGGATCCAACCATCTGTTGTGATGGTTCTCCATTGGGGCAAAAAGAGGAAGAACCTGCCTCCAGCCACCACCTCCTGGCTTGGGAAAGGAGGAGTGGGGTCTGGCAAGGATTCACGCAGAGGCTGAACCAGCGGCAGGTACCGCACTCCTGCCTCTGGGTTGATTGGCTGAGTGGCTGGCGAAGGAAGAGGGAGCAGGCAAGGCAGAGTTGGCACTGCATTTACCCTGAAGCGTGCCTTCGGGATCTGATTGTTGGGGTCCTCCGAAAAGGGGGAACGTGGTCTACTCCTGGGCTAGGTATGATATCAGGAATGGACAGACCAGATGGCCCTACCAGAAGTCTGCAGCTCATTAATAATGTCCTGAACATCTAGACCAAAATATTTGTGGCCCACAAAAGGGGCATTTAACACCTTTTGTTGGACATCATTGGCAAAGCCAGATACCCGCAGCAAGGAGTGCTGTCTGAGGCAGATGCCAGAGGCAGCTGCCCTGGTTGTAGTGTCAGCCATATCATACGATACTGGCTTTGAAGAGGTGCTTGCTAACATCCTCTGAGGCCTGGAGTATATTCAGGAGCTCTTGCTTAGGAGAGCCCTCAGGAAGGGTCTGAACAGTTGCCTTGCCCTTCCTCCAAAGGGTATTTTGGTACTTAATAAGGTGTGCAAAATAACTGGCAATCCAAAGGCCAAAGGTGTCTGAGGCGAAAGTCCTTCTGCCCTGCAGATCCAACCTTCTGGATTCCTGCTCAGGGGGCAGGGAGCTAAGGTGCTTAGGGGCCTTAGTCCTGTTGTGAGCTGCTTTAATGACCACAGAGTCAGGCTGGGACACATAGAAGGGCAGCCCTTAAGGCACCTGATAAAGCTTGCCAGACTTCCTAGGCATGGCTGGCACCATATTGGGCCTGTGCCAAGCTGCCATGGCTGCATCATTCAACGCTGGCAGCAAAAGAGGAATAATCTTAGGTGAAGACTCCGGGATCTCCAAGAAGTCCACCATATTCCTCCTGGTTTCATTCTCCTCCTCCTCAGTTTGAAACCCCATGGAGGAGGACAGATGCTTCATGACACTGAAAAAAGGAGGTGTCCTCTGGGGGAGGGACCAGGGAGTGTGCTTGACAGACTCCTTGCTCCCAGAGGGAATAGCGGACCTATCAGAAGTTTCCACATTAACTTTCTCCTCATCCTTCTCTTCCTCAGGGAGGATAAGATCAGGATGGTACTTCTCTTCGACGTTGGACTGCTCTGGAGTAGGGACCGATGAACACCACACTGACAACATAAGAGGGGTTGTAGGGTATGTGGGCCTAACAGGGGTCACCGCTGAAACAGCCAACGGCACAAACAACGATGGCCCGGGTCATGTTAACTGTTGAATTAGAGAAGTAGCAATGGAGGCTAAAATTGTAATGAGGTCAAGGGAAGGGAACCGTAGTCAACCCTGGTGGCCCGGGTCTGACGATGAACGGTAACTAAAGAGGCAACAGGCAGGCCTGGTGCCAATGGACCTCTAGGCTTGAGAGGTCTCAATGGTGGGGCAGGGGCTGACAACCCTTCCACAGCCCTCTGATGGGCGGGAGAGGAAACAACCATGGGGGGCCTGGAAGAAGCAGAGGCCTGCTTGGTGTGAGGTGCCAACACTGAAGCTGTCAACGGAGCAGTCCCAGAAGAGGAAGAATCCAGTGGGGACTGGGATCGCCGCTGGGAAGAAAAACAGTCCTTAGGCCAATCCTTATCCCATCAAGAGTGCTTTCCCCTCCCTCCCAAGGATTTGTACCAGGCCTTGGTGGTCTGTGAGCCTGTGGAGGACACCGCGATTGGACAGGGGGCCACGGAAGACCCCTGCTCTCTGCTGGCTACCGGTTGCTCCATGAGGAACTTCTGCAAGGCTTTCTTTCATTAGTGCCAGATGATGAGGTTGAATTTCTGGCAGGATTTGCAGGTGAGGGATGTTATGACTAGGCCCAAGACAGCAGACACAGGGCTGGTGTTCATCAGTGGAGGAAATCTTCTTTCCACAGTGAAAGCAATGGAAAAGAGCCAATGAAGAAGTAGTTCTCAACATAGAAAGGAGGAAAGAGTCACGTTTACATAAGTGATTTCATAACAAAAGAAAACAAAAGGTAAATAAAAAAATGGCGGTCAAACTGAGTGACTTCTGTGGAGTCTGTGAGTGAATAGTTGACAGGGGTAAAGAACTGAGGAGGGAGCAGAGCCGCCTGCACTTTTATAGGGTGAGTGACATCAGAGTTTGATGTCGCCGTGGGCAGCCTCTAGTAGCCTGCTGCAGAAAAGTTTCTGTGGAATCCTAGTGCCTGACAGCTGAGTTCCATAGGTATGATGTGATGACAGAGATATCCCCAAAGAAGATATAAACAATACAATAGCATGTCAGGTACTGATACAGTTATTCTCACTCTAGGTACAGGTGATATGGAGGGAAGACTGAAGAGACCTCTATAAAGGACACCTCCGCAGGAGGCTAGAGGAACCAAATCTCATTACATCGGTGCAAACATTCTTACATATTTTAAGCATAACTTCCTTCAATAAATGTCATGGTGCAAACATTTCATCTGTGTCTAGTCTGTAGCTAACCCATGTGTTCCAGATTTCCTCAAAGACATGCAGCAGGTTTAAATATATGTAAGACTGTTTTTCCAAACAATATATAGAGTCTATTAATACCTCCCAGTGTGTGAACATAGGTTTCTGTAGTTTCAGCCATAGCTTACGTATACCTTTTTTAGCCCCTGTGATTAAGATCAGTAAATGTTTTAGCTGTCTCCTCTTGAATCCACTGTCATCATGAGGGATAGACATGAGCACTTAAGACGGATAATCAGCCTCAGCACACTGTAAATGTCCTCGAGGACCTGGGAAATCCCTACACCCTCTACAGTACATCTCTCTTTCCTGACCCATGTACAGTGAAGCCCGCTAGGATCAAGCACAGTGTCACAGTTTCCCTACATGACAAAAGGGATTAACTCGCACTGAAATTTAATTGTTCCCTGCAGTAACTCTACTGCAAAATTCTGCAAAGTTGGGCTTCATCCTGGCAAGCTTTTATTTATTTATTTTATTTATCTATTCAGTCTTGGATTACAATACCTTTGAGCACAAGGCGCTCATTTGCAAAGGTTCCACATCAGTGGTGAAGAGTGAACAAATAAACAAAGGAGGTAAGACAAAGACAAGGTTTAAACAGACAGCAATAGTACATACTTTATATCTAGAATTAAAAACTTTAGAAAGGGAGGAGAAAGGAGCAAGGGAGGTATGAGGAGAGAAGAAGAAGAGGTGTAAGCAGCCAGAAGGCCTCGTCAGTACAAGAGTAGAATGTGAGGCCGGGTGCGGTAGTAGGGTGGGCAGGAGGTGGGGTGGTGGAGGGTAGGGCGAGGGTAGGAGGATATAGCAAAATTTGGAAGGGTAACGCTTTGAGGCGAATAGAAGAGGGAACTGGAGTGCACACAAGCGGTGGTATCATTAGGTGAAGCAGTCGCAGGAACTGTTGGTCGTAAGATGCTGATGGAGCTTGTGCTTGAAAGGTCCTAATTTTGGTATGGACAAGATTTCATTGGCAAGTGCATTGAGCCCAAGTGGGGCTCTGTATGTGAAAGAACGCTGCCCTTGAGATGTCCGGCACCTAGAAATATTCAGAGATTGATAGACTGAGCTTCGAGTGTGCTGGAAGCTGCAGTGAGGACTAAGGAGGTTGGCAATGCCAGGGGGCAAAAAGCAGAGAAGTGCTTTTTTAGCTTACAGGTATGTTTGCTACCGTATCCTTCCACTTAGTCGAAGTCAACCAGTTTGAGTGTACAGGTCACAAGTGTGGGTAAGGCATGCAGCACCAGTGAGAAGTCTGCATGCCTTATTTAATGCAATGGATATTCTACGGAGTGAAGTAGTAGCGGCACCATAGATAACCAAGCCATAGTTAACAGTAGGTAAGACAGTGCTGATAATTGCAGTTTTGAGGGCTTCGGGTGTCAAGCAGTGTTTATGTCTGTGGAGCAAACCAATCTTGATGTTGACAGCCCAAGCAACGTTATCGATGTGCTGTGTATAAGAAAGTGAGCAGTCCAGGGTTACTCCCAGATACTTGAAGTGTTGGATTTGCTCCAGTGGTACTTCCATGCAGTTCCTAACTGTAAGTGGTTGAGAAGAGATCTGTGCTTGCTACAGGTGCCACTAAACAACACAACTTTAGTTTTTTTGTAGTTACGGATCACTTTGTAAGAGTTGAACCAATCCTCAACTTCTACAAAACTATGCTGTAATTGATGTCCCAGTTGCTGTGGGTCAGGGTTACTAGTAAAGATGACAGCATCATCCGCATACAGTAGAATCTGTTGGTGGCAGGCCTGAGGGAGGTTGTTAAGGAAGATGCTGAATAACAAAGGCCTTAAATAGAGCCCTGCAGCACTCCTGAGTGGATAGGCAATTTGTATGAGGTAACATTTGCAATTTTCACCTGTTGGGAGCGACCATCCAAGTAACTCTAACTAATGTAACGTGTCAGAGGAGAGACCAATGGTGGCCAGTTGCTGAAGAAGAAGAGTATGGTGAACAGTGTGAAAGGCCTTTGTTCGGTCTATGAAGGCTGCACCCACTGAACTGCCTTTCTCAAGTGATTGATGTATGAAACCAGTGAATTCCAATAAAGCCTTGGTGGTACTATAACCTTTTCAGAATCCGTGTTGCTGTGGGCATTGGATTGAGTATTTTTCAAGGTAATCCATCCATTGGTCAGCAACTATGCGCTCGAGCGCCTTGGATAAAGGCAGGAGTATAGATATGAGCCTATAATTTGCATGTAAGGCTCGGTCCCCACTTTTATGTATGGGTGTCACTAGGGCAGACTTCCAGATTTTTTCAAATTGAGCCAGCTTCAATGAGAGGTTGGGAATCTTAGTTATGGGTTTCAGCAGTTCATCTAGTATGAGAGCAATGAGTTTAAGATCCAGCAAGTCTCCACTACTTCTAGACTTCCCAAGCACTTCGCATAGGTATTTCTTGGCTGTTAAAGAGACCTTTCATAGAAACATAGAATTTGACGGCAGATAAGGACCGCTTGGCCCACCTAGTCTGCCCATTTTCCTACCTAACAGATAAGCTGCAGATCCTAATTAACCAACAGCTTACTTCCTCCTACCCCCCACTAGGACTGCCATATGTCTGTCCCATGCATTCTTGAATTCCCCCACAGTTCTTGACTCTCGACCTCCTTAGGGAGGCTGTTCCATGCATCCACAACCCTCTCTGTGAAAAATACTTCCTCACGTACCTCTGAGCTCCCCCTCTATCTTCAAATTGTGCCCCTTGTTCTTGCACATCTTTTTTCTGAAGATGCCACCCTCTTGGACTCTGTTGATTCCCTTGAGGTACTTGAAAGTTTCTATCATGTCCCCTCTCTCCTTTCCTCAAGGGTATACATATTAAGCTCCTTTAGTCTTTCTTCGTATGTCTTCTGGTGCAGACCCTGCACCATTTTGGTTGCCCTCCTCTAGACAGCCTCCACTCTGTCTATGTCTTTGCGGAGATGGGGTCTCCAGAACTGCACACAGTACTCCAGATGGGGTCTCACCAACTGTCTGTACAGAGGGATAACAACTTCCTGTTTTCTACTATTGATGCCTCTCCCTATGCATCCCAATATCCCCCAGCCTTCCTTACTGCCTTCTCACATTGTTTGCCCACCTTTAGGTCATCTGATATAATTCGCCCTAGGTCCTTTCCATTTACGTTAAACGCGCACATGCGCAGGAAAGTTTGATATGCACTTGCAGGTGTGCCTCTCCCATCAATGACTGCCCCTTGAGCAGGCGTGGCGATCCTGCACCAATGGGTGCAGGAGCTCAGTATGACAGCGGTGTTCCTCTGCTTCAAGGACAGCACTGCTGCCATGCAGCGCCACCGTCCCCACTAGTCACGCGCTCCCCAGCGGCGTCACGCCACGCTGGGCCCACCCAGGCGTGGCTTGATATTTTGCCGACCGGGTGCCCAATCCCGTCGGCTCCACAGCCCCCAAGCCATCCTGCTGCCATGCTGGGAGCCCACCCCAGCGTGGCAAACAGTCACGTTTGTTTTGCCGACAGGGGTGCCCAATCCCGTCGGCTCTCAGCCACCACACACATCTTCTGCCACGCTGAACCCACCCCAGTGTGGCAAGCGTCACGTCATCTTTTTTTTAAACCTGTAAAATAAAAGCGGTCCCACGGCGAGTCTCCAGCCCCCTCCCACAACCGCACCACCACTGCGCCAGCCTCCCACACCCACACCCCCCACCCCATGCCTCCCGGACTCGGCCCCGGCGATCTTCGATGGACCGGGAACACGTCTGCACTCTTCAAAGCCGACCGCGAGAGCAGAAATGCGGTAAGCTGTATAATAGGGCTAGATAGGGGTTTCAACTTTATTGCATATCTCAGTCATTGTTTGGATTTTGCACCAAATTTTCACCATGGGTTTTGGACCCCTTCTCATGAGTGATGTCACTGTCGTGGCGTTATTTGGGCCGAAGGGTGATTTCGCAGGCACTGCGTAGTCACTGCACAAAATCACCCTTTGGCCTCAACAAATAACGGCATGACAGTGACATCATTCATGAGAAGGGTCCCAAAACCCCATGTTGAAAATTTGGTGCAAAAATTCCAAAAAATTACTGTTTTACGTGCGTGCGTTGCGCAGTTCCTACGCAGGCTCGTAGGTTCGCGTATTTTCAATATTTTCACTCCAGATTTTCAACATTGCCATTTTATCACACCTCTTATGAGTTGTACAGCTGTCATTTTTCACATTCTGCCCAAAATGTGTTTCTGCCCATGTAGCGCACAATGGCGCAGTCGGTGTGCGAACTCAATGTATGGGACACATTAATAAAATCACAGTGACACTGATCATGAGCAGAGGTCTTAAAATGGCTGTGCTGAAAATTTGGTAAAAAATTCCTAAAAATGACTGTTTTATGAGTCTGCGTTGCGCGAGTTCCTATACTGCCGTCGTAAGTTTCAGAATTTTCAATATTTTCACTCCAGATTTTCAACATTGCCATTTTACCACACCTCCTTATGAGCACTGCAGCTGTCATTTTCCACATCTTGCCCAAAGCGTGTTTCTACTCAATGTAGCGACAATGGCACAGTCGGTAAAGAACTCAGTGTATGGGATACATTAAGAAAAAATCACAGTGTCACTGTTCATGAGCGAGAGATCTTAAAATGGCTATGTTGAAAATCTGTGAAAAATTCCTACAAATAACTGTTTTACAAGCGTGCGTTGTGCAGTTCCTCATGCAGCTACGTAAGTTCGCAATTTCAATATTTTCACTCCAGATTTTCAACATTGCCATTTTACCACACCTCCCTGCGAGCAGTATAGCTGTCATTTTTCACATCCTGCCCAAAAACGCCTTTCCCATGTACCGCACAATGGTGCAGTTGGTGCGTAAATCAATGTATGGGACACAGTAAGAAAATCACAGTGACACTGTTCATTGCAGAGGTTTTAAAATGGCAATGTTGAAAATTTGGTGAGAAAATTCTAAAATGATTGTTTTACGCGCGTCGTTGCACAGCTCCACGCATGCTTCGTGGGTTTGCGAATTTTCAATATTTCCACCCAGATTTTCAACATTGGCATTTTACACTTCCTTATGAGCAGTACAGCTGTCATTTTCACATCCTGTCCAAAACGTGTTTCCGCCTATGTAGCGCACAATGGGGGTAACAAAAAGGTCATGCTGACAATTTATTGTGCAAATACCAGCAATCGCACAGGGCATTAGGGTAAAGCACCATACATGCCAAACACCACTGCAAATACCTGCAAGCGAACGTTCGGCACTGACAAATGCTTGTTACTGTTGTCAGTATCTCAACCCCCATTGTGTACTCTTGCCCTGGGTTTTTGTTTCCCAGGTGCATTACCTTGCACTTCTTTGCATTGAATCTGAGCTGCCATACATTTGACCATTCCTCCAACCTTGCCAAGTCCCTTCTCATCCCTTCCACTCCATCTGGTGCATCAACCCTGTTGCAGATCTTTGTGTCATCTGCAAAGAGACATACTTTCCCTTCCAGTTCCTCTGCAATGTCACTTATAAAGACATTAAAAAGGACCGGTTCCAGTACTGAACCCTGCAGTACCCCGCTAGCAACCCTCCTGTCTTCACTGTGGACTCCATTTACTACTACCCTTTGCGTCCTGTTGTCTATCCATTTTTTTATCCAGGCTACCACCTTGGGACCCACTCCAAGGCTGGCTAACTTGTGTATTAATCTTTTGTGTGGGACTGTATCAAATGCCTTGCTAAAATCTAGGTAAGCCATGTCCACAGCCCCTCCTTGGTCTACTACTTGGGTCACCCAGTCAAAGAAATCTATTAGATTCGTCTGACACGACCTTCCCATCGTGAATCCATGCTGCCAAGGGTCCTGTGCCTCACTGGCCTCTAGGTACTCAACAATTCTATTCTTCAGAAGTGATTCCATCATTTTACCTACCACTGAGGTCAAACTTAACTGGTCTGTAGTTTCCTGCCTCTGTCCTGCTCCCACTTTTGTGAAGAGGAATCACATCTGCCCCCCTCCAGTCCTCAGGTACCACCCCATCCTCCCATGATTTGTTAAAGAGAGTAGTTAGCGGTGTCAATAGTTCTACCCTTAGTTCTTTTAGAATTCTTGGGTGAATCCCATCAGGCCCCATTGCTTTGTCCACCTTCAATTTTATTAGTTCTTTCAGAACCCTTTCTTCTGTAAATGGACTGGTATCTGCCCTCGTCTTCAGAGTGTTTCTCTTGTTTGGTTTAGGTACCTCCCCCTCCTCTTCCTTTGTGAATACTGAGCAGAAATATTCGTTCAGTATCCCTGCTTTTTCATTGTCACCCTCTACCCACATTCCCTCCCCTTTATTAAGCCTCAGTATACCTCCTTTGGTCTTTCTTGGCTCCCTAATGTACCTATAAAAGGTCTTATCCCCCTTCTTAACAGAGTTGGCTATCCTTTCCTCGGTTTGGGCCTTTGCTATTCTGACTGCCTTCCCAGCCTCTTTCTGCTTTAACTGATAAAGTTCTCTGTCCTTCTCCTTCTGTGTTTCCTTATATTTCCTGAATGCTGTCCTTTTCTCCTTAACCTTCCCTGCCACCTCTTTTGAGAACCAGAGCAGTTTTTTCCTCCGTTGTGTTTTGTTGATTTGTTTTACACAAAGGCTTGTTGCCTCTGTGATGGCTGTTTTGATTACTCTCCATTGTTCCTCCACCCCTCTTTCTTGCCTGTTTGCTAGTGCTTTTCTGAGGCACTCTCTCATTTTACCAAAGTCAGCACTCCTAAAGTCCAATACTCTTGCCTTTGTATGGCTTGACTGTATGGCTGTGTTTATCGTGAACCACACTGTTTGGTGGTCGCTTGTTCCCAGATGGCTACCCACTTCTAAATCTGAGATTCTTGCTCCGTCCCCATTTGAGAGTACCAGGTCTAAGATTGCTCCTCCCGAGTGGGTTCCAGTACTAGCTGTCTGAGGCAAGCCCCCTGTAGGGCATCAAGAAAGACCCTGCTCTTGGATGTGCCTGCAGCAAAGGTGCTCCAGTTAACACCTGGCATATTCAGGTCCCCCATCAACAATATCTCCCCTTTTTCTGCCATTCTAAGGAAGCCTTCTATCATTTCCTTGTCCATTCCTTCCCCCTGAGATGGGGGTCTGTAGACAACCCCCATGCGGATTGTGGCGCCATTTCCTGTCTCCAGGGTGACCCAGAGTGTCTTATCTGCTCCCTGTTTACTCTTTAGTTCTGCTGCTTTGATCCCTTCCTTTACATAAAAAGCTACTCCTCCTCCTTCTCTTTTACCCTCCCTGTCCCTCCTGTAGATTGTGTATCCTGGTATGTTGACATCCCAGTCATGGTTCTCTGTGTACCATATTTCTGTGACTGCCACAATATCCAAGCAACCCTCTTCCATCAAGGCCACTAGTTCAGGGAGCTTGTTACACAGATTATGGGCATTGGTACTCATCACCCTCCACTTTTTGATGATCTTACCCCTTTTAGCCCCGTTCCTGTCCTTACTGCCTTTGCCTTTTTTTACATTTACTTCTGGCCTGCTCCCTAATGATGACTCTACCTTGGTGTTTACCTCAATAATTACTGTTTGTGGGGGGAGGCTGGGATTTCCCTGCTCCTTTTCAGTGCCTCCCCCCTTGGCTAGTTTAAATGCTTGCCAATGAAGCATTTAAACCTCTAACCTAGGATCCTGGTTCCCCTCCTGGACAGATGCAGACAATCACGCCAGTATAGGTCTGCATCCCTCCTGGTGGCTCCCCAGTCCCCAATGAAGCCAAAACCCTGAGCTCCACACCAGTATTTCAACCATTCACTGAATTCCCTGGTGAGGAGTACCCTAGCATCACCCTTGCCATAGACAGGCAGCACCTCCAAGAAGGTTACTGTATGCGCTACTTGTCTAAGGCCCCTCCCCAACTCTACAAACTCCTCTTGCACTGCTCTGATCCCATTCCTAGCCAGGTCATTTGTCCCTAGGTGGACAATAACATCCAGCTCCCTCCCTCGTGAAGGTGCTTCCATGATCCTAAGGATTCGCTTCCTGTCCCTCCAAGCCGTGGCGCCAGGCAGGCACCTTACCTCCCTTTCCCATTTCTACCCCAATGATTGAGTCCCCACCAGGAGTTGTTTCCTTCCCTGTGGGGTCTCATGCCACCCTCCTGTGGGTCTCCTTTGTGAAGGTTCCAGCATCCTCCTTGGTCTCCACTGCAGGTGCCTCCATAGAGGAAACCACTATCCACCAGAAGAGCGAATGAATTGTGGAGAGGTACAGCTGAGGGGATGCAACTCTGTTCCACCACCCTCTCCTCCTTGAGCCCACCCTGGTCCAGCCTCTCCTCTTTCTTGGCAACCTCTGAGGTAGTGACATGGCCTGGTGGACCCTGGGTGGGGGAGGAGGTTTCTCGAATCCTAGCCAGGTCAGCCCGGAGATGGGCAACCTCCTCCCTCAGACCAGAGAGGTGCCTGCAAATAGGGCAGCATCGCAGCCTCCAGAATGTCTCCTGGAACACTGCCACCCCATAGCCATTGCACTGCACCACTCCTATCATGTCTTATTTTGTGTCCCCTCTCCTGTTTTTCTGTATGCTTACTCTCTCCTCTCCTTACAACTCTCACCCTCCCTATTCTGGGACAGTAAATTTCTATATTCTTCAGTAGCCTCCTCCTTCCTTGCTCAGTGTCAGACCACCAGCAGCCTGGGGGGAGAGTGAGCTACTTTTTTCCTTTAGGGTTGACCAAACCAATGTTTCTCTATGATCCTTCCCTTCCTCCTGCCAAACAGGAAGTTCCTGTTGACAGTCAAATCCAGTGGCTACAAAAGTAGAACTGGCTTAGGGTGGGTGGGTGGAGAGGAGAGGTGGGATGGAGGGCAATTAGTAAGAAAAAGGCTAGCAACAAGAAGTTGTAATTTGAGTCACCTGTTTTATAGTGTCTAAGCCACACCCCCAATTAAGCTCTCTCTCCTCCTACTGGTTTAGCAAAGTAAACTGATACAGAACCCTTCCCAGCACAGAACACACACCAACTTTCTTTCTTTTTTTTTTAAACCCTAAATAAGGCCCCTTCTACTTCTAATAAAGTATATGTTTGCTTAAACTCAACAGACACTGACTCCTGCTAAGATATAAGTGTTAAATTATTAAGAAAATGTAGCTTCTTTTAGTTAGCTATTTTCTGCTCTACAAGCAAGGCTAGTAACAAGAAGTTGTAATTTGAGTCACCTGCTTTTATAGTGTCTAAGCCACTCTAAAGTAAAAGGGAAAAGAAGTTATTGGCCTCTCCTCAAGACTGTGTGTAGGGGAAGGGGAGGAATTATCAAAGAAGTCTGGGGGGAGGACACCTCTCAGATCAGTGAAAGCATTGTTAAAAACATTTGCTATGGTAAGAGGGTCCAAAGTAGGGGTACCTTCAATGTTTTGCATTGAGGGCGAAATTTTTGGTACTTTGCTGGTAACCGCTTTACTGTTGTTCCAGAAATTCTTACTATCCCCCCCAAGAATCTGTAAGCATTTCCCGGTGGGATTTGGCTTTCTCGAGGCAGATTGCCCTTGTGCATTCATTTGTGACTTTTTTATATTACTGCATGTCCACTTGTCTGCCCCTATTTCTTGCACGGTGCCAGAGGTGATCCCTGTGTTTCATCCTGGAGATAAGTTCAGAGGTTATCCAGGAGTTTGTGGTGCCACGAACTTTCATCTTTTTGTAGGGAGCACGGATGTTGCAGGCAGTATGGAAAATGCTGAAAGAAATGCTCCAAGGCTAGGTTGATGTCACTGGTGGTGTCTAGTAATGACCAGTCTAGATTTCTCAGGTGCTGTTTGAAAGGCTTAAGGTGCCCATGTTTCAGCACCCTACAAAAATACTGTCTGAGGAGGAGGCTTGTGGAATTTGTTAGTTGAGCAGCAGGTAATGGGGGACCATATCTGGAGTACTGTGTACAGTTCTGGAGACCCCATATCCGCAAGAACATAGACAGGGTGGAGGCTGTTCAGAGGATGGCAACCAAAATGATGCAGGTTTTTTTTCACAAAGAGGGTTGTGGATGCATGGAACGGCCTTCCGGAGGAGGTTGTGGAGTCAAAATCAGTGGTGGAATTCAAGCATGCATGGGACAGTCATAAGGCAATTCTAGGGGTTGGGGGGTAGGAAGAAGTAGGCTGCTAGTTAACTAGGATCTGCAGCTTATCCAGTAGGTAGGGAAATGGGCAGACTGGGTGGGCCAAGCGGTCCTTATCTGCTGTCAAATTCTATGCTTCTGTGTAGGGTCTGCATCAGAAGACATATAAAAAAGACTAAAGGAACTAAAGATGTATAGCCTAGTGGAGGGGGGGGGCATGATAGAAACTTTCAAATACCTCAAGGGAATCAACAAAGTCCAAGAGGGTAGCATCTTTCAGAAAAAGAGATGTGCAAAAACAAGGGTGCACAATTTGAAGATAGAGGGGGGATGGCTCAGAGGTAATGTGAGGAAGTATTTCTTCACAGAGAGGGTTGTGGATACATGGAACAGCCTTCCTGAGGAGGTCGTAGAGTCAAAAACAGTGGGGGAATTCAAGAATGCATGTGACAGACATAAGGCAATTCTAGTTGTGGGTAGGAGGAGATAGGCTGTTGGTTAACTAGGATCTGCAGCTTGTCCATTAAGTAGGGAAATGGGCAGACAAGGTGGGCCAAGCGGTCTTTATCTGCCATCAAATTCTGTTTCTATGTTTCTAGTGTATCCGGGTGCACTATCATGTTTGAAATATGATCCGGTCTGTTCAAGCTTCACTGTAGTTTGACTGAACCACCTGAGTCCTTAAGAAGCAGGAGTGATATTTCTGGATTGACACTTCCAGGAAAACTCCCTAATGTAGGGTGTCATTGTTAATTTATTTATTTAATTTTATTTATTAGCTTTTGGTGACTGGGTATGTGCATTTGGGCAATAACCCTGCCTATTTTAAAGCACGACCTGGGAGAGCACAAGATATAGGCATACCAAAAAACACAGTTTGAATACAAAACAGTCCTTAAATGTTTATAATAGTTCCAGGAGAGTACAGGTGTACAAACAAACACAGGTCAAATACAAAAACAGTCCTAAAATGCTTACAGTAGTTACCCCCACAGGGAGAGTCAGGGAATTACACATGCAAGTAGTAGCCATCTTCACAGGAATGATAAGGACGGGTGACAAACCAGGTAATGCACTTGAAGTTAGGAAAACCAAGTAATGCTAGACAGGAAAAAGCAGGAATAGAGGGCCCAGGGGAGGTTAGGAATAGTCACAGAAATTGAGTGCATAAAGGTAGGAGAAAAGTGCAGTCTTAAAGGAGGAGTGCGATAAGGAGCACTTTAAACTGGCAGGCGGGGAGTTCCAGAATTTGGGGGCAAAATGGGAGAATGCTTGCTCCCACATTTTTGCTGGGCAGTGTGGAACTCAGAACAGAGGAGAGTTTGAAGACCTCAGAGTGCAGGAGTGAAGCATAGAGGTAAGCATAGCCCCCAGACAGGCAGGGCGGGGCGTTCTTGGTCATGGAGTCGATGAAACAACCCAGAAAGAAGGAACACAGGGATCTGGGGGACAGCCAATGCAGGGTGGAGTACAAGAGGCAATGGTGAGTAAGGCGAGGGGGCCAATAGGACAAATCTACACATGATGTTGTATGTGGTGTCCGATTTATGAAGAATACCAGCATTGGTGTGGGAAGGATAGGGAGGGCATACTGTAGCCTAGGGAGCAGGATACCTCTAGCTACAGAGATCCAGGCAGCAGAGGTTAGGGAGTGACGCAAGTGGTAGGGGGCACCAATCTTAATGTTAACAGATCTGCATACCTCATTTACATGAGAGGAGAATTCAAGTACGGGATCCAGTGTCACTCCAAGGTATTTGAAGGAGTCAGTGGACATGACTACTGACCCATCACAGCAAAGCACACAAAGTTTAGGGGACTCGGCAAGGACTTTTCTAGAGGAGCCGAAGAGCATGGCCAGAGTCTTGGGTAGACCAAGGATTAGGGAGTTAGAGGAGAGCCAGAACTGAATCTGTTGGAACGCAGATGACAGGTGAACATTAAAGTCAGCGATGGAATGAGAGGTAGCGTAGAGCACCAAGTCATTAGCATACATGATGGAGAGAGAGTGGGGAAAGGAAGTGGGACTATTATTAATAATGATGGAGAAGAGCAAAGGTCCCAGGACAGACTCTTGCGGGACGCCGCAGGAGATGGAAGCCAGAGATGAAAGAACCTTACAGAAGGAGACGGATTGGGATCGACTGATGAAGTAGCTACTGAACCAGGATAAGGTGGATCCAGAGGCACCAAGTGAATGCAGTTTGTACATAGCAGTGGGTGATTAACCAAGTCAAAAGCTTTGGTGAGGTCAATGAACACAGCACCAGTAAGTAGGCCTCTGTCCATGTTGGACTTACCCTCACTGGTGAATAGGGTGAGGGCAGTAGTGGTGCTGTGTCCAGCCCTGAAACCATGTTGAACAGGGGAATGAAGATTGAAATTTAGTAAATGAGCAGAGATCTGGTGGTGAATAAGTTTCTCCAAAATCTTGCCGAGGGTAGGCAGTAAAGCTATGGGCTGATAATTAGACAGGACTTTAGGGTCATCTTTCTTGAACACCAGAATAACCCTGGCACATTTCCAGGCTGATGGCACCATGGAGGAGCAGATGGACAGATTAAACAGCCTAGTAATGGGGGTAGCTAGGACAGGGGCAGCAAGTCTAAGGATCATGGGTTCAACACCATCCGGCCCAGTGCTGCCGTGAGCAGAAATGGACTGTAGTAACCTAAGAACCTCCAGACGCGTGATGTGGGAGAGCACCAGGGCAGGAGGAGCATCAGGAGGTGCTGGAGTAGGGGGGCCTCAAGATGCCAAAGGGGAGATACTGTTTTAGGAACCTCGGTAAAAAGGGAGTTAAAGGCATTGGCAATAGTACAGGGGTTACTGCAAAGAGTATCATTAATTAGCATGTCTTTGGGAGTCTGCGGCTTGGTATTCCCCAAGATTGCGTTAATCTGGTTCCAGTACCTCTTTGAGTCAGAGGCTGAGGAATGGAGGAGTTCCCGGTACTGGTTGCTCTTGGCAGCCTGAACCTCTTTCTTACAAGTGTTAAGAAAATACAGGTTACTCACCTGTAACAGGAGTTCTAGGAATGGTATATGTTGTTCATCCACACTGTCTGACAGGTATCCTTGCCGCTTTAAATCTTGCCGGAAGGTCTTCAAGCTGGCTCCTCCCACCCACCCGGGTGGTAAGACTCTCGGCTCCGCTCCATGATGCCAGATCTGGCTGCTGGGAAGCTCAGGTTAAAGGCCAAGTCGCGACGTTGAGAAATGGAGATGAACAATACTACCATTCCTAGAACTCCTGTTACAGGTGAGTAACCTGTATTTCTAGGGACATGGATATGTTGTTCATCCACACTGTCTGGCAGACTCCTACCCAGTTCTCCAGGAGGAGGGAGGCAGGCGCACACCCCTACTTGGGAATAGAGACTGGAGAGCAGGCCCCAAAGCCAGCATCCCGAGGCGTGACTCAAGGTCGATGTGGTAATGGGTGATGAGGTGTGTGCTGACTTCCAAATAGCAGCCCTGCAGATTTCCTGGATAGGGCGTCCCTGGAAGCAGCCACCGATGCAACAGTATGGCGGGTAGAATGGGCTCTTATCCCTCTGGGGCTCCATGCCCGCCACCTATAACAGAGATCTATGCAGGAGGTGACCCACCTGCCTCATCGTCCGCTTGGGCTGCAGGTCTGCCAGGTGCGACTTCAGGTAGGTGACAAACAGCTGGCGAACCTCTCCCGAATTTCAGCCGTGCGCTCCTTATAAGTAAGCAAAAGCGCCCTTCTAGGGTCCAGAGTATGGAGCCTATATTGGCCCTCCGAGTGTGATTGGGGTAGAACACGGCAGAGTCAACACCTGGTTAAGGTGAAACTCGACATCACCTTCGAAGGAATTTGGTGGGGGCGCAGGGACAACCTTGTCCCTGTGGAGAGACCAGGTAAGGAGACTCGATGCAGAGCACTGGGCTCTCCCATCCTTCTGGCTGGCGTATAGCCACCAGGAAGGCGGTCTTCCACGACAGGTGAGAGAGTTCACACCTGTGCATTGGTTGTAATGGCTTACGCCCATGAGCTTTGCCAGTACCAGCATTAGATCCCACGGAGGTGGAGGTTCTCACCAGAGGGAAATGTGATTAAGGCCTTTGAAAAAGCGTAGACCACCTTCTCCTGCGCCATCGACTGCTTCCTGCCCGCCCCCGGTAAGCAGAGATGGCTGCCAGGTCTGTAAGGGTCGCGACCCAAGCCCTTGCTGAGAAAGGGACCAAAGGTAGTCCAATATGCTCACCAAGGAACAGGAGGAAGGGTCCAGGCCCTTGCCCTGGCAACAAATGAAAAATCTCTTCCATTTGAAGGTGTAGCATTTTTCTGGTCGACTCCTTGCGGGACGCCTCAACTATGTTGAGGACCTCGTCGGAAAGACCCAAGGCCTGGAACTCTAGCCGCTCAGGAACCAGGCCATCAGGTGCAGGGATTGAAGGTCCAGATGGAATACCTTCCCTGATTGACTGAGAACAGGTCGGCGAACTGGAAGCTGCCTCGGAGCCTGGAGCTGAGGCTGAGGAGATCTGGGTACCAGTACTGGCGGGCCAGTCTGGGGCTATCAGAATCACCTGCACCTTGTCCCTCCTTGCTTTGAGAAGCACCTTGTGCATCAAGGGAACGGGGAAAGGTGTGAGAGGCCCGGGTCCACGGCCCCGAGAGGCAGCCCTGCAGCGATCCCTGCTGAGGGGGCCAGGGCATGGAACAGCCTCAGCCGCATTCTCCCTGGAGGCAAACAGGTCCACCTGAGGTGTGCCCCAATGGGAGAATAGATCTTGTACTACCTCCGGCAGGAGAGACCACTCGTGGGACACAGCCCCTATCCGGCTTAGGGCATCAGCCAGGGTGCTGGAGGCTCCTGCCACATGAATGGCTAGCAGATCCATGCGTACGAGTGACCAGATGCGGAGAGCTTCCTTGCATAGAAGCATGGAACGCATCCCGCCCTGGCGGTTTAGATAGTACATGGTCGTGGTGTTGTCCGTCTGGACCCGGAAAACTTGACCCCGAAGAAACAGAGCAAAGGCGGTGAGAGCTAGGTGGACCGCTCGGAGCTCCAGCAGGTTGATGTGGCATCGGGACTCCCGCGGGGACCAGAGGCCGTGCGCTCGGTGTTCCCCCAGATGGGCACCCCAACCCATCAGAGAGGCATCGATCGATGAAGAGCCCCGTCGGCTAGAGGGCGGACAAGCAGGATGCCCTCCTGCAGATGGTGGAACAGTCCACCACTGGAGGCGTTCCACATCCTCTGGGTCACCGTCACTAGCTGGTCAATGGATGCAGCAGTGGGACCACTGGCTGGCCAGCCCCCACTGAAAGGGGCGCATGTTCCAGCGGGCCCAACGGACCACGCTGGTACAGGCCGCCATGAGACCCAGGAGGCGCAGGAAGTCCTGGGCAGGGCAAAATTGCCCAACCAGAAATGATTGGGCAAAGCAGGAAAGAACCTCGGCCCTGTCCGCCGGGAGCCATGCTCTGGCTCGAAGAGAGTCGAGCTCTGCCCCAATGAAAAGAATCACCTGCTTCGGCTCGAGTTCCGACTTGGCCTCGTTGATGAGGAGGCCGACCTGAGAGCAAACCTGGAGGGCCAGATCTCTGGACCGCTCCACCTCCTGTCTGGAGGGGGCTGCTATCAGCCAATCGTCCAGGTAAGGGTAAACCGGACCCTCACATGAGAATGCTGTCACCACTGCCATGCATTTGGTGAAGACCCTGGGAGCTGGAGATAAGCCGAAGGGCATGGCTTGGAACTCAAAAAGGGATCCCTCCGCTCGAAAGCGAAGGAACCTCTGATGTGACGGACGGATAGGGACGTGAAAGAACGCATCCTGCAGGTCCAGAGAGCAGAACCACACGCCGTCTTCCAAGGATGGTATTATCTGAGCCAGAGTGACCATCCTGAAGGTTTGAGACCTTAGGAACCTGTTTAGGTCGTGTAGGTCGAGAATGGGGCGCCAGCCCCCTGTCCGTTTTGGAACCAGGAAGTACCTGGACACGAACCCCGGGTCTGAAGGAGGGTCCACCACCTCTCTTATCACCTCTTTCTCGAGGAGGAGAGCGATGTCGGCTCAGCAGGCTGACAAGCCAGATTGATCCCGAGGCCCGCCCGGTCGACAGCAACTCTGAAGGGGTGGGGCCTGCTAGAACTCCCAGAGGCAGGCCCTTTCCCACCACCTCCAACACCCACCGGTCTGTGGTGATAGCAGGTCCAGGCGGAAAAGAAAGTGGCGTGGTCGCGCATGGGGGCACCTGGGTGAAGCGGCGGGGTTGGGGCGACACCCCTCAACCCGTCACTGGGCAGGCTTGGAGGAAGGACCGGCCGAGGGGACCTCTAGAGCCTTCCTCCTTGCTTCCTGGAGGAGGCCGAGGCTTGGGTTTGGGATGCAAGCTCGAGCCTGCTGGCCCTGACATTGCTGAGGCGGACGTGCATCAGCGCAGAGGGATGAAAGGGCTTAGGCTGCAACCATCTGCTGTCCTTCTGTGTGGATGAGACCCGAGTCCAGGTAGCATTGGACTTCTCGATCCTCTGCAGGTGACCTTCCACCCCAGGGCGAAGAGGTTGGTCCCCAGGAAGGGACATCCGCCAACAGCCTGGGTATCTGAACTGAAGGTGGATATCCTCAGCCATGCCCGACGGCGCATAGCCACTACGGCCGCTCTGACCTGGCACATGAGTCTCAATGTCCAGAGCAGTCTGAAGCTGCTGTTTGGCCACTGCCCTGCCATGGTCCCGCACCTGCCTGACTGTGGTCTGCAGGTCCGCGGAAGATGAGGAACTACCTCGTCAGGGGCCCAACAGGGCATGAGAGAAATGTGTCAAATCTGGCCAGTTACTGGCCTGGCGAAGCCGAGGAGGGGCTTGTAGCGTAGACTTTGCGCCCGGCATGAGTCAATTTCTTGGACTCCTTGTCAGGAGGTTTGTCCCGTCCTAGCGTTCAGTCGCACTGACGCTGTCGGTAACTAGCCCCTCGCTGAGGTGTTCCAAAACCGGACAAGGAACCGTTGGGACTGACTTCCTGGTCATCCTGGCCAAGGCGCAGGACAGGAAGCAGGCGTACCAGGCTCGGCCGGGCCCACTATGGCCTCGGCCACCAGAAGAGCCTCCGTGAGAGGATCCTCTGGTCCAGTATCTCCGTGAGGGGTACCTGGCCGCTTAGACACAGGTTCAAGCTTCATCCCGGTAGACTCCGAGATGAGCGGAAGCAATCAGATAGGACAGAGGCTATCGTCCATGAAACTGACCTCCAGAGGACTCCAAGTCTACCGCCTGGAGAAAGGGAGGAATCACCGTCGGACTCTGGAAGAGTCCATGAAACTGCCTCGGGCCTGGGCCATCCTCCACCTGCTGAGGTCGATCAGGAGTGAGGGTAACAAACAACCTATGGGGCAGTCCTAGAGCCGACCGAGAGTTCTTGGTGGACCCCAAATAACGGCTGTGGAGGTTCCACATAATCGGTTGGAGCAACTGGTTTTGGCAGACAACCGGCCTGGGAACGGAAGCTCCTCGGGTGAGCGGGGTTGTTTTGGCGCTCGGTGACAACAACTTAATGGCTGCTGGGGGCAGCGGGCGTCGGTTGTTTCCAGTCGAAGCGCCCGTTATACATGAGGTCGCTTGTATCGGCGTAACCGTGAAGCCTCTCCTAAATCCGAGGAGGAGGACGAGGACGAGCAGCAGCGCTGCTTACCACGGTGCCGAGACCGAGACCGCCTATGATGGCGGGATCGGCTGGACCGCAAAGAAGTCCGAGACCGAGACCGAGAACCTCGGCTTTTCCGAGGACGGTGCTAGGAGGGGACAGGTGGAACCGGCTCTCCCCTCGGCTCGGAGGGTTCACCCGAGGGCTCCGGAACCGGAGGCACTGGCAAGCCCACGGGATCCTCAACTCCCACCAGAGGAACCGGTGAGAGAGGATTTTCGGCTTCGCCAGTCGACAACCCATCCAACAGGTCGAGAAAGATCTCGACTGCGTTGACAGGAGTCTCGGTCAACTGACCTGCCGGGAACACCATGAGACCAGTGGCCGAAGCCGAACGATCGGCCGAAGTCGATGGCCGACAACTCGGGGAGAGGGACCCTTCCCGCGCCCAAGAGCGTCGACGGAGGGACTTACCCTTGTCTTTCTTCTTGGACCGAGAAGAAGGTCCAGCACACATGGTCCCTCTCCTCTAGTGGAGAGGACAGGACACTCCTTAAAGGAAGCTGTAAAGAGGAACCCAGGAGAGCGGGATAAATGCAGCGGCCGATAGCGCGCACGCGCCTCCTCTTTGAGGGTGATCATCTGCTCTAGCTGATCCGCCAAGCCCGCTGCCGTGGAAACCGCCGGCCGGCTCTTTTGACTTCACGGAGGAAAAGCGTTTCTCAGAGCCCCCAGTTGTAGCGGGCAGCACGGTCTTCGAGGGCGTGGGCTGAGAAGGAAGAGCACAGGTCGCAAGCCTGCGGGTCGTGCTCAAGGCCTAAACAGTAGACACACATGGAGTGCGGATCCGTCCGAGACATCTTCTGCCCACAAGGGCATCTCTGAAAACCGGGAGTCAATTTGTCAATCGCAGCCGCGATGGATAGAAGACCGAAGTCTAGAAATGCAAAAACTTTTAAATTCGGAAAACCGAAGAATTAGGAACCAGTCTTATACGCAGAGCGTTAAGGAGGGAACCTGAGCTTCCAAGCGGTAAGGAAGATCTAGCGTCATGGGGCGGAGCCGAGAGTTTTACCACCCGGGTGGGTGGGAGGAGCCAGCTTGAAGACCTTCCGGCAAGATTTAAAGCGGCAAGGATACCTGCCAGACAGTGTGGATGAACAACATATCCATGTCCCTAGAATGCACGATACTCAGCAAAGTCAACCTGATTAGAGAAGGATTTCCATTCTGACCAAGGTTTGTCACGCAGCTTGAGCAGTTGCAGGAGATGCTGCTTCAGCCACTTGGTCACCTTCCCTCTGACCCTCTGCGTACAGAATGGAATGTGCTTATTCTGTAAGGCCAGTAAAGTCATGTTGAAATAGTTGGTAGCCAGGTTGATATCATTGGTAGTAAATAGGGGAGACCAGTCAGCATGCTTTAGATCATGTAGGAACACAGCAGGGTCAAGTTTGGAAAAGTCAGCAAAGGACAAAACTTTGGGAGGATACGAGGAAGGGGATTTTATTTATTTATTTATTAGAGCATCGGTTTACAGACCTTTGAGTCATAGAGTCATCTACAAAGGCACCTCGTCAAGACAGCAATACATCACAGCAAACAAAACAGTGCAGTACATAACGCTTAGAGTCCAAGCAAGGGCTGTTAGCGACAATTAAAGAATAACTAGAGCAAAGGAAAATCTGAGAGAGTGAAGAGGGACAGAGGGTGGTAAAAGGTTAGGACAGGGAAAGATCAATAGAACAGACTCAAGATCAGGGCATGGAGGTCAACCAGAGTTCTAAGGAAGCAGGACACTGGCAACAGTAAGCAGGACAATGGTCATCACAGGAGACTGAAGCTAAATTCAGGTAGGATATGTGCTAGGCAAGTTGGTGTAATGGCAACACGTACTGGAGAAACAAAATAACCTGCAGATGAGAAATTAAGCAGAGACAATAAAGACACCAAGTATCCCTACCAGATCACGTGATAGCCTGAATATTTAAAGAAAGCCAGCTAAGGGTGGGAGGGTATTGGGGAGCATCCGTGTAACGCCTGCGGGGAATGCTCTGAGGAGATAAGAGGAGCAGCTCAGAATGCCTGTGCTGAAGTTAAAGCAGGGTCAGAGCAGCCCTAAATAAAATAAATAAAATTCTGGAGGCTACAGAAAAGGAATCTACTCTGATTTGGATCCTACTGAGAGCTGCTCTAATAGGAGTTAATTAATTAGACTAAGGGAGTGAGCTACTCTGATAAAATTATTTAGCCTCAGGGAGTGAATTAATTCATGTCAGTGAGGATCCCAAAATTGATAAAAATTAGAAAATATCCCTTAAATAGAAGTAGGTGGTAGTAAAGAATAAAATTGCCCTGCTGCGTAGATTTAAAAGTATATAGCAGCGGACAAGAAATCCAGTTCAAAGTGCAGCTTGCAGCACAAAGAGAAATGGCTTATAGGCAGGCAATATGCATCTCAACCAATGCAGGGTATCCCAGTCTGCCTGGAGTTCAATGCTCCACCTCTGCAGCAATTAGTCAGTAGTTTCCTGTACAAAGTGCCCCAGTGCCCTGTACAAGGCTCTCACTAAATGTGTTCCCACCCCTCCTGACTGATGGTGTTTAATTTTGGCCATTAAGTCTGGCAGTTTTTCATGGAAGTGTCTGAACAGTGGGCCCTTATTCCATATGCAGGTCTGAACCTGCAGGTATTGAAAATGATCAGTCAGACTCGCAGGCAACTGAATTATCTTGGACAGTTTGGTGCTGAAGCACACCAGTGGTGTCCACAAACAGATGCAAGTACTTTCAGGCTCAGATTATTACACCGTGTCAGAAAGGGGGTTAGCACACTCAACATACAGGTCTGATACATCTGAAGGGCTTTTACCTATATCTATTTGTTGAAAATTTCAGAGAATACCTTTGAGCGCAAATGCTCTTTTACAAAGGTTCCACGACAATAAAGTGCAGTTACATAAGAACTTACCGTAACAATAGATTTTCGAGGGGATCTTCTGCAGCAGACCATCACACATAGGACTCTGCTGTCAGGCACTAGGACCACACAGAAACTTTCTAGCTAGCAGGCTACCAGAGGGGGCCACCAACCTCTGACGCCACTCTCTGACATCAGCTACCCTATGTGTGTGGGTGATCCCCGTATCCTCCCCAGTTCTCCCACCAAAGACCCCAGAATAACCGACTAAGGGAACAGATGAGGAACCTGAGGTTCAAGGATAAAAACAGAAAAGGGAAAACTGAAGGTCTCCTCTTGGAGAGGAAGGATAATAGGCCAAGGGGGAAGGAGAGAGGGAAAAGCAATGCCTGCTGCAAGAGATCCCCTCGAAGATCCACTATTACAGTAAGTTCTTACATAACTATACCATCTAACTTAGGGGAATCTCTTGCAAAAGGCCATCACACGTAGGACAAGTACCAAGCAGTTCCAGATCTGACAGCACTAGCAGACTGGTTCGAGGTAAAAGCACCTAAGAAAGAAGACCCTGTAACACAGCCAGGCCAAAACTGGTGCTGCACCCTGAGGCGATCTCCAAACTGTAGTGCTTGGTGAAAATGTGGACTGAACTCCAAGTGACTGCTGCGCAAATCTCTCCAGCTGAAACATTATGGAAACAGGCTACCGAGGCAACCATACCTCTGGTGGAGTGGCCGTGAATAACTCCCGGAAGGTCCTTGCCATACTTCCCGTAACAAAAAATAATGCAATTTGCCAACCATTTGGACAAGCACTGCTTAGAAACGAGTGCACTCTCTTTCCCTGGGGTGAACAAAACAAACTGAGAGGTCTTCCTAACCTCTTTAGTCCTGCGCATATAATAATGCAAAATTCTGTCTGGACCAGTGACACAGAGGGCTGAGGCATTCTGCATTGCCTTGTGTCACGCCGGCAATCAAGGTGCAGAGTTAGAGCCTCGAATTAGGTTGGAAGCCAGCACGGGGCGGGCAGGATTGAGCAACCTAACAGCAGCTCTCCTCCCGGAGCTGTTGCCCCCCCTGTAAATTTTGCTGCCACTGGGTGAAGGACCGTGGCAGCACAGCGGAGGAGGTGGCACGTCGGGAGGATGTCAAAGTGATGGCATGTACATGCTTCCACACTATGGAAAGCCCAACATGGGGAGACGGGATTAAAAAGAACTATAAAATATAAATAAAAAATATATAATACTAAATTCTATGCACATCAAAAGTGTGGAGCAATGCTTCCCCTGGATTGGCATGCTCCAGAAAATATACGGGGAAACGAATGGATTGGGTCAAAGAAAACTCAGATACCACCTTAGGGAGAAACTGGAGACTAGTACGTAAAGACACCCTAAAGTAACAACAACCAAAAATAATACTTTCTAAACTCGTGGTCAGTTCAAATGGAAGCAGGGTGAGCTTTTCCAACCAAAATTGAGGTCCTAAGCTGGGATGGGATTATGAATTGGGGGTTTCAAATGCAGAATACCTTGTAAGAAGGTATAGGCCAAATCTAGTTGAGACACTGATCGACAATCAACGGGTACATGATATGCGGAGATGGCAGACAGGTGTACCTTGATGGAAGAGTATTTCAGGCCAGAGTCTGAAAGGGAGAAGTACTCCAGGATCTGATTAACCGGACAAGTGAAGGGATCCAGGCAGTGCAAAGCTGACCAAATGGAGAAGCACTTCCACTTCATGGAGTAAGCGGCTCTGGTGGAAGGCTTGCGAGACGCCATTAAGACCTCTGCCACCTTGGGAGAAATCCCAAAGTGAGAAATTACTTTGTCCTCAGAAGCCATGCATGAAGATGGAACAACTTGAGGTCCGGATGGACCAGGGAGCCCTGATCCTAGGACAGCAAGCCTGTGCACAGTGGCAGGGCACTGGGGGTTCTGCCGCCAGTTGCTGGAGCAGAGAGAACCAAATCTGACGAGGCAGAAATGGAGCAATGAGGATCATGGTCACCCCCCTCCATTTGCAGCTTGATGAGAACTCGCTGGAGAAGACAGAAGGGAGGAAAAGCATACAGAAACCTCCCTCTCCAGGAGAGTGTCAATGTGTCTTGCCAGAAAACTCCAGGCCCTGAAGCAACCAAGCAGAAAAGCCTCAGTTTTGCGTTCGGTGGGGATGCAAAAAGTCCAACTGTGGTCGACCCCAGCAGTTGAACAGATCTTTCACTACGGAAGGCAGGAGCTCCCACTCGTGCACCCGAGTCTACGACCAACTTCAGCTGTCCACTAAAACGTTTTGCACACCTGGGACATGATATGCCTGAAGGATGAAAGCCATAGTCCAGTGGCCAATACCAGACTCACATCATCTCCTGACACAGAGGATATGAGTGGGTTCCCCTCTACTTATTGATGTAGTGGACTATGCTGATGTTGTCTGTCTGGACCAACAGCGGGCCCGGGGAGAACCATGTCTGGAAGGCCTCAGGGGCGTGCAGAACAGCCCTCATCTCCAGAACATTTATGTGAAAATATCCCTCAGCTGCGGACCACACCCCCTGGGTCTGGTGCTCTCCCAGATAAGCTCCCCATCCTGAGTTGGACGCGTTCACGGTCAGGATTTGCTGAGGAGGGGGGATATGGAAGGGCACCCCACGGAGGAGGTTGCTAGGATCCAGCCACTGCAACTGGACCTTCTTTATGGGGTCCGAGACCAAGACCATTTGGTCAAGATCATATGTATGCTGATCCCACTTTTCCCTGAATGTCCACTGAGGGATTCTCATGTGCAGCCTGGCTAGAGGGACAGTGACTATGGCAGTCGCCATGTGACCCAGGAGACGTAGAAATACACAAGCTGGGACATGATGAAAGGAGTACAGCAGTCTGGTCAGCTTCATCAAGAAATCTGCCCTGTCCTGGGGAAGGAAGGCCATGCCCAGGACAGCCCCAATATACTGAAGGTGGTGGAAGGGTGACAGGAACAACTTGGCCAGACTGATGGTCAAATTGAGGTCCTGAAAAGGGCAGAGGGTGTGTTCCATGGTCAGCAGAAAGCTCTCCATGGACGGGCCTGCTAGAAGCCAATCTTCCAGGTAGGGAAAAACATTGAATCCCTGGCACTGGAGGGGCAGCTGCTACCACTGCCAGGCACTTGGTAAAAACCCTGGGGGCTGAGGACAAGCTAAAAGGGAAAGCCTGAAATTGGAAGTGAGCTCCCTGGAAGTGAAAGTACATATGCGCCTGTGAGATGCGCATATCTTGATGTGAAGGTACGTATCTTGCATGTCCAAGGAACAGATACAGTCCTCCTGATGTAACACGGAAAGAAGGCTCTGCAGCGTGACCATTCTGAATTTCTTGTATTGAATGGATAGACTGAGTTCGCTGAGGTCTCCCGTGCACTTGGAGACCAGGAAGAAATGCGAGTAGTACCCCTGTCCCTGTTGGGGGACGGGGACTGGCTCTACAGCCTGCTTTTGAACAAGGGCATGGATTTCCTCCCACATCCGGCGTACATGATGGGGCAGGGAGTGGGACACAGATGGGGGGGTGGTCTAGAGGTCATTCCAGGAACTCCAGAGAGTGACCTGTTCAATTAACTAAAGTACCCAACACTGATGTGATCTCCCTCCACTTGGGCAGGTGGAGGAAGAAACAATCCCCTACCACCATCTCCTGCCCTGCCTGAGGGAGGAGGTCGGGCAACGAGGCAGGAGGGAGGAGCGGATACAGGTGGGATTTCTGGTCCCCCTCTGGGGATTTTGCTAACGGGGGCCACTGGGGCATGCAAGGCAGAACTGTTGCGTCTCCCCAGGGTTCTAGCTGGCTGTCAGGCTTGGCAGGGAGGCTGAAAATGAAAGGGCTGCTTCTGGGTAGGCCTGGGCTTGGAATGCTAAAAGGAGTGGATGGATCTAATGGCCCTCCCTGAGGCCTGAAGCTTAGTGAGGATGTCCTCCACGTTGCCGCCAAACAGCAGGGAGCCCCTGAAAGGGGCATTCAGGATGGATTGCTGCACATCCTACGCAAACCCAGAGACCATGAGCCAAGAATACCGGTGAAGGCAGATGCCGTGCCCTAGCCGACGCGCATCCACTGTATCGTAGGTGGTTCTGAGAAGGCAGTCACCGATGTCGGAGACAGCTTTGAGGTTGTCCTGCAATTCCTTCTTGGGCGCTCCCTCTGGGAGGGAAAGGACGACTTCCTGGACCTTGTCCTACAGGGAATTCTGATATTGCAGCATGTGGCCAAGGTAGTTGAGGACCCAGATGGCAAGAGTGGAATAAGTAAACATCCATTTGCGGAAAAGAACCAAACAGCGGGACTCCCGGTCTGGGGACAGGGAGCTAAGGTGTTTCGGCCGTTTGAAGCACCCATGGGCAGCACTGATGATCACTGAGTCTGCCTGAGCCTGTTCCCCCCAAAAAGGCCTACCCTCTGGGGCATGATAAAACCTGTCTTCCTTATGAGACATAGCCGGGAGAAGATGGGGCCATTGACAGGCCGCCATCATCACATCTTCATAAGCATCAATAAGCGGGGGAACCACCACATGTGGGGCATCAGGCTTGCACAGGCAAATGAGCAACCACTACGTTGAGGATCCTGCTCCTCTGGAGCCTAAGCCCGCCATACAGCCCGGATGCGCATGTGACCCAGAAAGGAGAGGTCGTTCCGGAGGGGACTGTAGAACATCTTTAGGTGTGAGACCCTTCAGAAGACCTGGAGAAGGAGGAAGCCCAATACATCGTCCCTTCATTCCCAGAGTCAGGGAGGACCACGTCTGGGTGGACTAGTCCCTTCATCAGTCGGGCAAACAGGGAAAAAGCCAGTCAGGGGAGACATTAGGGGCAGGAGACATAGACCCCTGCAGAGGTTCCAGCAGTGGAGATGGAGGGGCTAGCGGCAGCACCCGAGAACGCAAGACCCCCTCCCCAAAAGGAAGACACCAGGCCCTGAATATCCACCCTGATCAGCGTAGGGCCTGACGGCGGTGGATAAGGGTAATCCGGGGAGCCCATGGTGTAGAGAGAAGAAAGGCAGGATAAGGCCCTGTAAGAACCAGGTGACGGTAATACGGACCCTCTGGGACAGGCCGTTGAGGGCCCTGCGGCTCAGCAGATGTCACTGGGGCCAGCGAAGAGCAAGCCCCATGTGGGGTAGATTGAGGACTGGGAGCTGGTGAAAAACCAATCTCCAGAAGGGGGGTGCAGACCGATGTAAGGTGCCCGACGCCGGGGGGCATGTGACGGGAGAGGTGATGAAGGTGCCCTGCATCCGTGGAATCCGCACCGGTGGGAGAACTGTCAACAGGGCCACTCTGCTGTATACCTGAGGAAGTGATGGGCATAAACAGCATGGGCCTGGTGGGCTGGGAGGATCCCTGGCCCGACACTCCACTGCCAGTAACTGTAATACTGGCGGGAGGAGGTGGGGGGAGCATTGGTGGGATGCGGGGTCAACAAACCAGAGGAGGTGGACCCTGACGGGGCCGTGTGAGAGTGCGGCAACCACAATCGGGAAGATCAAGACTGGGACCGCTGCTTCTCTTTGTCCCGGTGCTTGCGCTTCCCACTAAGTTTGTCCCGGGGTTTGGCTGGAACTGAACCTGAGAACTGGGCCTGAGTGGTCGGAAGTTGGGCCTGGGAGGCCGGAGAAGATAATGCCTGCAGCTCCTGTTCCACTAAGGCGGCCTTCAGATTGAGTAAGTGCCCTTCGAAGGTCAACCGACAGCAGCGCCAAGTGGCAGTGTTGAACCTCTGGCAGAACTCACAAGACGAGATGTCATGGTCCAGGCCTAGGCAAAAAAGGCAAGCTGCATAGCTGTCCTTCTTGGGAATTTTCTGGTTGCAGGCACATGTATTCCGATGCTCTAATGTCGATGAGGAAGGAGAAGAAGACATAAAAGGGAAGAAAAAAACATTGAAAGATGGGGAAATAAGACTTACGGTTCCGGTATGGCGGTCTGCGCACACGAACTGAAACACTCCCACTAGGCTAAACATTAAAAGGGCATAAATTGAGCTAAAGACCTCTAATTTCAGCCTTTAAATAGGCAAGAAACATTTCAGACCGTCGCCCGCAAGCTTCGAGATGGCAAAACAAAACCGGAACAGATTTCAACCATTTGCTGAAATGACTGAGGGAGATGACTGCATGTCTGACAATGGCGAACAAAGTAATAGCCCCTCTACAGCCTCAGATATTAAAAAATTTACCTCCTCCAGCAGAACAAAAAGCTGTATGAGAAAACAATCAGAAACTAACTTGTAGGCTATACTGCAGGCGATTGCAGATTTTAGGGGAGAGGTTCGTGAGTCGCTGCAAGACCTTAAGACCGAAATAAGCACACTACAAGGGCGTATGACTTAGGCAGACCACAACATTTCCTTGAACACCACCAGACTAGACAATTTGGAGGAGACAATGAAAACCATAGCGGCGGAACAACTGGCAATTTCCATCCACCAGGAAGATGCTGAAAACCGCAGTAGGAGGAGGAACATACGAATGTTTGCACTACCTGAAAACGAAGAGGGAAACAATTCCAGGGCCTTTACAGATTACCTCTTGCAGTTACTGCTCGATCTGGATCCTGATTTCCATCTGGAAATTGAGAGGGCCTATAGGGCACTCCGCCCAAAGCCTTCACGACCAGAAGCAAGGCCCTACTCCTTTGCCATTAGATTCCTCAGTTACCAAACAAAGGAAACTATTTTAAGGAAAGCCTGGCAAAAGGGCAGGGTAATGTGGGGTCAACAAAGGCTATTGTTCAATAATGATTATGCCCCAGCCACTCAGAAGCTAAGAAGAGACTATAGTTCACTCTTCCCTATGCTCCAAGCCCAGAAGATACGCTTTCGAACCCCATATCTGGCAATGTTAACTGTGTTCCTACCATCTGGCCAACATACTTATAACTCAGCCATAGAAGCAGCAACTGATCTTTTGAAGAGGGGTATAATCAACGAAAAAATGGCAGACACAGTTAAAAATCAACTAGGACAAGCTAACCAGATGGAACAGAAAGGACTCCAGGCATTGCAACTGCAAATAACAGATCTTAAAGCGACTACAGTAGTTTAGGAATCTGACTTTGCCCACCTGAAAAACGCCAGAATGTGGGGTAATTGCCTCTTGTTTCAGTTTTGGTCTTGGGTACCTCCGATGATGACAATGGGGGCTATGGGTGAGCAGGGGGATGAAAGAGCTGAGGGGCATCTCTTAGAGATTCAGGCAACACTAACCTATTTCAATTGTTTCCTTAATTGTTTGGCTAATTGTCTTTGGGTTGCTATTTTGGATCACTTATAGCTCCTGCATGGTGCAGAATTTTTTCAAGCTAAGGCATGGAGACTATGGCCTTCTCCTCGTTGTAATCGTGATTTGTTCACCGCTCCTCGAGGGGCCTTTTCCCCACCTCAGGGTCGGCAGGTATAAGCCTGCACCAAATCATTTAGGAGGATCCGGTCCAGACCGATGAGAGGCTAGATGCTACATACATAAGAAAGGAAAATGTTAATATTATGAAGGCTGAACAAATAATATTTCAGCCCATGTGACATGCATAGTCCTAGTTTTCCTTTTAAACTACAGATCGTAACTGAGTTACAAGACTAAGATAAATGGTATATAATACTGTGCTCTTCTCTATGATTACCTGGGAAAGTTTGGAAACTTGTATATTTACAGGACTTTCAACGCACTGATTTACCTCAAGTGAAATGCGGGGGTGGGGATGGATGGATAGACAGTTTAAAATTTTGGACAGCAAATGAAACCTAAGCTAGAGGTTTAGGCTGTAATTCTGACATTGCCCACTAGAGGTCACCCTCCCTCTTTCTTAAGGCAAATGAGTAAAATAAAGCCATACAATTAGATCATTAGATGGGAAGCTTCTCGGATAAGGCATGAAAATGCCACCAGGCATACCGTTTCCTTTATGGAATAGAATTTACTCCATTCTATTTGGGGCCAACCATACTTGTGCTGGGTACCACCATTGCCCAGATACAGTATAATGCTCCAGACTCCTCTCCTGCTTCTAATGGAGACAAGGGCAGGGGGTTGCAGCGGGAGCTCCAGTTGAGCACCTCCCAAATGGGAGTCATTTTGTATAAAGTTTTTATTAAAGTTAATGGATTAAGTATAGTTATTGTGTACAAGTAGTTCAGTTATGCTACATTATTAAGGGAGTTAAAAGAACAAGGGGGGAGGGGTATCTTGGCTTTCAATTACAGAGCTTGTGTTTTTATATTATTGAATAGCCTAATCATAAGTCATTTAATTCATTTAGTTCTTAATATAGTAAATGGGTATGTTTTGGTAAAAACATGCTTAATAAAGGATAACTGGATGGCCGGATACAACATAGGGGAAGGGGGAGGGGGAAGGGATAATAAATACACGAGTCAAGAGTTTGTTAAGATTAAATCATGTTTATTGTTATATTGCATATACATAGGACAGTGGATTCTCCACAATGGTTTCTGGACCGCCAACCTTTCAGGGGAATGGTCTGGAAAGAACAAATCTTCTACCACCTAGGGGAATGGAAAATACAGATAGTTTCAAAAGAAATAATGATGCCAGTTGATCCAATTAAAATTATTTCACTAAATATTAATGGGCTCCATGACCCTAGAAAAAGGTCCCGCCTAAAACAATACCTGAACAAACAGAAGGCAGACCTCATTTACCTTCAGGAAACTCATCTTTCTGACTTAGAGCACAAGAAGTTGGCCTGGGGTGATAAGATACAGGGTTATAGCCTCCTCACATCCAAGGGGTAGGAAACAAGGGGCAGCAATTTTAATTCCAGCAACAACCCCTTTGGAAATACAAAAAAAAACATGTCCATGCCCAGGGCCGTTATGTAATTGTACAGACCCTTTTATATGGCCATATAATTACCCTGGCTAGAGTTTATTCCCCCCCTCAGACAAGATTCCCAATACTGAAGGGCTTTTTGTCCACATTGTTAGATAACCTTCAGGGTCAATTGATCATTGGGGCGGGGGGTTCAATATGGCATTATCCCCACATTTAGATAGCTGTAATCAACAGACTCGTAGGAAAAATGCTACAGTTAAAAAATTTAAAAGAACATTGGAACACCTGGGCATTATTGATGTGTGGAGACGGTTATTCCCCTCTACCCCAGGTTATACATATTATTCACCACGGTTTAAATCATACTCCCACCTGGATTATTTTATGATGACATGTGAGCATTTCACATCAGTCCAGGACATGACAATAGGTTTAAAATTACTATCCGACCACCACCCTTTAATCTTGAAATTAGATACGGGTCAGAAAGGAAGAGGACCTTAAGGAGATTAAACCCATTAACATTAAAAGATACGGAATTCCAGGAGACAATTAAAAAAAGAATACACCAATTTTATACAGAAAATGAATCACAGGAAATTACGGAGGAAATACAATGGAATGCCATGAAGGCAACGCTGAGGGGGGGAGATCATAGCGTATACCTCAAAGGAAAATAAAGAGAGGGAGGCAAGGCAACTTGAACTATCAGAACAGCTGCTGAACTACCAGATGTTATATAGAGAGGGTGATACTGAATTACTTCAAAAAATTAGGGTTACAAAGGCGAAGTTACAGAAAATTATAGATAACAAAATACAACAATCATAAATATATTTAAGACAAATTGTCCATGAGGGTGGGGCTAGGGAAGCTCAGAGATTGGCTCAGAAACATAGAGCTAGGAAAACTACCTCCACAATTTTGAAACTTAGAAACCCTTATACGGGTACAACACACCATTTGGATGCTCATATATTGCAGACCTTTTCAGAGTACTACACAGATCTATATTCCCTGGAAACACCTCCCGAACTGCCAGAAATATCACATTTTCTGGATCAAATAACCCTATCCATCCTCTCTTCCTCTCAAATTCATAGTTTGGAAGCACCCAAAACTCAACTGGAAATTCAGGAGGCTATCACAAACTTGAACCTGGGAAGGAGCCCAGGACCTGATGGTTTTATATCCGAGTAGCACAAGATTTCTAAAAAGGAATTCACCCCGAAATTACATACTTCATTTGCTGAGATAACCCAAGAGGGAGTCCCTCCACCATCGTGGGATTACGCCACCATCACCCCAATACCTATACCAAATAAAGATTATTCGGACCCGGCATCTTATAGACCTATTTCTATTTTAAACGTTGACTATAAGATTTATACAGCTATTTGGGCACCCAGACTTGAATCTATTCTGCCAAAGATTATATCACCAGATCAGTCAGGGTTTATCAAGAATAGGAGTACTATGGACAATGTCCATAGGACCCTAATACTGCAGGAATATGTAAAGACAAGGAAAACCCCATCCGTTTTCATTAGTTTGGATGCCGAAAAGGCTTTCGACAGAGTCAATTTGCCATTTTTCTGGAAGACTCTTGAGGCTTTCCACTTCCTGGCTCCATTCATCACTTATCTTAAACTATATAGATCCCCAAGGACCTACATGCGAGTAAATGGGAATCTATCCTCACCGATTAAACTAAATAGAGGCACAAGACAAGGTTGTCCCCTATCACCTATCTATTCGCATTATATTTGGAACCACTTGCAGCAAGGTTGAGGTATACGATCCCCGTAGAAGGGATTCCAGTAGCGCAACAAGAACATAAAATAAATATGTTTGCTGATGCTATTCTATTAACCATATTATCTCCATCTCAATCAATACCGGCAGCTTGGCAAATATTGAAACAATATGAGACGCTGGCGAGTTTTTTTTTTTGTATGTTTACTGATTTGTAAACATACTCACAAAACACATTACACCATAGAAGAGTAACACTGCAATTTGATATACATGCACAGTTACTTCAGATAAGTAAGTACTCTCCTCAGTTGATACATCAAAGGGGGAAGAAAATGTTAGTTATACTCCCACAACCTCATTATTCCCAAAGCCTACAGCTTAATTGGAAGAATCTCCAAGCACCTCCCTGCCAGACTATATTCCATGTCCGACGGTGCTCCAAATATTTAACGTAAATATCCAACTAGAGCTCAGAGATAAGTAGTAAACCCACCTTATAAAAAAACAGGTCCTCCCATATATACCAAATTCTTATATTTTCCCCTTATCCAACCCCTGCAATCTTAATTAAGAAAAATAAAGTACAGCTTAAGTCTCTACAGAACCTGATATCAGATCAAAACTTAAATTGCATACAATATAAAGAAAAATACATGCAGATACTTGCTAAGAAAAAGTCCTTTTCCTACAACGTCCCCAAAAATGGGCTGATTCAGGATGAGAGACCCTTTCTAATGATATCCATCAGTCTCTAGTCCACTTATAGTCACCGTCCCAAAACAGGGAGCAGGGTTAATAGTCCCCAAAAGAAACCGAATACTGTCTTTAGTATCCACTGAATATTTTTAATCGTTTTATAACCGAAATTAGAACCATGGTGGCCGCGCTCCCAAAAAAACTCACAGGTCGCAAGTCCCATCTGCACTTCTTCAATCTTCCTCCAAGGAAATGTCTCTCTCTCCAGTCGCATCCTCAGACTCCTGTTCCAGCATGCTAAGAAATGTTTCTACTTCTCCAGGCTCATTGAATTGATATGTTTTTCCTTGCCATATAATCTTCAGCTGTGCAGGGAATAGCAGATGATGGATGATGTTCCTTTGTCTTAGACGACCCCGGACACCGTCAAATGCCCTACGTTTCAGTCTGGTTGAATAAGACAAATCTGGGAATATACTCAGGTTATCAGCCCCATATTTAAGTGTTCTCAGACGTCGCAACATCTGTAGCACTCGATCTCAATCCCCAACATATCGGCAAACAATTAACAATGTTCTGGGTGTTTGTGAAGTGGCCGATGGTCTGCATGGTGAGATCCAGTAAGCTCTATCAATGGCTATCGGGGGATCCTCCTCCTCCAAGCCCAATACAGAGGGCAAAAATGATCGAACAAACAAAAGACAATTCTCCCCCTCAGCCCACTAAGAAAGCCCCAGTACCCAGGGATTCCTTTCTTTCGCTTGGTTTTCGACCACTTCCAAGAGTTGTCGGAGTACTGAATTCTCCTTGATTAGTTCTGTGGTCACATCATAGGCCCGTAGGATAGAGCTCTCATTCTTGTGCACGGTTGCCTCACAATTCTCTATCCTGGTCTCCAGCACAGAAACCTGAGGAGTCAAACTATCCAACTTCTTGTCTATGTCCTGAACGGATTTTACCAACTGGTTGAGTAGTCTGGATGGTAGATAAGGAGGCCTCCGAGCCACTGTCGGTATCCAAGTGGCTGGCTTCCGCCTGGTCTCTAGGCTGTTCACCTTGTGACTGCGTGCTTTTCTTTGGCCCAAAAAATATAGTCTGCTGCAGCGACATTTCCTCAGTTTTCCCCATTTCTGAAGTCCTGAGCTGTTACCACTTCAGATACAAATTAAATGGGTCGAATAAGTTCAATGTAACAACTGTAGAAACTATAAATTAATATAATTTCACTCGGAGCTCTATATCAATTCTACTTCCTGTAAGCTGCTCAGCAGCGCCCCCACTGGCATGTTTTAAGTTAAACACTACAAAAACAGAGATCTTGGCCTTTAATTTTACTCCTACCCAACAACTGAAAAAAAGAATGCCCATTTAAATGGCATATTACAAAAATAAAATATCTAGGAATTAACAGCCTTCTTAACCCAGAGGTACTGGAGATTTTAAATTACGAATCCCTCACGACCACTATCCAAAATGACCTGGAAAGATGGTCCACCTTCCTTACCCCCTTCCACCAACGGATAGAATTGGTGGATATGAACATACTAGCTAGATTACTTTATCTAATTCAAAATATCCCCTTTTTACCGGCAACATATTATTTCAAATCATGGGATAAATTAATCTCCACGTTTATTTGGGATAAGGAACACCGTAGGATATGAATGTCTGTTCTTAAATTATCCCTAGCTCAGGAAGGATTTAATCTTCTGGATTTTAAATTATAATCTAAAGCGTCATTTCTTAGGATAGTCCTAATATGGTTGACAGAAACCTACTCGACCCCTTGGAAGGATATAGAATTTCATCTAAATGATCTATTTGATAGCAAAAAAAATTATTCTCTCTTCAGCGGAGAGGTCTCTATCACCCACTACCTTAACGGGCATTACGGCTCAAATTTACAAATGTTGGAGACCTTCAAGGCAAACCCGACCACTCTGTATTACATATGAATACACTAAATTAATATCAGAAGATGATTCATTTGTACCCATATATATGGACTCCACATTCCAGGAATGGAGAAGATTAGGCCTTTCACATTTATTCCAGTTTTTATCCCCTCAGGGGATATTCCCTTTTGAAAAATTACAGTCCCAATATAGTCTTCATAGATCAGACTTATTCCGTTATTTCCAGGTTAGGAACCATATACTCAGAAACCGAATTATACAACCCAAGATCCAGTACCCAACCCCAGAACGTCTCAAATTATTTATGGAAGCCATAAAGGGGAATTTAGGTAAGCATTTAATTGGAATAATATATAGGGAATTGAGAAATGAACAAAAGGAATAAACTAAATCCATATTACAGGAGTGGAGCAGAGATCTCCACCTAGAAATAACCATGGAGGAGTGAAGCGGATCAGCTGTGAGTGCGGTTAAGATCACTTCATCTCCATTTTGGAGAGAATTTGCATGGAAGTGTCGTTCCCGCTTTTTTAGAACTCCAGCAGTTCTGCTTAAGTTCCTTCCAGAAGAATATGGAGTCTGCTGGCGAAAGTGTGGATGCCCAAGGGTGACAATGGGACACATATTCTGGCAGTGTCCTTGCTTGATGCCCTTTTCGCTATCCCTACAAACAGAATTAACTAATTTATTAGAACAGGTGGTAGAATTAACAGCTGAGCAGGTACTGATGGGGATCTTTCCAGACCATTCCCCTCCATGGGAACAAACTCTTACCTCCCAGTCTTTTAGCAGCCAAAAAGTCTATTACTCGCAGATGGATGACCAGCACAATTCCAACAGTATCAGAATGGAGATCTATCACGTCCGAATTGTATGCTATACAAAACCTTAATGCTGAAATTCAGGGCAAAGCAGCAACATACATAATGAAATGGCAGAAATGTTTTTTCTACGAAGCGGTGGCGGAGCCAGACTTTTTCCCCTAGTTTTGGTAGATTTATTAAGGGAGGGACCAGAGGGGAGGACCGAACAATTATGGAAGAGCTGAGGGAAAAGAGAATTTAATTAAAGAGGAGGGGGCCTAACTAAGAAAGAGGAAATTCCTCAACCAGTTATAAAAGATAAGAAGGAACAAACAAAACATAAGAGGTAAACAAGGTAAGATTCATACAAAATGGAGCTGGAGCTTTGCCTTTCGAATGGTTTCTGACCAAAAAGTTGTATAATTATCATACCAAATATTTAAACCTCTGGGTAAATTACATAAACTGTCAATAGCATAAAATGACTGAAAATATGTGGCAATATAATGAAATGTCTGAAATGTACTCTTGACACAAGTGTAACAAAAACCTTTTTAATAAAAAAAGAAAAAAAAGATGGGAAAATAACTAACGTAAGAAAATTTAAAAAGCTGCAAAAATGGCAACTGAAGCAGTCGCAGGTTCCTTGCATATCTGGCGTGATTTGGTCAATGGCAGGAAAGAACTGGAGATGACACGGGGGCCGCCCACCTATATAGCGTAGCTGACATCAGAGAGTGATGTCTGAGGTTGGCGGCCCCCTCTGGTAGACTGCTAGCTAGAAAGTTTCCGTGTGGTCCTAGTGCCAGACGGCGGAGTCCTATGTGTGATGGCCTGCTACAAGAGATTCCCCCGAAGTAAGATCAGAGATTACAAAGCAACATTAACAACATAAGTGAGTTCCAGTGGAATGAAGTCAAACAAGTAAATGTTGTTGAACAAGTACTAACAAATAGGCTGGAATCAACTGCATACAATTTTACGATATGGCAGGTAGCCAGAATCAACGTAAAATAAGCATAGTAATGGTACATGGCCTCAGAGCCAGAGTGTGACACAGTTCAAAGAGTATACCGGGAGGGAGGTTAGGATAATTACCAGTTACAGTTGCACTGAACTGGTAGGGTTGCCTTTAGTGCTCTCTTAAACTGGTCAAACTTAGGTAGACTGAGCAAACAGGCAGCTCATTTAACCAGCCAGCGGCCCTAACTGCGAATGAACACTTGCCCAGCTGAGTACAGCAGAAAGGCAGTTCAAGGGCATTCCAAGCCATGCTCTTCGTGTTGTAGAGACTGGCAACAGGGCAAAAGCAGTGAGTAAGGGATTGGAGGGAGTGTTATGCCCAGTGGCACCTTCTTGGCTTGAAGACCTATCTGGAACTTAATTCTGCTTGATAGGGGTTACATATTTGTTTAGGTGTAGAGGGTACAGCTGTGGGTGCATTTGTCAGCCCCACGCACAAAGCGACAAGCCTTATTACAGATCAAATTTATTCTGTTGAGAACCGAGTTGCAGGCAGTTGTGCAGACAGGGAGGCCACAGTCAACTAGTGACAGAACTGAGCTTTCCACTATGACATGTCAAGCATCAATAGTGAGGTTGACCCAGTTACAGTACAAGGCTCCCAATCTTCTGTTTACAATGGACACAAGGTGGTCAACATGGGCAGCAAAAGATGAGATACTGTCCAGGATCACCCTGAGGTATTTAAAGGTGTCCACCTGTTCAAGTACATGTCCCTGGTCATTGTGGATGATGAGAAAAAAATACTCACCATAGCAATTATGTTTCTTCCAGGGGATCACTCAGTCTGCTTAACTAATGCAGTCAGCCTTCAGTGTTAAACTGCTCCGGAGAGAATGGAATGTGTGTAAATGATGGAACTCTCATTAACTCGTGCCAATTTCAAACTGCTGCCCCTAGAAACTGCTGCACTCTGAAGTGCTCAGACTCATTAAGAAGCCTAACAAAGTGAGGTATTTTAACTAGCTGAACTACTAAACCCCCTTCCCCTATATGGGGACCCCTAAGAAATGGTCCCTGTAAGAAGGGAAAACAATTAAACCCAACTGGTTTAAAAGACTTTTAAATATTAACCCTAAAAAGTAGTAGTACATATAGGGACCAGCAGGGATGCAAAATAAGAGATTACTTTTTCCTGGTTCTGGTAGGGGAGGCAGGGTCAGAGCTTAAGTAGACCGAGTGATTCCCTGGAAGAAATATAATTACTATGATGTGTAGTTTTATCTTCAAACCCCAGGAATCACTCAGTCTGCTTAACTAATGCAGATTACCAAGCAGTACCTTTGGAGGTAGGACTTAGAACCTATTTTGGAAAAAGGCTCTGCAGTACTGCTGTGCCAAACCTGACATTGCTTCTGGACTGTATGTCTAAGCAGTAGTGCTTGGTAAAAGTGTTAACAGTTTTCCAGGTAGCTGCTTTGCAAATTTTCAGTAAGGGTATGTCCCTTGCTGCGGCTAATGATGCAGCTGTGCCCCTGGTAGAATGTGCCCTTAGGCCCGGGGAGGGGGGCTGCTTCCAACTTTGCTGTAGCAGAACTGAATGCAGGCCACTATCCAGCATGCAATGGTTCTTTTAGATGTTGGTTTACCTTTATCCACTTCCCTGTAGGTGAGGAATAACTGGGTTACCTCTGGCCTGCGGGACTTGGTCCTGTCAAGATAGTGGCAAAGTGCCCTCTTGACATCCAGGCTACGCAGTCTCTGCTCTCCTGAGCTACAGTTGGCAGTGAAAAAGATTGGCAATGTGATAGATTGGTTCAAGTGAAAATCTGACACCACTTTGGGAGGAATTTCCTATTAGTTCTGAGAACTTGCCCCCAAATATGAAATCCAAATGATAGCATATAGGATCCATCGGGTACCTATAAACTAACAGGCAAACTAGATGGACCATCAGTCTCCTTCTGCCGTCACCGTTCTATGTTTCTAACCACCTCATCCCTGTGGAAAGAGATAATAGTTCAGATCTGTGCACAGGGCCTGAAACTAACTTACTCGCCTAGTTGAAGTAATGGCCACTAGGAAAACAGCTTTCCAGCTAACATACTTTAAATCTGCAGTTGCCATTGGCTCAAATGCGGATTCCACTAATCTGGCGATGCAGGTGTTCAAGTCCCATGCCATCACCGGTTCCCTTAAGGGAGGATGAAGGTGAAGGAGACCTTTAAAAAAATGTTCTAAAGACAGGCTGGGATGCCAGGGATCTGTGTTTACCAGCTGAAATGTAGGCAGAAACTGTAGCTAGGCACACCGCACCTTCAGGGTAGACGGCATAAGGCCTAGTGAATTCAAGTGGGTCAGGTAGTCTAAAAGGACAGACAACCCAGCAGTAGCAGGTTGGCTACCTGTGCAGCCACACCATACTGAAAACCTTTTCAATTTGGAAGCATAAGTTTTCCTGGCTGAAGGTTTCCTAGACCGCCAAAGGACATTCAGAACCTCTTCAGAGAGGTACAGGCTGACAAACTCTAAGTCTTCAAGAATCAAGCCTTGAGATGAAGGGTCTTCAGGCTGGGGTACAGTATCCTGCCTTGTGAGGATGTCAGCAGATTGTACCTCTGAGGAAGGCGAATTGGCTGCACCACCGACAGGGTCAGCAGAAGCGAGTACCAAGGCTGTCTCGCCCAGTCTGGTGCCCCCAGGATTATTGTTGCAGGCTGTGTCCTGAGTTTTATCAGGACCCTGAGCAAGAGAGGAAAGGTGTAAAGAAATTTGCCTGACCGGTCCAATGTTAGGGCATCCACTGGTACAGAGCTCTTGACTGGAGGTCTGCAACAAAACTGTGGCAGTTGGCGATTGTCTGGGGAGGCGACGAGATCTGTCTCTAGAGTGCCCCACCTCCTGAACACTGCTTGTAGCACCTTTGTGTTTAGGCACCTCTTGCGATGGTTCTGGCTGATCCTGCTGAGAGAGTCTGCCAGAATGTTGTCTTTTCCGGGTAAGTGGATGGCAGACAGGGACGCCTGTAGTGAGTAGACTAGGTTTCAGCCCCTCATGGCCTCTGTGCACAGCAGGGTTGACCTGGTGCCTCCCTGCTTGTTGATATAATACATGGTGGTTGTGTTGTCTGTTCTGATCTGCACCACCTTGCCCTGTAACTGAGGTGCGAATGACTGAAGGGCCAGGTATACTGCTCTGAGCTCCAGACTGATGTGCATGAGTGACTCTTGGGGGACCATGTACCACTGGCTGTGAGGTTGTGCCCCCCAACATAGCAGGGAGGTGTCTGTAGCGAGTACTAGTGAGGGAATCTCCTTTTGGAAGGGAGTTCCTTCTCTTAGATTCTCCCTGTCCATTCACCATTGCATAGTCTGTATCAAGGTTTTTGACACCGGTACCAGCTTGGCCAAAGGATCCCTCCTGAGCCCTTAAGTGGAACGGGATGTGTCTCACCCAGAATCTTGAATCTGGCACTACAGCCGTGCCTACTGCCATGTGGCCTAGCAATTGCAGGAAGTGCCTTGCTGGTCTGTGTCTGTTTAGTTTGAATGGTCCTGTCAGCTGAAGTATACGGTCTACCCTGTCCTGAGAGAGGGATGCCCTTCATTGCAGGGTTGTCCAGTTCTGCTCCTATGAAGTCCAGTGCTTGACCATGTTCCATCTGGGACTTCTGGGCATTTATCAAAATACCTAGAGATTCTAGAGTGCTCTGAGCCAGAGCCACGGAGTCTCTGGTGTGCTGAGGGGACTGTCCTATGACTAGCCAGTCATCTAGGTAAGGAAATACTGTGACCCATTGCCTTCTCAAGTGCGCCACCACTACAGTTAAGCACTTTGTGAATGACCTTGGGGCTGAAGTTAGGCCAAAGGGAATGGCTGCGAACTGATAGTGGCCTGAGGGCAGTTTGAACCTCAGATACTTTCTGTGGCTGGGTCAGATTGTGCTGTGGAAATAGGCGTCCCTGAGGTCCCAGGATGCCAGCTAGTCTCCCTGCTGGAGAATGCAGATTATCACAGCCAGGGTAGCCATTCTGAACTTTGCCTTTGTAACATGCTTGTTCAGGAGTCTGAGATCTAGAATGGGCCACTGGTCCCCATTTTTCTTTTGTGTTAGGAAATATGTGAAGTAGAACCCTTTGCCCTTCTGGGATAGAGGGACAGATTCCACTGCTCTGATGAGCAACAGGTTGGCTATTTCTGCTTCCAGAAACATCTTTTCTGATGGGGTGACTGGATGGAAGTTTCTGCTTCTTAAACCTGGGGAGTGTTTTGAAGCATAGGGACAGACCCTGGCTCACTACCTCCAAGACCCACTTGTCTGTGGTGATGGACTGCAAAGCTTAGAGGTAGTGAGCCAGCCTGCCATCTACTGGTAGGGGGGAGGCAACCTGTAAAAACACGTCAGGGGTTCTGTTTTGGTGGAACCTTAGCCTCGGTGGTAGGCTCTGCCCATCTCACTGCCTTTCTGCCCCTGACTCTGAAGTATCCCCTGGTCTGCTGGTAAATCTATCTATGGCTGCATTACTTTTGCATGTGGCCTTGTATTCCTCCACTTTTTTCATGTAAGCCTCTGTCTTGTCCCCAGAAAGAGAGTCATTCTCGTAGGGGAAATCCACTGCCTTGGTTTGGGTGTCCTGAGACAGGGTTGTGGCCCTAAGTCAGGCAAACCTTCGCATAGAAACTGTGAGAACCATAAATCAGTGTCGTTGGCATCTACTGCCATGTTGAACTGATATTTTGTGGCATCTAGAGCTGTCCTGGCAGTCTCAAACAGGTCCACCGCCATCTCCTCCTGTATCTTATCTGATATAGCTAGTACTGTGGTCCAAAGGGCTTTCTGGTACTGAGCTGCATAAGCCATGTAATTAGCTTGTCTAATCAGGAGGGAAGCTGCCATGTAGCTATTCTTCCCTATGGCATCACTTTTTCTAGAATCCTTATCGGGGGATGTGATACCAGGGGTACCCTGGCCCTGTCACAGGCAGCTGCCTGTACTATTCCCTCATGATCGGGGTGAGTGAATAAAAAGTCTGAGTTAGCTCTATCCAACTGGTACTTTTTATCCACCTTTCTGTCCACCCCTGGCACCGAAGTGGGGGTTTGCAGAATTTTTAACACTGTTTTTCTGAGTGTTTTATGGATAGGCAGGAAGAGACTTTTCGAAGGAGTGAGACCCATCATGTCCAGGAAATCAGCTTCCTCCTCCTCCTCTTCAGCCGACTCCTGCATGGCCAGGTTGAGGGTATCTACCATCTGCCTCATAGAAGAACTGAGAGCCGAGTAGTCCTCTGGACCCCTTGGTGGAGAACCAAAGTCCTGCTCCGGAGAGACTTCCTGCTCTATAGGTTCTCCATTATCTTCTTCCTCATCCTGTGGTTCCTCATACAGAAAAACTGGTTCCTGAGAAGGTGGAATTGACGTGGGAACCGGTGGAGGAAGCAATGGACCAGCAGCCTGGAGGGCCTTCAAAACCTGCAGGGCCTTGGCAATTTCCTCTGCAGAGGGTATAGCCAGTCTACTCATTGAAAGCTCCTTTGCTTTTTCAACAGAAGGTGCAGCGGTATGTTTTTCTTTATGTTTTCTTTTGGCAGAAACGGGTTCTACTGGTCTTTTAGATTTAACAGAATCAGGTTTCTCAGTGGATTTTTCCACCGGTTCCTTATTTTTATCTTTTTTCGTAGAGGATGGCCCCTCTGAAGATTTAGGAGGGGATGCAGGGGTAGCCATCTCTTTCAACTTTTTGTCCCTTTTCTTGAGTTTTTGGACAGAAGGCCTTACAGTTAACAAAGATATGGCTAGTTCCCAGACAGGAAATACACAAATCGTGTCTATCCGCTTCAGCCACTAAACATCCACAACCAGAAGAAGTCTTTAAACACAGTTGGTCCTGTCAGTTTCTTTTTTCTGGGCGTTTTAGACATTAGTGTCAGGAACCACAAGTACACTACCAAAAAGATATTCGGTTCCCAAACGCGATAAATATTTATTATGTTTAGTCAAAAAGGCAGTTGGTTCCCAATGTAAGAAATACAGAGGAACCAACTGACCAGCTCCGTTCCTGGCAGGAAAAGGAACCAGACAACAGCAAAAAACTGAAATACAGATTTAAACACTATGGTTCCAGGTGGGAACCGAGTGTTACATACCAAAACAGTAAAAAATGGTAAAGTATTTTCCACAAAAACAGTGGTTCCCCGTGGTTCTACTGAACCAAGAAATACCGCTATAACTCAACAAAAAAAAAAAACTCTAACTAAAATACTGAAGATACGGGCAGAAAACGTGAAGTAAAAGTTAAACGAACTTCTTTGTCAAAGAAAGGGTTTGGAAAGAAGTTGAGGGGAGCTCTCCAAAGCGTCCAAACTAAGCAGGCGCAGAAATGAATCGGAGCACTTCAGAGTGCAGCAGTTTGAAACTGGCACATACAGCGGTTACCAGGGACAGCAGTTTGAAACTGGCATGAGCTAATGAGAGTTCCATCATTTACATACATTCCATTCTCTCTAGAGCAGTTCCAACACTGAAGGCTGACTGCATTAGCTAAGCAGATTGAGTGATTCCTGGGGTTTGAAGTGGGGGGTACATTTTTCCTCATTTGTGTGCCTGTGAAGAGGATTATCTTAGCTTTTTTGTAATTTAGAACCAGTTTGTTTTGGGAGAACCAAGTTTAAATGGCCTCAGAATTACCCTGGAGGACCGAGGTAAGGCTGCCAAGGATAGGGTTGTTGGAACAGAAAACAGCGTCATCTGCACAAAGAAGTACACTTCCAAACTGACAGGCATCAGGCAGGTGATTTATGAATAAGTCAAATAGTAGGTGGTCCAGAATGGAGAAAAGTGCCTTAGCTGGGACTTGAACCCAGGCTACCCGGAATACTGTTCTGGTTGTGCTACCAGCTGCGTCACCAAGGCAACTGGAAACTGGGACGTCCCGAGGCAACTTGCTCTTTCTCTAATGAACAACCTGGTGTTGCACAGATAATTAAATTTTCAATCACAAGGCTGCAGTGTGCGCATTTATGGAACCCAAACAAACAGAAGAGAGAAAGAAATAAGTGCCTTAGCTGGAACTTGAACCCAGGTCGCCCAGAATACCGTTTGTAAATGTGCACATCACACCTTTGTGTCTGAAAATGTAATTATCTGTGCAGCACCTGGTTATCCATTAAAGAAAGAGTAAGGTGCCTCGGGACATACCAGCATACAGTTACCTTAGTGGTAAGCTGGAATCGTATTCCAGGCAGCTTGGGTTCAAGTCCCAGCTAAGATACTTATTTCTCTCTCTCTTATATTTGTTTGGGTTCCATAAATGTGCACACTGCACCCTTGTGATTGAAAGGGCCCAGAATGGAGCCCTGGGGAACCCAAATGGATACATTCCTAATGTCTGAAAAGGAGCCCCCCCTATCTTAACACACTGAGTGCGATTAGTGAGATAACTTTAGAACCACATGACTGTGTCCTGTGACAGACCTAGGCCATGGAGTTTGTAGAGAAGGAGCTTATGATTGACCAAGTCAAAGGCTTTTGTCTAGTCAAATTAGATGGCACCACCCTTGTCTCCACTGTCAAGGACCCCTAAGACGAAACTGGAATACTCAATTATTGCTGTATTGGTTGTTTATTTTTCTGAAATTCATGCTGCTGGGGACACTGTATTTCATACTGTTCAAGATATGAAACAAGCTGATAGGACACTTCTTTCAAGGGTTTTGGAAGAGGGGAGAGTACTGAAATTGGCCTGTAACTGGTAAGGTTAGAATGGTTACGCTGTTAAAAACTGGTGTAACCAGTGCTGATTTCCACTTTTTGGAGAACAGGGAGGAGCACAGAGAGAAGTTGAACATTTTGGATATGAGGTAGAAGAGTTCCTCCACTACCAGGGCAAATAGCCTCATGTCAACTGAATCACCCCCAATTTCAATTTAACCAAGCACCTTTCTTATATAATTAGAGGTGTCCCTTACTGGGAAAAGTTTAAAATAGAATTTGGCTCTGGGTCCAGCGGCTGTGTATCAATAGGACCAGGACCTCCGCTGAAGGGCAGGGTTGATTCAGTAGACATAACAGAGTTAAGGTCAGTGAATGCAACACTAAATTTGTTAGCAATTTCGGTATGATCAAGAACCTCAGGCCCATCAACCATGAGTATTTTTTTTTTTTTTATAACTTCACATTTATTGAATATCAGATATGTTCCATTGTTCTGTTGTACAGTTTTTGTTATACATATATCTGATTAACTCTAATCTTATTAATACAAGAGTTTCAAACATGTCAGTTCTTACCAAATTAAGTAAGTTATTACAAAGAAGTTACGGTGAGCCTAACTGCTCATCCAAAACAGTAAGTATTTTCTCTAATCTATGCTTTAATGGAAGCAAGAAAATAATAAACATAATAATTAAAACAGGCATAAATTTACATCCTCTATAAATAGTGATCTAAATTTCGGTTTTGACGATCAAAATAGAGCTTTTGAGCATTATGTTGAGACTACAATCCCATCCTCTATATACTGGTGCCAGGGGGCCCATATTTGGACAAAACTCCCTGCTTGTAATCTCAAGCTACCCGTGATTCATTCCATAACTTCCAGTTGAGCCATTCTGGCACTCCAATACTGTACCGTAGGGAACGGAGACAGCCATCTAGCAGTTATGCACTTCAATGCTGCCAACCTCATTATCTGGGCTAATTTGGTAGATTTAATGGGTCCAAGGAGCAAAGTTGGAAGGCCCAAGAACAAATCTTCCCCCGAGAAAGGGATTTGTAGTTCCGTGATTTGTATTGTATCTCCCTCCAGAATGGCAAAAGTTTTGAACAACCCTAGAATGTGTGTGCTTGTGTTCCTATCTCTCCGCATCCCTTCCAACACAGTTCAGACTGGTGTTGGCCAAAATGCTTCACAGTGGTGGGGGTAAGGAAGTATCTCAAAGCAATTTTCCAGTGGAACTCTCACCATGTTGGAGAGCTAGTTATTGGCCATCCCCTACTAAATCTTCTGTCTCAAATGGAATGTGGAAGAGTCGTGGTTAGTTCTCTTTCCCATCTTTGTTTTACCTTTCCTAATCCTGAAAGAAGGTTATTAAGCAATAGTTTATACAACTGGGATAAGGGATGGAGTATTACCTTTAATTATTATGCAATAATAAAGGAAAAAATTTCCAAATCCGTTCTAACTCTACTTATTTTTTTAACTCTGTTAGAAGATGATATATAATGGCGAACTTGTAAAAATCTAAAGTGGTCCTGCTTCTGCAAATTAAATTTGTTAGATAATTGTGTGAAGGAGAGGCAGATACCATTATCCGTACATTGTGCAAAAGAAGACAAACATCGTGTGGCCCAAACCTGATACCCAGCATCTAATCTGGGTGGGGTGAAAGAGGGTTCAAACCTTATTAAAGAGAGTGGGCCTAGACCTTCTGGGGTGTGTGTGAGTTTTCTGAGCTTCCTCAGGATTTTTAGAGAACGAGACACCCAAAGATTCAACTACAGACTCTGGAATCCTGATGGTATGGTGTTAGTTGGAAACGCCCAAAGTGCCCAATCTCTAAGAGATTCTTCTTCCAAGAGATACCAGCCTGAGTCTACTCTGCATTTGGCCCAGGTGCATAATTGTGCCCCTCTAGCGGCCATGAAGTACAAATAAAAGTGTGGGTGCCTGTAATATGTTCTGAGCTAGTCTCGGGCGCTTGTTATTCCGGAGAATCCTCATTGTCACTTTCTGAAGGTTGATCCAGAAGTCTCTAGGGACCTGTATTGGCAGGGTTTGGAAAAGGAAGAGAAGCCTGGGTAAGGCATTCATCTTAAGGGTGTGAGCCCTACCATATGAAGTTAATGGTAATAACTGCCATCTAGCTATGTCCGCTTGTAGGGACTGAAATAATTTTAGGTAGTTATTTTTGTAAAGCTGAGTAAGGTAAACCGGTATCATAATCCCAAGGTATCGTATACTATTCTTGTTCGCCCAGGCAAATGGAAAGAATGCCTTAAACTCCCGACCACTCAGGACGAGGGCCTCTGACTTACTGTGATTAATTTTATAACCTGCCAACGTACCATACTCTTCTAAGGAGCTGATAAGGGCACGAACGGAGGTCTCTGGCTCTGAGACAAAAAATAAAGAGTCATCGGCATACAAAGCATTTTTTGGGAATAACCCTCGACCATCACACCTCTAATTTGAGGGTTTGCCCTAATGGCTACCGCCAGTGGTTCTAGGGATAATGCGAAGAGCAGTGGAGAGAGGGAGCAGCCCTGTCTTGTTCCTCATCTCAGGTGAAATCTATCGGAAAGATGGCTATTTACCTTGATTCTAGCCTCTGGTGCATGATAGAGGGCTCTGATAATGGTTAAAAATTTGTCTCCCAGACCAAACCTCTGAAGGGTCTCCTCTAAAAATATCCAATCTACCCTGTCAAAGGCTTTTTCAGCATCCATGCTAATGGCTAGCTGAAACTGTTTTTTGTTCCTTTGAGCTGAAATTACATTTAGTAAGCGGCGTATGTTGTCTTGTAGGTATCGACCAGACATAAAGTCTGTCTGGTCACTATGCACCAGGGCTTATACTCCGTCCTGTAATCAATCACCCATAATTCCCATAAAAATCTTATACTCTACAGAGAGTAAAGAGATAGGGTGATATGCTCTACAGTCTTCCGGGTCTTTGCCAGGTTTAAGGATCACAGATATCTGTGCTTGATTCTAAGATCTTGGCGCCCTCCCCTCTCCCCACACCAACTCATTAAGGGCGTCTCTACATGGGGGAATCAGAATCTCCTGAAATTCCTTAAAAATTTCTGCTACATAACCATCCATCCCTGGAGTCTTGCCATTTTTTAACTGTTTAATCTTCTGCAAAATCTCAATATTGGTAATAGGAGATCCTATCTTTAGTTTCTGTGTTTCTGATAATTTGTGGAATTCGAGCTTACTCAAAAAGGAGAGCGTTCTTGCTGAATGCTATGGTTTCCTGTCTGCTTGGTAGAGGGTGTCATAATACGTCTGAAACCGGGCAAACCACAAGGATTTTTGGTGAGGTTTTGTCACCCTTATCAAGGAGTTCTGAGACATTCTCCCAGAATCTTTTGCAACTGCTCCAATTCTGTGTTTGCTGGGCTTTGCTATAGCTGGATTTGGCCAATCAAATCCTGGTACTGCATTTATTCCTTGCTTCCTTGTATTTTTGCAGATGGACTGGGAAGCCAGTCTCCCTGTCCAGCACCCATAGATTATCCCTCTCTCTCATAAAGGCAAGGAGGTTGAGGCTGATTCACCCAGCGGCTGGACCTCTTACTTTACACTCTTTGAAGGCTACAAATTTATTGCAGTCGGAGGTGAATTTCATGACAAAGAATTCTAGGGGTGAATCAATATCAGGGATGGCATCAAGGAAGCTCCAGTCTAGTTGAGCCACATGGAATCGGAATTTTGGCATGTTCATTTTGCTTGTGACCCAGCTGCTTATGCACTGGGAGAACCATATGAGAAGATTCTCTGTAATGGCACCCTTCCATAGTGAATGCCAGACTTGCAGGGTTTTTGCAGTGTATCTGTAAAATAGGAGACATCCTACAACTTCTTATGACCCCAAAATCTGTATCTGAGATTGTCGCAGAGATTAAATGTCTGAAGTCTGGCAAGTGCCCGGGTACAGACGGGCTCTCGAACGAATTTTATAAACAACTGAAAGAAACGGTGGCTTCTTTACTTGCCAAGACTTTTAATTCGGCTTTAGAGAAGAAGGGCAAAATGGCCCCCTCTTGGGCACAGGCTATCTGGGTGATACCGAAGCCGGCCAAGGACCCCACTTACTGCTCTTCATATAGGTCTATCTAAATACCAAACACAGACTTTAACAGATATTATTACAAGGAGGCTTGAACACCTCATCCCAACTCTTGTTCACCCTGATTAAACGGGGTTTGTGATGGGGCGTCAGGCAGTGTACAATGTATATCAAGCCCGTAGCCCCGTCGATATGGCTTAATGAGCGAATAAAGAGAGCGGAGCTGAGGGTACCCACCACAAATTGGCCCGCTAAGCAGATTATATCATGTTGTACCTCAGTGACCCCCAGGTTTCATTGCCTGGAGTTTTTGCCCAAATACAGCAATTCTCCGTCCTTTTGGGTTACACATTAAACTGGACAAAGACTGAAGTTTTGGTGCTTTCTCAGACTGTGCCTAGGGAAGTCCAGGACTTATACCCTATGAAATGGGACCTTGAGAATATTGTATACCTAGGGATTACTCCACATAAAATTTCCTCCATGCTTTTTGTAAATAATTACATTCCCCTGACAGCAAACAGTAAGTCGGATTTCTGCCAGTGGTCTCTCCTCCCAGTTCCCCTGCATGCCAAAATACAGTCGGTTAAAACTAATGTATTACCCAGACTACTTTATTTATTCCAGTGTGTCCCAAGTTCAGTGTCTTTAAGAGACCTTTCCAAATGGCAGACTATTTTGTTCCAAAATATATGGAACAATAGAAGGCCTTGGGTATTACAGAAAACCTTTTATCTTCCTAAAGCGGAGGGAGGCTGGGCCTTTCCCAACTTATTGGGCTACTGGGTCATGGTACAGGTGAAGCTGGTGTTACTTAGTACCCATCCGACCTATAAGGCCCAGTGGCAACAGATTGAGCCTAGCCACTCTACTGCTCCCCTTCTTCCTGCCCTGCTCTTTCAGACTCACAGAAATTTATAATGGATATAAACCTTATACAAGGGCACTCAAGCAATGTTGAATGGCTGGAGACTTGGGGTAGGAAAGGGTTACACAGCCAGTACTTAATGGAAATACCAGTGGTGGATATGGGATGCTGGCTTCCTGCCTGTATGCCAAGATGCCTGGTTTAAAATTCAGGCCACTAAGGGTTTTTTAGCTCCATGGCAGTTAATGCAGAAATCTGCAGTTTTACCCTTCGAGGAAGTGGTTCATAAATTCTCCTGGCAATCCTCAGATAAATTAAGGTACTATCAAGTTAGGAATTACATAAATACACACCTCCGAGCTCACACACACACTTGCAGGATGAACGCCCTTTCCCTACAGTTTTTGAAATAGTTTGGGGCTCACAGAAACACAGAAGTGGACAGCAGAATGAGACCACTAGGTCCATCTAGTCTGTCCATTTGTTTTAGACCTATTTTGACACTCTAGTTGCCCTCTGTAGTCAGGGCTCCCTTGTGTCTATCCCATGCATTCTTGAATCCCCCCCTACAGTGTTGACCCCCACAACCTCTTGGGGCAGGCTGTTCCAGGCATCTACCACTCTTTCTGTAAAGAAAGACTTCCTGGTGTTGGTAAAGAACCTGCTCTCCTTGCAGCCTGAGGTCATGTCCACCGGTTCTGGAGCCCTTCTTGAAGTGAAAAGGTTTCTGTGCCTGTACCTTGTTAATGCCTTTTATGTACTTGAATGTTTCAGTCATGTCCCCCTCTCTCTCTTCTCTGCTCCAGGGAGTACATATTCAGCCTATTTTCTTTTTAATTAAGCTTAAAGGCTTCTGTGGCTGAAGTAACTGTAAAAAAAACTACAGGAGAGAAGGATTAGGTAATTCTACTTGCTGTTAAGGGAGTTATTATATACAGGATTATTGTAAGTTTTGATAATGTTTTATTTTCTTTTTAATTTAGCTTAAAGTAGAATGTAGCTTAAAGGCTTCTGTGGTTGTGTACAAGCCCTCCCACATACCCTTTCCACTAGCCTTTCTTAAATACTGAAATACCACTGGGGGTTGGGTTTGAAGGCAGTGAGGGAGGAACTTGGGGAGCTGCAAACTGATCTGAGCCCTTAGAAGAGGCCAGGAAGGAGGAAACAAGGAACAGCCATATGAGCTAAATCTTAGGGACATATAAATATATACAACATATGAGTAGATCTATAGTCCTTATGAGTAGGATTGTGGTTTCCAGTTAGTAATGTAGATGGCTATCTTATGCTGCATGCAACGGCATTTAGGATAATAATTTATGTTACAGACTGGGCTAGGATTAGTAAATTCTACTTGCTGTAGGGAGAGTGGTGTGGAGAGGCTGTATAGGTAGTGTGGACCATGAGTAGGACTGTAGGGTGCAATGGTTGTGGGGCAGCAATGCAGATGAACATACTGTGGAGGCTGGGAGGGTGCCCAATATGCCACAGGCTAAGGAGGCTTCAGGAAGAGGTTCAGTGGCTTGGCAGGGAGCTGGGGATTTGAGGGAGGACAGGAGGATTGCATCGGTAGGAGGGCTGACATCTAAGACAATTATGGGGGCACCACAGAGAAGGAGCAGTGGGGCAAGGAAGCGGTCCGGGGGAGGAGGCACTGTAGACAGGAAGTCAGTTGATGAAGGGTGGACTCTAGTAGGACCTAGGAAAAGAAGAGTGTCAGAAGGGAGGAGGAAACACACAAAAAGGCAAAGGGAGGAGGGGACATGTTTGCTGTACTAGCAACACATGGGAAAGAGGACGCAGGAGGAGACTGCATAAGGGATAGTACTCACAAAGAGAAGGGAGAGAGGGGCATTACTAGTGGAGAGACTGAACATGGCATGGCAGGGGAAGGGATAATACTCGGGAGAGGTGAGGAAAGAGCAGAAGGTTGGCAGTCAAACAGGAGGAGGGGGAGGAGTCTCAATTGAGAAGGGCGGAGGGGGGGAGACAACGGGACACACTGTAAAAGCACTGTCTTAAGTGGCCCCAGAAATGAGAACCTGGGTAGGGGGGTGTCGATGGGCACAAGGAAAGAGGAGGGAAGTGTACTAGTGTTGGGGGGACTCCATATTCAAAGCGATCAGATAGGGCAGCAAGGGGGAGAGGCACAGTCAGATATGGGTGGAGTCCATACCAGAATTAAAGGCAGACAAGGCAGGACAGGCAATCCTAAGGTGTGTAAGAAGGGGTAGGAGGAAACCACACATTGGGACAAATGACCTAGCGGGAGAAACAATGGAGGTAACAAAGGAGAGGACTGAGGAAGTGGGAAGGTTGTGTGAGGAGACTGGAGAGACTGAGGCATTCTCTGAAGTACTCCCAGTACCCTTCGCAAGCACAGTGAGAAAGGAGAGGATTAGGGAGTTGAACACATGGTTGGTAGAATGGTGTCAAACTAAGGGATATGGGATTGTGGGTGGCTGGGGCAGTACCTGGGATAATAACAATCTGTTTGCAAGGGATAGGCTGCACCTGAGTGGGGAGGGAAAGGAGGTATTAAAGCAAAAATTGGGGAAGTATATTGTGACAAAGGTGGATTTAAACTAGATGGGGGTGGTAAGTGGATAGCAGGTAGGCAGGGATCCGATAGAGTGGAGTCACAGCCTACCCCCCAAACTAGAAGGGAAGGACTCGGGGCGCCCAAAAAAGGAGGGAGTCGAGGGCAGGAAATGGAGGCAATGAAGGGAAGGGGACAGGATGGAGGGTGGTCTCACTGAATGCAAGAGGCTTAGGCAACAAATCTGCTGAGCTACAGGCACTCTTAGCAGTGTGGAGGGTGGGTATTGCAGCTGTCACAGAAACATGGGCAATTGAGCACTGGGACTGGGATCTGGCAATCCCAGGATACAAAGTATACAGGAAGGACCGTAAGGAAGGGAGGGGTGGTGGGGTGGCAGTCTATGTGAGGGACAGGATCAAATGCAGAAGGGACAAGGGAGAAGAAAGGAGAACAGAGGCAATCTGGCTGCAGCTCCTAGACTCAAGGGGTAGTAAACTGAGGTTTGGGGTGGTATACAGGCCGCCGTCCCAATCCGAGGAGCTTGACAGGGAATTAGCAGTACAAATCAGAAAGATATGTAGAAAAGGGAAGCTGGTCATCGTTGGGGATTTCAACTTGCTGGGGGATAACTGGAGCATTCCGGCCACCTCCAGTGTTAGGGAGCAAGTGCTCCTGGACGCAATCCAGGAGCGTCTCCTGACACAGTTGGTTAGTGTACCTGCTAGGCTAAAGAACACTTTAGATCTGGTATTGTCAAATGGGGAGGCAGTAAGGGAAATAAAGGTGGATGACCCACTAGCTGACAGCGATCACCAAACGGTGTGGTTTAATATCACAATGTGCGGGGAGCCAGCAAAATCAGTTACTCAGCTAGTAAACTTCAGGGGGCAGACTTTGGGAGGATGCAGAAAGTACTGAAAGGGAAACTAGAGGTCATAAGGCAGGAGATGGATGCAGAGCAGAAATGGGATATTATTAAACAGGGGATTACAGAGGCAACAGAAGCCTGCACCAAGACACAGAGTAAGAGGAGCAGAGCAAGAAAACCATGCTGGTTGAACAGCAAGGTAGTGGAGGTGGTAAGAGCAAAACGAGAGGTGCATCAGAGGTATAGAAGGACGGGAAAGGAAGTGGACAGGGAGGAGTATGCAAGATGATCCAGGGAGGTGACTAGAAAAGTGAGAGAAGCCAAGGCCCAGAGGGAGCTGAGATTAGCGCAAGGAATTGATGGGGGGGGGGGACTTTTTCAGATACATCGGAGAAAAGGAAGTGCAAAGAGACAATGGTGAGGATAAAAAGGGGTGGGGAGTGGACGGAAAAGGGTGAGGAGCAGGCAGAAGCACTGAATGAATACTTTTGCTCAGTCTTCACAGAAGAAAAGGGGGGACCGCTACCACCATGGTCTGGGAGGGTGGGGACAGGGTGAGAGGAGGTAGCAGATAGAAGAACTGACGCAAGTAGAGTCCTAGAAGGACTGAGGGAGATGGTGGAGGTGTTGGCGGAGCCACTGGCAGATCTGTACAGCACCTCACTGGAGTCGGGATGTGTGCCACTGGACTGGAGGATGGCACATGTAGTACCATTACACAAGAGCGGACCAAGGGATGAACCGGGTAATTATCGCCTGGTAAGTCTCACCTCCATATTGTGCACTCATGGAGACAATATTAAAGGAAAGAATGGTGTCGTACCTGGAGGACAATGGCCTCCAGGATGTGAGGCAGCATGGGTTTGTGTCAGGAAAGTCTTGTCAAACCAAGCTGATACAATATTATGACTGGGTGACAGGTGAACTGGATAAGGGTCATGGGGTGGATGTTCTTTACTTGGACTTCAGCAAGGCCTTTGATTCTGTGGGCTGCTTGGGGAGAAGCTAACTGGTGTAGGGGTAGGGGCAAAAATGATGAACTGGATTACAAGCTGGCTGAGTGGGAGGCTGCAACAGGTGGTGGTGAGAAGGGAGCTCTCAACGCCAAGGCCGGTGACAAGTGGGGTACCACAGGGCTCTGCATTGGGGCCAGTATTGTTTGGGCTCTTATCAGACATTGCACATGGGGTGGTGAGCAAGGTAAGTCTGTTCGCTGACGACACCAAAATCAGAGCAGTGGTGAATGGAGAGGAGGGATGGAAGCAGCTGCAGGGGGACCTAAGCTCAATGCAAAGAAGTGTAAGGTTATGCACTTTGTGGTGAAGAACACAAAGAGAGAATACTGGCTGGGAGGGGTTAAGCTGGGGATCACTGAGGAGGAGTAAGACCTTGGGGTAATGATAACAGGGACCATGGACAACACTGCCCAGTGCAGGAGAGAAGCTGCAAAAACGAACAAAATGCTGGGGTGCATAGCGAGGAGATTTTTGTCCAGGCGAACAGAGGTGATCTTGCCCATCTACAGGTCACTGGTAAGGCCGCACTTAGAGTACTGTGTGCACTTTTGAAGACCATACCTAAAGCGTGATATCAGGCTACTGGAGGGGGTGCAGAGGAGGGCAACAAAGATGATATGTGGAATTGAAGGGACAGACTATGACAGCAGGCTGAGAGACCTGAGTATGTACACCCTGGAGGACAGAAGGGACGGGGGAAGAGACATGATAGAGACATTCAAGTATCTGAGGGGAATCAATAAGGATGGGGCAGATGGGGTCTTTAAATTAAGGAGAGGAAGGGTCACCAGGGGGCATGGGCTGAGAATAGAGGGGGGGAAGAATTAGGAAGGAAATGAGGAGACACTATTTCACAGAGAGGGTGGTAGCAAAATGGAACGCCCGACCAAAATGGGTGGTATCATGTAAATCTGTGAACTACTTCAAAAGGGCACGGGACAGGGAACAGGAGAGAATGAGGGTGGGGGTGGCAGTGGGATGACAAATGGGAGTTGGGTGGGGCAGCTGCAAACTAGGGGTGCTAGCTGCACACTCCGACCCTGAATCATTTTGTTACATACTAACATACTAATTGCCAGCAGATTAGGCCTTACGGTCTATTGAGTCTGCTCAAACCTCAGATCCCTAGTTGGGTGTCGAGGCCCTCCCCCTCCTTGCCTTTATCTGTACTGTTTCCACCTGGTCAATGTTCTTCCTGAGGTGAGGCCTCCAGAATTGGACTCTGTATTTCAGGTGAGGCCTGACCAGCGATCTATACAGTGGTAGTACCGCCTCTCACCTCCTTCTCATGATTCCCCTCCTAATGCAGCTCAGCATTCTGTTGGCTTCCAGTGTTGCCTTTTCACACTGCTTACTAAACTTTAAGTCATCTGAGATTATGATTCCCAGATCTTTTTCCTGGTTTGAGGCTGCCAGCCTTTTGCCTCCTAGGTAATACTCCTTTCTTGGATTGTTCATTCCTATGTACATCACCTTGCGCTTTTTGGTGTTAAATCTCAGCTGCCATACTCCAGACCATTCTTCTAGTTTCTTCAGGCCAGCTTCAATCTTGCTCACTCCTTCTGAGGTGTCCACCCTGTTACATATCTTGGTGTCATCTGCGAACAGACACACCTTCCCTTCTAGTCAGTCAGCGATGTCTGCTATAAAAACATTGAAGAGCAGAGGCCCCAGCACTGAGCCCTGGGGCACCCCGCTGGTCACCCTGCCTTCCGTCGATTACATAGAAACATAGACTTTGACGGCAGATAAGGACCGTTTGGCCCACCCAGTCTGCCCATTTCCCTACCTAATGGATAAGCTGCAGATCCTAGTTAACCAGCAGCCTACTTCTTTCTACCCCAACCCCCTAGAATTGCCTTATGACTGTCCCATGTATGCTTGAATTCAGCCACTGTTTTTGACTCCATAACTTCCTCCGGAAGGCCGGTCCATGCATCCACAACCCTCTCTGTGAAAAAATACTTCCTTACATTACCTCTGAGCCCCCCTTCCCTCTATCTTCAAATTGTGCTCCCTAGTTCTTGCACACACCTTTTTTTGAAAGATGCTACCCTCTTGGACTTTGTTGATTCCCTTGAGGTACTTGAAAGTTTCTATCATGCCCCCCTTCTCCCTCCTTTCCTCGAGGCTATACATATTAAGCTCCTTTAGTCTCTCTTCATATGTCTTCCGGTGCAAACCCTGCACCATTTTAGTTGCCCTCCTCTGCACAGCTTCCATCCTGTCTATGTACTTGCGGAGATTGGGTCTCCAGAACTGCATGCAGTACTCCAGATGGGGTCTCACCAGCTGTCTGTACAGAGGGATAACAAGCTCTTCCCACCCACCGGGTGGTAAATATCTTAAGCTCTGCCTCATGACGCTGGATCTTCCTTTCCGGCTGGAAGGTTCAGGCTCCCGTGCTACTTAACATTCGTAGGCCCTGGATTTGCAAAGTCGGTTTTCACCACAAATTACTTTGAATAACTCAAGAGTTCACGATTCTGATTACAGCGCATTGGGCATGGAGGACAAATCGTCCCCCAGATTTCGCCGGTGTCCCTGCGGCCAGAAAATGTTGTGCACCGATCCCCACCTCTCGTGTGTCTGTTGCCTAGGTGTTGGACATGACACCACCTTTTGTAGTCAAAGGGGCCCTGTACGAGTTCCGAGCCATGCCATTCGGTCTGTCCATCGACCAGGGGTCTTCACCAAGTGCATCATGATCGTGGCAGCCATCTCTGGTGTCGAGGAGTTAATTTACCCTTATCTCGACGACTGGCTCCTGGCAGGTTCCTCCTTCCAGGAGGTGGAGAGATCCAGGGATCTGGCTCTTGGAACCTGCCCCCAACTAGGCCTCCTGACCAGCGAGGCCAGGTTGGAACTTGTGCCGTCTCAGGTGATGGGCTTCATTGGGGCAGAGCTCGACTTTACGTCAAGCCAGGGCTTGGCTCTGGCCCGGCAGAGGCGGAGGTTCTTTCCTCCTTTGCCCAATCATTTCTGGTTGGCACTTGTGCCCTACCCTGGGCTTCCCTCGCCTTCTGGGCTACATGGCGGCGTGCACCTCAGTGGTCCATTGGGCCCAGATGGCACATCCCCACCAAATGGGAGCTGGCGCTCCAGTGGACTCAGCGCCCACGGTCACTCGATCAGCTGATTGCTGTTACCCAGATGATGTGGGATGCTCTCCAATGGTGGACCGCCCCAGACCGGTTGCAGGAGGGATCCAGTTTATCCGCCCAAGCCGATGGTCGTTCTCACGACCGATGCACCTCTCATGGGCTGGGGAGCGCACATGGGGGACAACAGAGCCCATGGGTTCTGGACCCCAGAGTCCCGATGCCGCATCAACCTGTTGGAGCTCAGAACAACAGACTGGCACTGTCAGCTTTCGCTTCTCAGCTCTGGGGTAAAAAGTGGTTCAAGTCCAGATGGACATACCACGACCATGATACTACTTCAACAAACAGGCGGCACGCACTCCTGTCTGCTGTGCAAGGAGGTGCTTCATCTGGACCTCTTATGTAAGCGGTTGGAGGCGGATCTCCTAGCCATCCATGTGGCAGGAGTCTTGAACCAGTTGGCAGATGCTCTCAGTCGTATAGGCCAGACATCACACGAGTAGTCTCCGTGCAGAGATAGCTTACAGTCTGTTCTCCCGTTGAGGCAAACCATTGGTGGACCTGTTTACCTCCAGGAAAAACACCAAGCTGAAGGCTGTACCATCGCTTCGCCCCTTAGCAGGGCTGGTTGCAGGGGGATGCCTTCTCAAGTCCGTGGACCCCCAGACTCCTACGCCTTCCCTCAGTTTTTCTTAATCCACAGGGTGTTACTCAAGGTGAGGAGGGACAAGGCGAAGGTGATCCTGGTAGCCCCAAATTGGCCGCGCCAGTTCTGGTACCCAGATCTCCTCAGCCTCAGCTGCAGGCCCAGAGCAACTTTGTAGCATGCCGGACCTAATATCTCTGAACCAGGGAAGGTATTCCATTCAGACCATTCAATCCCTGCACCTCACAGCCTAGTACCTGAGCGGCTAGTGTTCCAGGCTCTGGTCTTACATAGTGGAGGCTTCTCGTAAAGAATAAACCAGAAAATGTTATGCCTTCAAGTGGAAGAGATTTTCCATTTGGTGTCAGGGTAAACCTGGACCCCATATCCTGCTCTGTAGCTAACATTATCGACTACCTTTGATATCTCTCAATGGGGGTCTACGGTCCTTCGACCCTTAGGGTGCAACTGGCAGCCATTTCTGCTTACCAGGCACGGGCGGTCAGCTGACATTGGCACAGGAGGCAGTGGTCGGGCGCTTCTTCAAAGGCCTGGATCACATATCCCCTCCGGTGTGTGAACCTCCACCTCCGTGGGATCTGTTGCTGGTTCTGACAAAGCTTATGGGCAAGCCATTCGAGTCCATCCACCCAGTGTGAGCTGTCACACTTGTTGTGGAAGACTGCTTTCCTGGTAGCTAACGTCTGCCAGAAGGACAAGGGAGCTCCAGGCACTCTCGGTGGACTCCCCTTATCTGGTCTTTCACAGGGACAATGTTGTCCTGCTCCCCCACCCGAAATTCCTTCCGAAGGTGGTGTCAGAATTTCACCTTAACCAGGTGTTGACTCTGCCGTTATGCTACCCTAATTACACCTCGGACGCCTAGTACAGGCTCCAAACCCTTGGACCTGAGACGTGCTCTCTTCTATTATAAACACAGAGCGTAGGAAATTGCTGGAGAGTTCACCAGCTGTTTTGTCACCTATCTGAAGCCGCTTCTGGCAGACCTGCAGCCAAATGGACCATTGCAAGGTGGATTACAGCATGCATAGGTCTGTGCTATGAGTTAGCGGAGCAAAGGACCTCCCAGAGGGATAAGAGCTCCATTCTACCGCCATACTGCTGCATCGGTGGCTGCTTCAGGACATCCCTATTCAGGAAATCTGTCTGGCTGCTATCTGGAAGTCAGCAAACACCTTTATTACCCACTGCCATATCGACCTTGAGTCACGCCGGGATGTTGGTTTTGGGGCCTCGGTTCTCCAATCTCCATTTCCCAAGTAGGGGGTGTGCGCCTTGCCTCCCTCCTCCCGGAGAACTGCTTGGAGGTCTGCCAGAGAGTGTGGATGAAAAACATATCCATGCTCCTAGAAGAACAGGTTACTCACCTGTAACAGTAGTTCTAGGAGCGTGGATATGTTGTTCATCCACACTGTCTGGCATTGTCACTTTCCCCTTTAAATCTTGCCGGAAGTCTTCAAGCTGGCTCCTCCCACCCACCCGGGTGGTAAATACCTCGGCTCCGCCCCATGACGCCAGATCCTCCTTTCCGCTGGAAGATACAGGTTCCCTCGTGCTACTTTGCAGCAGTAGAGGTCCTGGAGTCAAATCGACTGTTTTCGCCGCACTTACTCGCCTTAAAACTCGTAAGAGTGTACGACTCGGATCCGAACGCTTCGGATATGGAGGACAAGTCGTCCCCCGGGTTTCGCCGGTGTCCTTGTGGACAAAAATGTCGCACACCGATCCTCACCTGCTCGTGTGTTTACTGCCTCCAAGTGCGTGCATGATACCTCGGCGTGCACCATATATTCGAAGCCTTCCATCCCACCGTTCTGGAGAGGACCATAAAGCGGCGCCTTAAGCTGGGGAGACGAACCGCAATCCACGGTGAAATCGAAGGGAGGCCAGGTGGGTGGTTTCTCGCGGCTTCACGTGATCTGCCGAGCAGCTCGAGCAGATGGCGGCCTTCAGGAAGAAAGCTGCCCAAGCTTGCCCTAAACCAAGCTTCTTTGTGCCGCTCAGCTTGGGCTCCACCTTCACGGGATCCTTCCTGGAGTTGTGCCAGTCTCTCCCTACTAAGGGTGAGGCACCCTCTGGCTCGCACTCCTCCCGATCCAAGAAGAAGGATAAGGATCGAAACCATCTTCTTCGAAGAAGCGCTCCTGGGACCGAGGCGGTCCGACTCTCAAGAGCAGGGGGTCTCGACTACTGTCGAGATCACCTCCTCGGCTGCCGGCTTTTCGGACCTTCCGTCAGGCCAGGGCACCGAAGTTGAGGACACGGCTGAACTGGCCAAGATATCTCTCGACCCGATCGAGCCATTGTCGATGACTCTCTGGAGAGGACGCCTATTCTGTCCTTCCCTGATGAGGAGACCCGTCTTTCAGGCATCCCAGTCGAGGGCGAGCGGAACCCAGTTCTCACCGAACCGGCTTTCCTGACCTGACAGAGCTGGCCTTGTCAGTCTTGATTGAGGAGTAGGACCCCATCGGTGCGGAAGACCGAAGTAGAAGACCACAAACACTCGAAAGAGGCGCCGCCACCCACGTTCCTCATCCTCCCGGACAAGGAGAGCTTAGCGAAAACTCCGTTGGCCTTATGAGGACCTTATGTGGCAGCAACTTCTTTTGACAGGTCAGAAGCGGCTGCCCGCAGTACCGGCCATTACTTGACCTCAGCCTCTTCGACTGACACCGACTCCCTCGGTGCGAGGACTCCTGTTCTCCCTCTGGTGGGGCCAGTGTGACTTTCGGCTTGGCCTGTTACAGGCTCACCACCAATTTTGGTGGAACCACCACCAAAACAGCCTTAGGGAGGGGTTCCCTCTAAGTAGGACCGACAGTCTTCGGGCCTGCCCCACAGGCTGTCCATCACGGTCACTCCTGATCGCCCAAGGTGCATCGAGGGGGATTTAGGTGGGAGGCCTTTGTATCCGGACTCCTCGGATTCGGATACCACCGGCCTTCATTCTCATGATGAGCTGTTGGTGTCAGGCATGGGAGAAGGGCCTTCTTCCTTCCAGGGCATCCTTCGACTCATTTCAGAGTCCATGGGCATGCCTTTACAGCCTATTCAGAAGAAGGCAGAATATCCTCTCACGGATATTCTCAAGAGGGGGGATACCCCTACGGAGGCCTTCCCAGTGGCCGAAGCCATAGTTAGCCAGCTCTGGAACTTTGGCAGCATCCTGCCTCCTGCCGGCTCCCTCTACCTGCATGGCCTGCAAATGCCACGCGGTGCCATGGGGTCCTTGCGGGCTTTACTAGGCACCCTCGGCCCGGAAAGCCTTGTGACTGCTTCAGTATTTAGGTGAACGGAGCAGCTCTATGGATACTGCGACCCCTCTGGACAAGGAGTCCAAACTTATGGACCACTCGGCCCGGAAGGTCTATGCAGCATCATCCTTAGGCCTCGTCAGGCCAGCTCAGCGGTGATCATGGCACACTTCTCTCACGCCCTTTTGGGGTCGTTGGATGAAGTTCTTTCTCATCTCCCAGCAGACATCCAGACCACAGTCAAGCAGGTCCGGGACCAGGGCGGGCTGTTGCTAAACAGAAGCTCCAGACGGCTCTGGACATAGGTGATTCCTGTGCCCGCTCACTGGCTGCCGCGGTCGCCTCTCGCAGCAGGGCTTGGCTGAGGTTATCCTCCTTTCCGGTGGATACCCAGCACAAGTTAGCTGACGTGCCTTTCCTTGGCACTGACCTTTTTGGTCCAGGAGTGGCAGGTCACCTTCAGCGCATTGAGCAGTCTAATGCCACCTTAGATGCCACCTCTGCTAAAGGTTTTTTTGGGCAAGAACCAGCAGAAGCGCAAGAAGTCGTCCTTTCTGCATTCTTCCCCTGCAGTCAGACAGCCCACCTTCCAGGGAGGTCAGCAACAGCAGCAGGCTCAAGCTTGGTGCCCTAGCCCCGAGCAAGGTCCTCAACAACCCCACAAAGGAGGTCGAGGTGGTGGTCCAGGTACCTCCTCCTCCAAGCCTGCACAGTGACGGGTCGGGGGTGGCCTTCCCCGCACCCGTCACGCCAGCTCTGGGTCCTCCCGTGGGGGACTGGCTCCGCCACTTCCTTCCTGCCTGGTCCGGTATCACTTCGGACAGGTGGGTTCTGGAAGTGGTCGGGCAGGGTCTGCCCCTAGAGTTCGAGCAGTATCCTCCCAGCCTAGCGTGTGCCCCACGGGAGGGAAGGATCTCAGCTGGCACTCAGTTGGCCTTTGGGACGACATTCGCAGCTCCTCCTCAAGGAGGTGGTTGCTCCAGTGCCGGATCCTCCTTCAGACCCAGGCTTCATCTCCAGGTATTTCCTGGTGCCCAAGCGGACGGGGGGTTGGCGCCCCATCCTAGATCTCCACGACCTGAATCGGTATCTCAGGTCTCTCACCTTCCGGATGGTAACTCTGAACCAGATGATACTATCTCTGGAGCGAAACATGTGGTTCTGTACACTGGATCTTCAGGATGCATTCTATCACGTCCCAATCTGTCTGTCCCATCAGCGGTTCCTCCGCTTCGGGGTTGAAGGGACCCTGTATGAGTTCAGAGCCATGCCGTTCGGCCTGTCATCGGCCCCAAGGGTCTTCACCAAATGTATCACAGTGGTGGCAGCCCATCTACGGCATCAGTGGGTTCGCGTTTACCCCTATCTAGACAACTGGCTCCTGGCGGGTTCCTCCCTTCAGGAGGTGGTGAGGTCCAGGGACCTGACCCTCCAAACCTGCTCCCACTTGGGCCTTCTAATCAATGAGGCCAAGTCGGAACTCGTGCCTTCTCAGGTGATGGGCTTCATCGGGGCAAAGCTAGACTCTTGTCAAGCCAGAGCTCAGCTCCCGGTGGACAGGGCGGAGGTTCTTTCCTCCTTTGCCCAATCATTTCTGGTTGGGCACTTGCGCCCTGCCCGGGACTTCCTGCGCCTCCTGGGTTACATGGCGGCATGCACTTCAGTGGTCCACTGGGCTAGACTGCACATGCGCCCCCTTCAATGGGAGCTGGCTGCTCAGTGGTCTCAGCGTCCGGGTCTCTCTAACCAGCTGACCATAGTCACCCAGAGGATGTGGGACGGTCTCCAATGGTGGACCGTTCCGAGTCATTTGCAGGAAGGAGTCCCGTTTGTCCGACTCGAGCCAACGGTCGTCCTTACGACCGACGCCTCTTATGGGCTGGGGAGACCACATGGGGGACAACAGAGCCCACGGGTTCTGGACCCCTGAGGAGTCCCGATGCCACATCAACCTGTTGGAGCTGAGAGCAGTCAGACTGGCCCTGTCGGCTTTCGCTCCTCAGCTCTGGGGTCAAGTGGTTCAAGTCCAGACGGACAATACCACGACCATATACTACCTCAACAAACAGGGTGGCATGCACTCCCGTGTGCTGCGCAAGGAGGCGCTCCGCATCTGGACCTTTGTCAGCCAGCTGGAGGCGGATCTTCTAGCCATCCATGTGGCAGGAGTCTTGAACCAACTGGCGGATGCTCTTAGCCGCGTAGGCCAGACATCCCACGAGTGGTCTCTCCATCCAGAGGTAGCTTACGACCTGTTCTCCCGTTGGGGCAAACTGTTGGTGGACCTGTTTGCCCCAGAGAGAACACCAAGCTGAGGCTGTACCATGCCCGTCCCCCTCAGCGGGGTTCGCTGCAGGAGGATGCCTTCTTGAGGCCTTGGACCCCAGGCCTCCTCTACGCCTTCCCTCCATTTCCCTTGATCCACAAGATGTTACTCAAGGTGAAGAGGGACAAGGTGAAGGTGATCCTGGTAGCCCCAGATTGGCCACGCCAGTTCTGGTATCCGGATCTCCTCAGCCTCAGCTGCAGGACCCATGAGCGGCTTTGTACGCGCCCGGACCTGATATTGTTGAACCAGGGGAAGGTCTTCCACTCGGACCTTCAATCCCTGCACCTCACAGACTGGTTCCTGAGCGGCTAGAGTTCCAGGCTTTGGGTCTTTCTGAAGATGTCTACACAGTGGTGGAAGCATCTCGAAAAGAATCAACCAGGAAATGTTATGCCTTCAGATGGAAAAGATTTTCCATTTGGTGTCAGGGAAAGAGCCTGGTCCCCTTATTATGCTCTGTGGCTAACATTCTAGACTACCTTTGGTCCCTTTCCAAAGGGGGTCTTCGGTCATCGACCCTTAGGGTGCACCTGGCAGCCATCTCTGCTTACCGGGCGCGGGCCGGTCAGCCGACATTTGCACAGGAGACAGTGATCTGGCGCTTTTTCAAAGCCCTGGATTGCATAGCCCCTCCGTGCGTGGAACTCACCTCGTGGGATCTCTTGCTGGTTTGGCAAAGCCCATGGGCAAGCCATTTGAACCCATCTACAAGTGTAGCTCTCACATTTGTCGTGGAAGACTGCCTTCTTGGTGGCTATCACGTCAGCCAGAAGGACAGGGGAGCTCCAGGTGCTTTCGGTGGACTCCCCTTATCTGGTCTTCCACAGGGACAAGGTTGTCCTCCGTCCCCACCCGAAATTCCTTCCGAAGGTGGTGTCAGAGTTTCACCTCAACCAGGTGTTGACTCTGCCAGTATATTACCCTAACTATGCCTCGGATGCCAAGTACAGGCTTCATACTCTGGACCTGAGGCGTGCTCTCTCCTGCTATAAGGAGAGGACGGCAAAAATTCGGGGAGAGGTTCGCCAGCTGTTTGTCACCTACGCTGAAGCTGCTTCAGGGAGACCTGCAGCCAAACGGACCATTACAAGGTGGATTACATCATGCATAGGTTTGTCCTATGAGTTGGTGGGCAAGGAGCCTCCCAGAGGGATAAGAGCTCATTCTACCCGCCTTACTGCTGCTTCGGTGTGCTGCTTCCAGGGACATCCCTATTCAGGAAATCTGTCGAGCTGCTTCCTGGAAGTCAGCGAACACCTTCATTACGCATTACCACATCGACCTTGAGTCACGACGTGATGCTGGTTTTGGGGCCTTGGTTCTCCAATCTCTGTTTCCTAAGTAGGGGGTGTGCGCCTTGTCTCCCTCCTCCCGGAGAACTGCTAGGAGTCTGCGAGACAGTGTGGATGAACAACATAGCCACGCTCCTAGAAGAACTGGTTACTCACCTGTAACAGCAGTTTTAGGAGTGGTATATGTTCATCCACACGCACCCACCCGACCTCCCTGGCTTAAGGCACACAACCTGGCTTCCAGCGGGCTAGATCTGGCATCATGGGGCGGAGCCGAGGTATTTACCACCCGGGTGGGTGGGAGGAGCCAGCTTGAAGACTTCCGGCAAGATTTAAAGGGGAAAGGGACAATGCCAGACAGTGTGGATGAACAACATATACCGCTCCTAGAACTACTGTTACAGGTGAGTAACCTGTTCTTCGAGGAGTGGTATATGTTGTTCATCCATACCTCACCAACCTCCCCGGCTTTAAGTGCACAACCTTGCTTCCAGCGGGCTAAGATCTGGCGTCATGGGGCAGAGTCGAGGTATTTATTACCCGATGGGTGGGAGGAGCTAGCTTGAAGACTTCTGGCCAGATTTAAAGGGAAAAGGGACATGCCAGAGTGTGTGGATGAACAACATATACCACTCCTAGAACTAGTGTTACAGGTGAGTAACCTGTTCTTACACAGCGGGGCTGTCTGCCGCCCCAGGTATGAAGCCCAATGTGTGACATCACACAATTCCTTTAAATATCTGTTTTTTGTTTGTATGTCCACAAACTGACCACCTACCACGTGGTGTCCATAACTGTGCTCAAGGGTCCCAGAAGCAGTTGTCTGATAGATTTCTTTGACTGGGTGACCAAAGTAGTAGATCAGGGAGGGGCTGTGGACATGGCCTACCTAGACTTCAGCAAGACATTTGACACAGTCCCACACAAAAGATTAATATACAAGTTAGCCAGCCTGGGAGTGGGTCCCAAGATGACAGCCTGGGTAAAGAATTGGCTGGAGAATAGGACACAGAGAGTAATAGTAAATGGAGTCCACTCAGAAGAAAGGAGGGTTACTAGTGGGGTACCACAGGGTTCAGTATTAGGACCGGTCCTCTTCAATGTCTTTATAAGCGACATTGCAGAAGGACTGGAAGGAAAAGTATGTCTCTTTGCAGATGACACTAAGATCTGCAACAGAGTTGAGTGCAGAGGTGGGGTGGAAAGGATGAGAAGGGACTTGGCAAGGTTAGAGGAATGGTCAAATGTATGGCAGCTTAGATTCAATGCTAAGAAGTGCAAGGTAATGCACCTGGGAAACAAAAACCCAGGGGAAGAGTACACAATGGGGGGTGAGATACTAACAAGGACAAAATGGAAAGGGACCTGGGGGTAGTCATATCAGATGACCTAAAGATGGGCAAGCAATGTGAGAGGGCAGCAAGGAGGGCTGGGGGGATACTGGGATGCATAGGGAGAGGCATCACCAGTAGAAAACAGGAAGTTATTATCGCTCTGTACAGACAGCTGGTGAGACCCCATCTGAGTACTGTGTGCAGTTCTGGAGACCCAATCTCCACTAAAGACATAGACAGGATGGAAGCTGTCCAGAGGAGGGCAACTAAAATGGTGCAGGGTCTGCACCGGAAGACATATAGAGAGAGAGACTTAAGGAGCTTAATATGTATAGCCTCGAGGAAAGGGGGGGACATGATAGAAACTTTCAAGTACCTCAAGGGAATCAACAAAGTCCAAGAGGTAGCATCTTTCAAAAAGAGGTGTGTAAGAACAAGAGGCACAATTTGAAGATAGAGGCGGCTCAGAGGTAATTTAAGGAAGTATTTTTTCACAGAGAGGGTTGTGGATGCATGGAACGGCCTTCCGGAGGAGGTTGTGGAGTCAAAATCAGTGGTGGAATTCAAGCATGCATGGGATAGTCATAAGGCAATTCTGGGGGGTGGAGGTAGGAAGAAGTAGGCTGCTGGTTAACTAGGATCTGCAGCTTATCCAGTAAGTAGGGAAATGGGCGGACTGGGTGGGCCAAGCGGTCCTTATCTGCCGTCAAATTCTATGTTTCTGTTTTCTTCACTTTTACCCTGCACATGTTCTGTATGAACTAGCTTATCTTTTAATGTTGTTACTTTCCTTTCAGCTATTAATGGTGCCATCTGGAATACATTATTACCCATCGGGTAGTCTGTCAGAATTGACCAATGTTTGAGTGATCTGCCTGATTTCCCTCATTTTATGATTGTGTCTAGTGCTGAAGACTACGATATTTCTCTCTGTTGTCCCTGCTCCCTTTTGGGCTTTTGTTTATGTCATGTTGCAGCTTGTCCTCTTGCTTGATTCACGTTTCTTTTGTTATATCCTTTCTTTAAACCTTTTTGACGTTCATTTCTTCCTGAAAATCATACTCACTTTCATAGTTTCCAAGTATAATCGTAGCACTGGTGGGGGTAGCAAATCTGTGCCCAATGACATTATTTGCTATAATTGTAATAAGCCAGGTCATATTGCAAGAAATTGCCGTAAGAAGAGTGACACTGGAGCATTTTAGAGAAAACAGGATGCTTGTTAAGAAGGGGGTTTGCAAGGACTTATAAGAGAGCTACAATTGCTTGCAAGACAGGGGCACACAGAGATTGAAGGAAAACTCCGATGGATCTTCGCTATTTTATTCTGCCTTTATAAATAGTTGTACAGAACAAGTTTATATTTTTTGTTACTGCTAGTACACACAAAATATTTTTTCTGACTTCTACAACTGCACCTGTTTTTTTCATATGCTTCTTGACCTGTGCCTCCATGACAGGGTGCAACAGTTTTCCTTTTCCTGCAAGTGTCACTGTAGTTCCATGTCAAGCCCCTGTACATCTGGTCCATGCATTTGTCGAGAACCCCTCCATCCCGTGACCTCTTTCCTGCTGGAAACTGCATGCCCAGTTTTTTCTATTAGTGTACAACTTTTTGGGTCATAAACCTGTCGGTCCCTTATCTGGAGAAGGTCCAGACCCAACCTATCTTTTACAGAAATTCTGGCTAGTTTGTTTTTCTCTTAAAAGCGTTTTAAAGAGACAGTGTCTTAACTCTAAAGTACATTACAGCACATGCAGTTGGAACATTAATAAAGGACATAGGCCTATCTGGCAACGCAGGCTGCGGCTTCTGACAAAGCCAAAGTGTCACTTTCCTCTCAACTTCCTGAAAGAGTCTAGAAAACTGGACTCAATGGGCAAGAAATCTTACACCACAGGCTCACTGCTGCATCGCCTCTCTACATGCATGGCCTATGCAGCTCAATATCAAAAGGGTCTCTGGAACTCTTTTAGCAGTAAGTCAACTGGCCCCAGGCTGAATGGCCCAAGACCTGGCAGAAACTGCTAAGACTGCCTCAGAGGCTACCAAAAACCAGTTTCAAATGGCTGTGTACACTGACACTGCCTCCAGGGTCATGGCCCAGGCCATTTCCCTAAGACGTTACACTTGGCTGTGGACCACTGATCTTTCCCAGGACACTCGGACCAAAGCCATGGATTTCCCCCTGTGAGAACAACTCTCTCTTTGGGGACAAAACTGAAGCTTACATGAAAAAGTTGCAGGAATGTAAAACCACCTATCAAAGCAATGCTGTTAAGGAAAAGGCCTCTAGTTTCCAAAGGTCTCAGAACAGCAGAAACACAGGCAGAGGCTATTTCTCTAGGGCTGTCCATCCTATGAATATGCCCCTGAATTACTCTCAAATGAGATGCTATTTCAGAGGTAGAGGAAGGAGAGGTCAGAGAAAGATTAACTCTCCTCCTCCCAGCTCCCAATCCAAACAGTTCTCCTGACTGCAACGTCCAGGTCGCCTCCCCTCTCCTAGTAGGAAGGAGGCTGACCCACTATCTCCACCAATGGCACCTCATAACCACAGACAAATGGGTGCTAGAGGTGGTGGGTCAAGGGCTTAGCTTACAGTTCAAAAAGTTTTCCTACCTGCAGGCCCGAAACTGTTCAAACCCCTAACCCAACAGAGAAATTGTTAGAGTTGGAGGTAAAGTACTTCTAGCTGCAAGAGCAGTGGAGACTCCTTCCCCAGTGGGGAAAAGGCCTCTATTCCAGGTATTTCTCACTCAGAATAAAAGGTGGAATGGTGACCCATTCTGGACCCAAGGTACCTGAATAAGCACTTGCTGAAACCAAAATTCAAAACTGTCACCATGACTTGATGATCTGTTTCCTACAGAAGGGAGACTGGCTAGCCTCCCTGGACCTCAAGGACGCCTATTTCCACATCCCTATAAGGCTGTTCCCACAGAAAGTTTCTGAGATTCAGGCTGCCTTCTGGCTCCTACCAGTTTGCAGCCCTGCCATTTGGAGACTTTTCAGCTCCCAGGGTCTTTACAAAATGCCTGGCAGTTGTAGCAGCTCACTTATGGAGGCAACAGGTGTCTTTCTTACCGTACCTGAATTACTGGCTCTTGGTAGACAAGTCACCAGACAAAGTCAGGGGAAGCTCTCAGACACTGAGCACTCTGAGTCCTTGGGCTTAATCATCAGCAAGGAGAAGTCCCACTGCGAACCAGTTCAGGTTCTGGCCTTTATTGGAGTAGAGCTCGATGCTACTCAAGGGAAGTCCTTGCTTCCTGTGGATGGGGTACAAACCTTTCTCAACATGGAAAACTCCTTCACACTGGGCCAGCCATGGCCTGCCAGACATTTCCTCAGACTGCTGGGCCATATGGCCTCCATGATAGCTCTAGCCCCAGGCACCAGGTTTTAAATGAGGGACATCCAGTATCACTTGAGGGCTCACTGGTCCCAGAAAGAGACTCTGCCACAGCTGATCCCAGTCTCAAAAATCCTTACTTCAGGCCTTAGACTAGTGGAATTAAAGGGAACACCTCAGGCAAGGGGCTCCCTTCCAGCAAACAATTCTCCAGGATTTTTACCACAGATGCCTCCCTTTTAGGATGGGGAGCCCACCTGCAGGAACAGTCCATAAGCGGTACTTGGACCCCAGGAGAGTCCACTTAACACATCAGTCTCCTCAAACTCACAGCTGTGTACCTGGTTATCAAGGCCTTCGCCCCACAACTAAAGGGTCCCTCTGTTCAGGTCAGAACAGGCAACACCACTGCCATGTTCAGCATCAGCAAACGGTGTCACAAGATCCACAGGCTCTACACAGAGACCATGAAGATCTGGTCCCTGCCCTACTCCCTGGACATGCACCTGTCTGCCATCCACTTTCCGGGCAAGGACACTGTGGTGGCAGATGCCCTGAGTTGCATCAGTCAGGGCCACCACGAGTGGACCCTTAACAGACAAGTGCTTAGCACAGTATTCTGGAAGTGGGGCACCCCAGAGGTAGACCTCTTTGCCCTCCAGCCTCAACCATCAGCTTCCACTTTACTGTTGCAGACCCCCAGATCTGGGTAGACTGCCAGTAGATGCTGTAACCCTAGACTGGGCAGGGAGGTTCCTTTATACCGTCTTTCTGTTCCAATTAATACACAGAACTCTCTTGACGCTCAGGGATCAGTCAGCCACCAAGATTCTGGTGTCCCCAGATTGGGCAAGGCAACCTTGGTATTCCCTGCTCCTTGCCCTCTCAGCCAGGAAACCCATTCGTACGCCACCCAGCCACAGTCTCCTGACACTGCCTCAGACAGGGGTGGCATACCCCAGCATAGTGCCTCTTCATCTCAAGGCTTGGCTCTTGAGGAGTTAGAGTACCCTGATTCTCATTATTCTGAACAGGTCCTCGAAATCCTTTATGTGGCTAAAAAATGTAGCACTAAGAAAACGTATGCTTCCAGGTGAAAAAGATTTTCTTTGTGGTGTAGAGATAAGCAGATAAACCATCTCAGGCCCACACCTCCTGCTCTGCTAGCCTACTTGATACACTTGCAGTCATCAGGCTTTGAGGCCTCATCCCTCAAGGTACATTTTGCAGCCGTATCAGCCTATCTCTCTGCTGGGAAAGAGAAATCTGTGATTTCCATTCCATTTTCAGAAGGCTTTTCAAAGGCCTGCTATACCTTCAACCCTCAATAAGGGAGCCTGCCCCTCCCTGGGATTTGAACCATTACATAGCCAAGCTCACGGAGCCTCCTCTTGAGCCCATGGTTTCTGCTCACTTGAAATATGTTACCTGGAAAACTGTCTTTCTAGTTGCCATCACCTGTGCCAGAAGGATTTCAGAGCTGCAGGCCCTTTGTACAGAACCTAGCTACATCATTGCCCACAGTGACAAGGTAGTCCTTAGAGCAAATAGGAAATTCCTGTCCAAGGTGGTCTCTGACTTTCATCTTAACCAGTCCATCACACTCCCTGTATTTTTCACAGAAAAATACACACCAAGTGAACGCAAGCTTCACAGCGTGGGTGCCAAAAGAGCTCTGACATACTGCTTGGAGCATGCCAGGCATTTGAGAGACGCATGCTGGCTCTTCCTCACCTGTGGTGAGGTATTCAGGGGAGACTGGCTACCAAGAGGACAATTTCTCGTTGGATAGTCTCTTGCATTCAGTTCTGTTACAGCAAATAGCTGGCAAACAGCCCCCTCAGGGCCCACTTCACAGTGGCGGCTGCAAGGGATATTTCCTTGCTTGATGTCTGCAAAGCAGCCACATGGAAGACTTGTACACATACACACCTTCACAAAGCATTACTGCCTGGATGTACAGTCCAGATCAGATGCCAGATTTGACATGGTGGCCCTTCAGAACCACTTTCCTAAGTAGGTTCTGTACCTGCCTAACTGTACTGCTTTTGTAGTCTGCACTTGTCAAGCATATTAAAGGATCCCTGGGGTGAGAAGAAAACATTGCTCACTGTAGTAATATTATTTATTTTATATATGTATTGGGAACTCTAAATTTTATTTACTTATCAAGTCTAGGATTACAAATACCTTTGAGCCTTGGCTCCTTTACAAAGGTTCCACGTCAGAGAAATACAAGTAATGGGGAACATCAAGACAGACATTACAACAATGTGGACATTGCAAACAGAGTACAGATTAATACAATTCAAGGGTAGCATTGTAACAAGGCAGCCAGCGGCGTTTGTCAGAGAAAATAGACAACAGATAAGAAGTGCCAGAGTCGTAAGGAGAGGGAAAGGGGGGAGAAAGAATGTTGGAAGGGTGGGGAGAGGTGAAAAGTGCAGCATTGGGTATACCAAGATGTGAGGGTAGAATCAGTGAGGTGGGAGGGGACCACTAGAGCAGGAAGGGAAGTAGAGAAACAAGGTTAAGTTGGGCAGTCACAGGAGCTGTTGGTAGTGAGATAGTCCTGGAGCCTAGTTTTAAACATACCAGTTGTTGGGGCAGAGGAGATGGTGGGTCTGAGGCCATTGAACCAGAGTGGCGCTCGATAAGCAAAAGAGCGTTGTCCCTGTGAAGTGTCACAGTGAGGGACTTTCAGTAGCTGTAGCGTGGATCTCCTAAGGCATCATTTGTTAATTCTGTGTTGTAACAGAGTTGAGTCCCCAGGAGGTGCAAGGCCAAGGTAGATTTTTTTTGCCGTGGAGCAGGTGAGAAACTTTATGCGGTTTGATAGTTGGAGCCAGCCGGTCTGAGTGTACAGGTCACATGTGTGGATGAGACAGTGAGCACCAGTGATGAGTCGAAATGCCTTATTTAAGGCAGTTGAGAGGCATCTAAGGGTTGTGGCTGTGGCCGAGCCATAAATGATGAGACCATAGTCTATTACAGAGATCACAGAGCTCAGGACTGCTACCTTCAAAGCTTCTGGCGTGAGGTGTGGTCTGTGTTTGTAGAGGAGACCATGCCATGTATTAGCAGCTCTAGCTACATTATCTACATGAAGTCCATAGGCGAGATTAGGGTCAAGCTGTATCCCTAAGTATTTCAAGGACCCCACCTGATCTAGATTGTTCCCCTGGGAGGTGGAGATAGCCAAGTGTTGTAGCTTGTGTGGGTTATGAGAGCTGCAGAAGAGCATAGATTTGGTTTTCTTGTCATTGAGGACCAGTTTATGATTAAGAAACCATGTCTCTACAGAACTGAAACCATGTTGAAAGTTGTGTTGAAGAGTTGCAGGATCTTTGTGAGTGGAGAATACAACATCATCGGCATATAGTATGATCTGCTCAGAGCAGTGGAATTACAAACCTTTGAGCTAAGAGCTTGTTTACAAAGGATCTTCGTCAACACTTGAGATGCATTTTGTTGCAACAGCATAATTACAGCAGACAAATTGACACGGGGTTCTACTGCTAACAGGGGTTACATAGGAAGAGGGTAGCAAATACATTTACAGTTTACACAAGTCAAGACATGAATGAAGCAGCTGGTAGCATTTAGTTTCCCAGTGGGTATGTAGTGTGCAGCCATATGAGAGAGTTAAGTGCAGAAAGACAAGTTGGGCTTTGGCAAGTGCAGGTAAGTGGTGGGGGAGAGAAGAGGTTGGGGGGAATGGGCTAGAGGTAGTGTGGTGTACTGGATAGAGGGCAGGTGGAGGGGGAGGTAGTGAGGGGGTAATGGACAAAGGACAAGTTTGTGAGGGGAGTTGGTGGGGGTAGGGGAGTAGGTGTAACCCGGCCACAGCAAGTGGGCAGTTGAGTAGTGGGCTGGATGCTGGGATTACGTTTGACACAGGCAGCGGACAGGAGGAGAGAGATGTACTTACGGAGTTCTGATTTGTAGTGCCCTAGGTGTTGAAGGCTGGTGATTGAGTTGGAAAGGTCGTTTAGCCAGGTGGGGGCCCTTACCGCGAAGACACGCCTCCCCAGGGCTGATAATCTGAAGGGAACAGCTGAGGCATGCCTAGAAATGCTTCTTGTGGCGTGCTCACCTGGGGCAGGTCTGAATAACTCCTGCAGGAAGACAGGTGCCAGTCCCTGTAGGGCTTTCTTTCCTAGTAAGCGGGTCTGGAGCTTTATTCTATCCCGGAAGAGGAGCCACTTTGTCCTTATGTAGAGCTCTCAGGGGTGTGTGATGTGTTCCGCATCCAGGATAAATCTGCATGCTTTATCGAGGGTACCGGTGAACTTTGTGTAGGCTAGTGTCCATGGCAGCACCATAAACTGTTTCCATAGTCCAGGATTGTTCCATTGACTGTCTGGAGCCTGGCATCAGGGGTGAGGCAGAAGTGGAGTGTGTAGTGTTCCCAACTTCCCATTTGCAGCCTTAGTGATATTAAGTGCTCATCGAAAGAGAGGGACTCATTGATTGTGACCCCTAGGTACCGGAAAAAGTGAACCTGTTCGAGGGTGGAGTCCATATTGAGTGCTGTTTTAAATGGTGTGGTGGATTTCGTCTTCTGGCGACTGGTAAAGAGCATTGTCTTAGTCTTTTTACTATTGAGTACTAGAGGGCTGGTGTTAAACCATTCCTGTAGTAGGTCGAAGTTGTACTATAGGTTCCTGTTCGGTGTGTCTTGGCAGGAGCCTCTCAGGAATAGCACCATGCCATCTGCATAGTGCAGGACTTTGGCAGAGGGGCAGGCAGTTGGGAGGTCATTTATGAAGAGGCTAAACAGGAGGGGGCACAGTAAGGACCCTTGTAGGATTCCAACCGTGATTTTCCTAGCCTCTGAGATGATACCATTAATCTTTACCTTCTGTGAGCACTCAGACAGGTAGCTAGAGAACTATCCAACCGTGTCCGAGGACAACCCAGTGCAGGTTAACCTGTGGAGCAGGAGCTTGTGATCCACAAGGTCAAATGACTTGGATAGGTCTAGACAGGATGGAGATGGGCCTGTAATTGGACACAAGCTAATGATCCTCTCCTTTTAGAACTAGAGTGACCAGGGCAGTTTTCCAGGTAGGTGGGAAGGCTGACATCTGAAGTGACATATTAAAAAGCTTAGTGATAGGTGAGACCACTTCAGGGAGAGCGATTGAGATAAGTTTCATATCAGTCCCATCCCCACCTATCCTTGTTTTACTCGGCACTTATGCAAGGTATTTAACAGTCTCCTTGGTGGTCACCTGCCGAAACTAGATTTCTAGGGACATGGCTATGTTGTTCATCCACACTTATTGGCAGGTATCCTTGCCGCTTTAAATCTTGCCGGAAGGTCTTCAAGCTGGCTCCTCCCACCCACCCGGGTGGTAAAACTCTCGGCTCCGCCCCATGATGCCAGATCTTCCTTACCGCTTGGAAGCTCAGGTTCCCTCCTTAACGCTCTGCGTTTGAGACTGGTTCCTAAATCTTCGGTTTTGCTAATTTAAAAGTTTTTGCTAATTGAGACTTCAGTCTTCTATCCCTCGCGGCTGCGATGGACAAATCGACTCCCGGTTTTCGGAGATGCCCTTGCAGGCAGAAGATGTCTCGGATGGATCCGCACTCCACGTGTGTCTACTGTTTAGGCCTTGAACACTACCGCAGGCTTCGACTTATGCTCTTCATTCTCGGCCTCGTCCTCTAAGACCGTGCTGCCGGTTACAACTAGGGCATCCGAGAAGCGTTTTCCTCCGGTGAAGTCAAGAGGCCCGGCCGGTGGTGTCTGCGGCGCGGCTCGGCGGATCAGCTCGAGCAGATGATCGCCATCGAACAGGAGGCGGCGCGGGCTGCATCTTCCTCGGCCGCGGCATTTATCCCGCTCTCTCTGGGTTCCTCTTATACAGATTCCTTTAAGGAGCTTTGTCTGTCCCTCTCCACTAAGGGAGAGGGACCAACGTCTACTGGACCTTTTTCTCGGTCCAAAAAGAAGGACAAGGATAAATCCCTCCGTCGTTGCTCTTGGGAGCGGGAAAGGTCCCTCTCTTCGAGTGGTCGACTGTCGACTCCGGTTGATCGTTCGGCTGACCACTGGTCTCATAGTGTCCCGTCAGGTCAGTTGACCGAGACTCCTGTCGGCATGATGCGAGATTTTTCTCGACCCGTTGGATGGGTTGTTGTCAGCAGAAGCGAAATCCTCTCTCCCAGGTGGGAGTTGAGGATCCCGTGGGCTTCCGTGCCTCGGTTCCGGGCCCTGGCCGAACCCTCCGAGGCAGTGCCGGTTCCGGCCGACACTTCTCGCACATCCTCGGAAAACCGAGGTTCTCGGTCTCGGACGCCTTCGGGGTCCAGCCGATCCCGCCGTCATAGGCGGTCTCGGCACCGCGGTAAGTGTCGCTGCTCATTCTCTTCCTCCTCATTGGATGAGGGGAGGCTTCGGCGTAAGTTACGTCAGCGATACGAGGATCTCATGTGGCAACAGCTCCTTCTGACCGGGAATAAGCCGATGCCGTCGCCTTCCCCGGCCATTAAGTGGCTGTCACTGGAGCGGCCGAAACAACCCCTCGCCTTAACGAGGAGCCTGTTCCCAGGCGGTTGTTCGGCAGAAACCAGCTGCTCCACTGATTTCGGTGGAACCTCCGCCTCCACAGCCGCTATTTGGGGCTCCGACCAAGGATTCTCGGTCGGCTCAGGGTCTGCCCCATAGGCTGTCTGTTACCCTCACTCCCTGACCGACCTCGGCAGGTGGAGGGTGGCTCAGGCCCGAGGCAGTTCTTTGCGGACTCTTCCGAGTCCGACGGCGACTCCTCTCTGTTCTCCAGGCGAGTAGACTTGGAGTCCTCTGGGGTCAGTCGTTACTGCCGATAGCCCTTCGATCCTATCTGGGATTGCTTCGGCTCATCTCGAGTCCAGGGGATGAAGCTCGAACCTGTCTCTAAGCGTGGCCCAGGTACCCCTCACGGAGATTCTGGACCGAGGGGATTCCCCTACGGAGGCCGTTCCAGTGGCCGAGGCCATAGTGGGCCCGACCTTGGAGCTCTGACAGCGCCCTGCTTCCTGTCCTGCGCCCTCGGCCAGGATGGCCAGGAAGTATGTGGTCCCTACTGGTTTCTTGTCGGTTTTGGAACACCCCTCAGCCGAGGGTTGGAGTTACCGACAGCGTTTTTCAGCGCGAAACGCTAAGGGCGTCAGACAAACCGCCCGACAAGAGTCAAAGTGGACTATGCGGGCGCAAAGTCTACGCTGTGTCCTCCCTCGGCCTTCACCAGGCCAGTTCGGCCGTCCTCATGCCACATTTCTCTCATGCCCTGTTGGGCTCCCTGGACGAGGTAGTCCCTCATCTTCCGGCAGACCTGCAGACCACGGTCAGGCAGGTGCGGGACCAGGGCAGGGCAGTGGCCAAACAGCAGCTCCAGACTGCTCTGGACATTGGAGACTCTTGTGCCAGGTTGGTAGCGGCCGCAGTGGCTATGCTCCGTCGGGCTTGGCTGAGGATATTCACCCTTACTCCGGATACCCAGCACAAGTTGGCGGATGTCCCCTTCCTGGGGACCGACCTCTTCGGCCCTGGGGTGGAAGGTCACCTACAGAGGATCAAGAAGTCCAATGCTACCTTGGATTTGGTCTCATCCGCACAGAAGGACAAAGGCCGCAGACCACAGCCTAAGCCCTTTTGTCCCTCTGTGCCCACGGTATGTCCGGCCCAGCAACGTCAGGGCCAGCAGGCGCGAGCCTGGCATCCCAAACCCGGGGCTTCCTCCAACAGGAAGCAGGGAGTAAAAGGCCCAGGAGGTCCCTCGGCCGGTCCCTCCTCCAAGCCTGCCCAGTGACGGGTTGAGGGGTGTCGCTCGCAATTCCGTCGCCTCACCCCAGGTTCCCTCCGTGGGGGGACGGTTACGTCACTTCCTTTCCGCCTGGTCCGTTATTACCACGGACAGATGGGTATTGGAGGTGGTGGTAAGAGGTCTGCCTCTGGAGTTCGAGCAGGCCCCGCCCTTCAGAGCCGTCGTTCCTCGGGGGGCCTCGGGGTCCGCAGCCTCGCTGTCGGCTCGCCGAGCCGACATCGCTCTCCTCCTCCAGAAGGAGGTGATCAGGGAGGTGGCGGACCTTCCCTCAGACCCGGGGTTTGTGTCCAAGTACTTCCTGGTCCCGAAACGGATGGGGGGCTGGCGCCCCATTCTCGACCTGCACAACCTGAACAAGTTCCTAAGGTCTCGAACCTTCAGGATGGTCACTCTGGCTCAGATAATACCATCCTTGGAACGCGGTGTGTGGTTCTGCTCTATGGACCTGCAGGATGCGTTCTTTCACGTCCCTATCTGTCCGTCACACCAGAGATTCCTTCGCTTTCGAGCGGAGGGATCCCTTTTCCAGTTCCGAGCCATGCCCTTCGGCCTGTCTCCAGCTCCCAGGGTCTTCACCAAATGCATGGCAGTGGTGACAGCATTCTTCTTGGCCCCGAGGGTCGGGTGTACCCTTACCTGGGCGACTGGCTGATAGCAGGCCCCTCCAGACAGGAGGTGGGCGGTCCAGAGATCTAGCCCTCCAGGTCTGCTCTCAAGTGTCGCCTCCTCATCAAGCGAGGCCAAGTCGAACTCGAGCCGAAGCAGGTGATTCTTTTCATCGGGGCAGAGCTCGACTCTCTTGAGCCAGAGCACGGCTCGTGGGCGGACAGGGCGAGGTTCTTCCTCCTTTGCCCAATCATTTCTGGTTGGGCAATCGCCCTACCGGGACTTCCTGCACCTCCTGGGTCTCATGGCGGCCTGCACCAGCGTGGTCCGTTGGGCCCGATGGCACATCGTCCTCTTTAGTGGGACTGGCCAGCCAGTGGTCCTGGCGCTGCGATCCTTTGGACCAGCTTAGTCCACGGTGACCCAGGGATGTGGGCAGCTCTCCGGTGGTGGATTGTTCCAGTTCACTTGCAGGAGGGCATCCGTTTGTCCGCCTGAGCCGACGGTCTCTCTATCGACCGATGCCTCTCCTGATGGGTTGGGGTGCCCATCTGGGGAGCCACCGGGCTCACTGCCTCTGGTCCCAGCTGAGTCCGATGCTACATCAACCTGCTGGAGCTCCAGCGGTCCGCCTAGCTCTCACCGCCTTTGCTCAGTTTCTCCGGGGGTCAAATGGTCCGAGGTCCAGACGGACAGTACCACGACCACGTGCTATCTAAACTGCCAGGGGCGGGATCGCATCATGCTTCTATGCAAGGAAACTCTCTGCATTTGGTACCTAGTCGCAGCCTGGGTGGATCTCCTAGCCATTCACGTGGCAGGCCTCCAACACCCTGGCCCGATGCCCTAAGCCGGATAGGGCTGCGTCTCACAGTGGTCTGTCCTACGGAGGTAGTACAAGATTTGTTCTCCCATTGGGGCACACCTCAGGTGGACTTGTTTGCCTCAGGAGAGCAGCGAAGCTGAGGCTGTTCCATGCCCGCCCCCCTCAGCAAGGCTCACTGCAGGGGGATGCCTTCTCGAGGCTGTGGACCCCGGGCCTCTTCTACGCCTTCCCCCCATTTCCCTTGATCCACACGGTGCTTCTCAAGGCAAGGAGGGACAAGGCGCAGGTGATTCTGATAGCCCCAGACTGGCCTCGCCAGTTCTGGTACCCAGATCTCCTCAGCCTCAGCTCCAGGCTCCCGAGGCAGCTTCCAGCACTCCCGGACCTGCTTTCAGTCAATCAGGGGAAGGTGTTCCATCCGGACCTTAAATCCCTGCACCTGACAGCCTGGTTCCTGAGCGGCTAGAGTTCCAGGCCTTGGGTCTTTCCGACGAGGTCCTCAATGTTGTTGAGGCGTCCCGTAAGGAGTCGACCAGGAAATGCTATGCCTTCAAATGGAAGAAGTTTTCCATTTGGTGTCAGGGCAAGGGCTTGGACCCTTCCTCCTGTTCCTTGGCAAGCATCTTGGACTATTTATGGTCCCTTTCTTAGCAAGGGCTTAGGTCGGCGACCCTAAGGGTGCACCTGGCAGCCATCTCTCGCTTGCAGGCGCGGGCGAGAAGCTGATCGGTGGCGCAGAGAAGGTGGTCTGGCTTTTTCAAAGGCCTGGATCACATTTCCCTCGATCGAGAACCTCCACCTCCGAGGGATCTACTGCTGGTACTGGCAGAGCTCATGGGCAAGCCATTCGAACCAATGCACAGGTGTGATCTCTCTCACCTGTCGTGGAAGACCGCCTTCTTGGTGGCTATCACGTCAGCCAGAAGGATGGGAGAGCTCCAGGGCGCTTTCCATCGAGTCTCCTTACCTGGTCTTCCACAGGGACAAGGTTGTCCTGCGCCCCCACCCGAAATTCCTTCCGAAGGTGATGTTGGAGTTTCACCTTAATCAGGTGTTGACTCTGCCGGTGTTCTACCCCAATCACACCTCGGAGGCCGAGTATAGGCTTCATACTTTGGACCCTAGACGAGTGCTCGCTTATTATAAGGAGCGGACGGCTGAAGTTCGGGGAGAGGTTCACCAGCTGTTTGTCACCTACGCTGAAGCCGCACCTGGCAGACCTGCAGCAAAGCGGACGATAGGCAGGTGGATCACCTCCTGCAGGAGCTCTGCTACAGGTTGGCGGGCATGGAGCCTCCCAGCGGGATAAGAGCTCATTCTACCCGCCATACCGCTGCATTGGTAGCTGCTTTCAGGGACGTCCCTATCCAGGATATCTGCAGGGCTGCTACCTGGAAGTCGGCACATGCCTTTATTACCCACTACCACATCGACCTCGAGTTGTGCCGGGATGCTGGTTTTGGGGCCTCAGTTCTCCAATCTCTCTTTCCCAAGTAAGTATGGGGGGTGTGCGCCTTGCCTTCCTCCTCCCGGAGAACTGCTAGGAGTCTGCCAGAAGTGTGGATGAACAACATATCCATGTCCCTAAAATACAGGTTACTCACCTGTAACAGGAGTTCTAGGAGTGGTATATGTTGTTCATCCACTATCCCACCCGACCTTCCGGCCTCGACGCACAACCTGAGCTTCCAGCGGGCCAGATCTGGCGTCATGGGGCGGAGCCGAGAGTTTTACCACCCGAGTGGGTGGGAGGAGCCAGCTTGAAGACCTTCCTGGCAAGAATTAAAGTGGCAAGGATACCTGCCAAAGAGTGTGGATGAACAACATATACCATTCCTAGAACTCCTGTTACAGGTGAGTAACCTGTATTAAAGGCATACCTCCAGGCAGTTGCACCTAGCCAGCTAACTGCTAAGGTTGCTAATGCTAAAGGACCGCTTGGAAGAAAGCAGATTACTGTTATTTTTTCTTTCCTGTCTCCTTTAAGTCTCACTTTGTTAATCATGCACATTACATGCTTCTCTCAAATAGCTATCAACTTGGGTCACTATTGCTCTGTAAATGATTGCCAACATATGTTAGTTTATTAACTCTAGTGGATCTTCCTGTATGTATCTTCATCTTTCATCACAGGTGGGTATACATGAAACAGGGCTCCAGATAGAATATTTTGGGATGAGTACTTTACTGGTCATTTTGAAAGTGAGGTGAGTAAAACCAAATTCAGGACGTGTACAGATATCTGGACGATGTACAGTGAGAGTACACATTTTAAAACAGTACAGTTTTTTTCTAGACAAGATTGATCAGGTGCCAACAATGCTCCAGCTAATGTTGACAGGGAGCAGTAATGTACTCATGAGTTTTAAATATAGTGAGTAAAACAAAATTGAGATGGGTACAAGTGCTGTAAATCTGGAAAGAAAATGCCCTTTTGAATCATGTTATATTATGAAGTACTATTCTACAGAGTGTGCAACATTTACAGATTTTGGATGAGTACTGGTACTCATTAAAAACATTTTCTGAAGAGTATTTCCTAAAATGAGGTGAGTAAAATAGATTGGTACTTACCTTATCTATAGCCCTGGCCGGAGACGCAATGACCGAGTTGAAGCTTTCAACTTACAAATTTTGTTTTGGGGGAGGAGTCTGTGTCAAAGCCTGCGCCACAGCATCAGCCAGTAACAGACGCTGACTCCTCTTTCACCTCAGTTCTTCCCGCCATCGAGAGTGCATCTCATGGGAGCCGAAGAGCAATTTCGTAGTTCGTCATCAAAGTCACTGCAAAGTTCTGTTCGTAACTTGACGCCGTAGAGCTGCAGTTGGGTGAGACCATTCCCTTTTTCTTTATTTATTGTGTTATTTCTATGGTGCCAAGTCTGTTCCTTGTGTTATTTGTTTTTGTGTGCGGTCGATAATGTCCGGTCCGGGCCTAAATCCAAATCTAAGGCAGGGCGTGCCCTTATGTGTCTGTACCCCTGCGGCAAGTCTTGTTTCTGTGATGGATCACCATGATCGATTGTTTTCTTGCCTGGGTCCCCCACACAACATTGACAACTGTGATGTGTGCTTCTCCATGGACTGCTGGGTCCTCGAAACTTCACTGAAGGTGGGTCGTAAATCTCCTACCTTCGGAGGACGTCATCGGTCCTTGGACACCATGGCAAGAACTCAGCCCTTTCCTGGGTTGCCCTCCATTACTACACATGCCAGAGGGCCGTGAACCGTCGACAGTGCCGGCCTTGCTAACACCTCCAGTTCACTAGAGTGGTCAGGCAGACAGTCAACCTACGGGGGGGGGGGTCGTTGAGTACCCCTCTCGGTTCTCGGCCTCTTCAGAGTTGTGGCCTCTCCCATTGTCTCGATTGGAGCTCTGTGCGGATCTGAATCGGTGGGGCCCTCGACTCCATCTGCGGTTCTGCTCAAGCTCCTGGCCAGTTTTGGGGCTGGTGGTGAGCAGTGGTGCCAGGGTGCAGCATGGCCTTCGCTTGGTGCTGCGAGCAGTGCCAACACGGTAGGGTGCCAGGGGTGGCCTCTCCCGGTCACCCTGCTCTCTTCCTCTTCAGAGGAGGATGGATCTGACCCATACTGGTTGCCCCTTGAAGAGTTCTTGGTCTCTGAGGAGTGTCGCTGCCCTACAAGGCCGATCAGCACTGTTTTGAAGGTTTCCGCTCCTGTTCCGACTGACACTGTCTCTGGGACCGCCATCTCAGAGTCCTCTGGCACCATAGCTGGTGTTGGGGTTTATGCGCTGCCATGGGACAGAGGCGGAACTGCCCTCTGGTGCCGTGAGTAAGGCGGCACTGTTCTTGGTGCCATGGAAGTGGGCGGCGCCGTCCTTGGTGCCATGAAGAAGGGCGGCACAGTTCCTGGTGCCGTGGAGAAGGACAGCACCGATGATGGAGCAAAGTTAGGAGATGGTGTCGGGTCTGGAGGTGGCGCTGCTTCAGATGCAGTGTCTTGAGATCGGCACCTCTGTGGGGGCTGAAGCTGTGAGAGGCACGGCCTCTGTTACCATTTTAGGGGCTAACTCGGGGGTTGTTGTGGCAGGCTTGCAGACACCTGTGGGTCCTCTGGTGTTGCCCCCCTTATTCCTTCAAGGATGGATGAGGGGCAGGTCTCTTTCTGAGGGGAAGGGCTTGAGAGTGCCTGGGGTGGCCCGTGGGTTTTCTCCTAGAGCTGCTGATGGCTCTGGTAGGAGCCACGTGCCAACCCCTCGAACATTCGCTCTCCTCAGCAGTGGGGGATCTTGCATCTGGTGGGGTTAGGGGCCGCTTGCAAGAGCCAGACTGGCCCCGGTCTCTTCACTGTGGAGCTTCTTCCTTAGGGCACCACGAAGGCCGCACCTGCATGGTTGTGCGACCTTCTGTGGATTTTTTGCGTAGCTCCACCCTTCAGGAAGGGTCACGTGAGCGTTCTCAAAGCCCTAACAGGGATCCTCCTCTGGCTTGCCAGTCTTCTCCTCCTTCGGATCCTCTGACTCACCCTTCTGGCTCCCTGGCATTTCTGGTCTCTACCGGGTGGGGGGCCTGTCACGGACCACCAGTCTAGAGGCTCCGCTGCAGTATTCCCTCGCCATCTTAGAGCTCTAGACCAGGTAATTTTAGATCAGAATCCCTAGCTTCACCCAGATTTGAATCAGACCTCTGCCTACTAGTTTTCCTCCCAAGGAAGAAGACTTCTTGGTCCACTTGTCTTGGATGCTGATATCACCAGCTATAAGCAGTTCCTGTCGAGGTTGCTGGAGGAACTTCACATTTTGCATGTCACGATCCTGGCCATAGGAGGCGAGCTGTCCTGGGAGAGTTTTCCTCTGAGAATGTGTTAATTCTTCCATGGCCTGTCCCCTTTCAGGAAGCGTCCCATAGGATCTGGCAGTCTCCTGCTTCCCCTTTCCTGCCCAGGGACTGCCAACGCAGGTATCGTGACCCTGGGGGTCTCGGCATCTTGCCTCATCCCACTTCAGTGATAGAGTTACTGGCCGCCCCGGCATCATCACCCAAGACACGACTGACCCCAGAGTTCGACTCAGCTAAGTTTAACCACTGGGGGAGGAGGATTTTTTCCTCAGTGCTCCTCCTTGTATGCATTTCATCACATCAGGCCAATGTGGTTGTCGATGCTAGACACTTGCAGCTGGTACTAGGACAACTCCTAGAGGCAGTGTAGCACAGTGGTTTATGGGCTCTGAGCTGCAAATCTGGTGACATCCAGTAGACCAGACCTGTGTTTGAATCCCATAGCTTTCACTTGCATAGTGTGTGACCCTGTGCAAATCACTTAACTTCTCTGTGTTCCTAGGTCGCATCTATAAGAAAGCTTTCAGCTTAGTGTGCTACTCCTGGTTAAACAACTTAAAACTCCTAGTCACTCTGGCTGATTCGGAGGCAACCAGGCAGGCCGTCTTGTCTGCTTCTGGCCTAGAGTTAATGAGGCATCTTTCAAGAGCGTCTTATGACGCTAATGGGGTAGCTTTTGGGTTGGCAGGATGTGTAGTCTGTATAAGATGGGCAGCATGGCTTTGCCTTTCTAGGCTATCGCCCTTGGCCTGGCATAGGGTGATTGTCTCCCCTTTCCAAGGAGCGCATTTTTTCTCCCGTAGGGTGAGACGAAAATTGGCAGGGCGCCTCCCTTCTCCCAGGTCACGGGAGTCCCCATCTCATCCTTATCAGTCTTGGGCTTCGCTGGGCCCAGAGGCTTCTTCCCTCTGGTTCTCCCCACAAGGGGCTGGGGAATGGCTGCCCTCAGGATGTGCCAGGTCTCTTCTCGGAGGGCTTGGTACTCACCCACCAGTGAACAGTGAAAATACATACAGGAAGATGGAAATTACGCTTACTGTAATTCTTGATCTTCTTGTGTATCTTCACCATTCATCACTGCTTCTCGCCCACCTTACCCTCTGGTGCCTCAACCTGTGAGCAGTGCCTCCTTCCTGCTTGCTCTCCCCATGTGGAAACCTTGTGGGTAGGCCTTGCTTCTCTGCTCTCGCTCCTCCAGGGATTTTTCTTCTCCTTGAAGAGGTGAGGACTAGCGGGGTCCACCCCCCCACTTTTTCTGTCTCGGTGATGGGGGGTCCTCGGTCCCTCTTCTCTCCTTAATTGCCTTCTGACTACATGGGTTTCGCCCTCTTTGGACCTTCTCGATCTAGTGGGCTTGGAGGACCCTCCCTTCTCGTTTAAACCAAAACAGTTGGCCTAGAATAGTACCTCTACTCCACATCTCTTTCTCCCTTGCCTTGGCTTTGGAGAAGTTTCAGGTATCATATCATTGCCTGGATGTGAAAATCTTTTAGGAGGTCCTGTGTCCTGGGTGGACTCTGTCCCCACCCCTATGCCTTAGAAGTCTCTAGAGACCCCGACACCTTCCTTTCAGGGGTGGGTGTTGTGTTGTCTGGCGCCTCCTAATTTTTCCAGCTTCAAGGTTTTCTGTTTCTTGAGCTAGCCTGGCTTGAACAATATGATCTGCCTCACTTAGACCGCTGGTGAATATAGAGATGGAGGTGGCCTTGGCTCCATTCTTCTCCTTGGGAGAGTGGGGTTGTGGATATTTTATCATCCTTTGCTATCCCTTATTTTTCCTAAATCCTTCCCATCTCCCAGGACTGCCCAGCTGTTGGGGCCCCACCCCATGCCACACCCTCACTTAGCCTCCCTCTGTGTCTGCTTTTTTCTCCTTTCTGTTTATATTGTTTACTTTTACCATATCTCTGGCTCCCTTGCCCCACCCTCTTATTCTCTATTCTTAATATCCACCTCTCTGGCAGACAGAACTGAGGTGAGGAAGGGTCAACATCGGTTGTTGGCTGATGCTTGCGCAGCATGTCGTTGCCTCGAGGGTGGTGCCGGCCTCGGCCATAGACTCCTCCCTAAACAAAAAAATTTGTAAGCTGAAAGCTTCCGTGGCATCATAGCGCCTCAGGCGATACCCACCAGTGATGAATGGTGAAGATATACAAGATCATCAAGAATAACGGTAAGGTACGTCATTTCCATTTTTTGTCTGCGCTGTCTGTGGACTCACCAACTATTTCCCTGTTATTTATGTTCACGTATTGAATGGTACTACTCTCTGTGTATCTATGATTGTGTGCTACCCTAATCCACTCTGTAAATGATCTGCCAACACATATATGTCTGTGTTCTGTGATACCAAATTGCTCTTGCACAACTCCCCCACCCCCACCCCGAGACACATCTGGAAATGAGCTCCCAGGTCCGTGGTGCCTTTCCTGTAAACTTTAAAGTAAATAAATAAAAGAAAATACGGAGGTGGTTCTGCACTGGGGAAGGCCTTTCTACCCCACAACAAGGCAGAGTGCCTCATAGCTCAAGCTCAGGAAGTCACCCAAAATCACTACTTTCCTGCCAGAGTAATATCCGCCGATTGCTTTGCCTGGATGGCATAACCACCGTTTTGCTGGCCAGACTTCATATGCACGTCCTCCAGTGGACCCTCTGGGTGCAGTGGGATCAATGCACGGACGAGTTGGATCAGTCAGTCATGGTCTCCTCCCCAGTACGTAAAGTACTGCAGTGGTGCATGGACCTCTTGCATCGGCTTCAAGTCATCCCATTCCAGATGTCCTCCCCACATCTGATCCTAACCATGGATGCCTCAGGTCTGGGCTGAATAGCGCACCTGGTTCCCTTTCAGACCCAAGGCTCTTGGTCCCAGTGGGAAGTTTCCCTGCATATCAGCGTCATGGAGATGGCAGCGGTGCTCTATGCCATGCAGGCTTTTCAGGAACACCTCGCTCCAGGTCAGCTGCTGGTACAGTCGGACATTCTGAGCGCAGTATACTATATCAGCAAGCCGGGGAGTGGGGACTCATTCATACCCTCTTTGCATGGATGTCATGAGAGTGTGGTACTGGACATTGGATCACCGTCTATCATGCTCTGTAGTCTACCTGCCAGGCATGCTAAACACTCTGGTGGACAGTCTCAGCAGGACTTAGTCCAACATGTATGAATAGGAGCGTCTCTCACCTGTCGCAGAAGACTTGTTATACAGATTGGGGCGTCCAGAGTTGGACCTTTTTGTGCCCCACTCAATGCAAAGCTGCCCAATTTCTGCTCAGTACGTTCGAGACATGTTGATCCTCTCTTGGAGCGGGAAGTTTCTTTACGCCTTCTCTCCATTTTCTCTAATTCAGAGGGTGCTCATCAGGTTGCACACTGAAGGGGCCAGCATGATCTTGGTAGCTCCACTCTTGCCTTGACAGATTTGGTTCCCTCTGCTTCAACAGATAGCAGGGGAACCTTCGGTCCCTCTCCTATTTGCAGGAATCTGCTGACCCTGGCTCAAGGGTCCCTGGTCCTTCCCAACCTTAGATCCCTCCATCTGCATGCCTGGCTTCTGAGGACGTAGCCATTGCCAGATTCAGGGTCTCTTTAACAGGGTAGCAGGCGTCCTAGTGGCCGCCTGGAAGCTCTCCACTTGAGCTACACATACCATGAAGTGGAATCAGTTTGCCATTGGGGCTGCCAAACAGTTTAGACCCTTTCATCTACCCAGTGAACCATATCCTGAACTACTTGATTTCACTCTTCGACTCAGGTCTCCAGTACTCTTCCTCAAGGTTCACCTTTTGGCTATTTCTGCATTTCATGAGCCCATAGGTGACTACACAGTTGCTCAGTTGGATGTCTCTGCACTTTCTCAGGGTCATCCTGCATCTGAAATCCCATATCTGTTCTCCTGTCCCGACTTGGGACTTGAATTTCGTTTTGTTGAAACTGACCCTTTCTCCTTTTGCGCCAGTCGCGACTTAAGCTTTCTCTCTTGTAATGTTATTTTTAGTTGCTGTTACTTTTGTTCGAAGACTTTCAGAGCTTCAGGCCCTCTGGTGTGAGGAGTCATATTTGATTTTTCACAAAGACCAGGGTGTCCGCACACAAATCCTAAATTTCTACCTTAGGTGGTTTCAGAGTTTATACTCAACCAGTCTGTTGACCTTCCTGTTTATTTTCCTGAGTATTCCAATCCAGGGGAAGCACTGCTCCATACGTTAGATGTGTGCAGAACTTTGAAGTACTATCTGCTTAGGACCAAGGAGCCTCGAAAGTTGAAGCAGCCTTCACTCCAGGTCGAGGGGGTGTTTCTGTTTCTAAGCAATGTTTATCCAAATAGTTGGCAAATTGCATTGTGTTCTGCTACAATAAGTATGGCAAAGAATTGCCTGGCTCATTCCACAAAGGGCATGGCTACCTCTATGGCTTGTTTCAGAGTGGTCTCAGCCACTGACATCTGTGCGGCTGCCACCTGGAGTGCCATCCATACCTTTACCAAGCACTACAGTCCGGATATTGCCTCTAGAGCTCACGCAGGTTTTGGCAGGGCTGTCCTGCGAGGCCTTCTGTCTTAAGTTTATTGTGAGCTTTCCTCCCAGACTGTCTGTTTTGCACTTGTAACTGCTTGGGACTCACTCTCACGGTGTTACCTGATGACTGAGATACCCCTGAAGAAGATAGAACAGTTACATACTGTAACAGTAGATATTCAAGGGGAGCTCGGTTATCAGGTATGCTTTCCCTCCCACCATCCCCCTTCTTGGAGGCTCCTGTGTAGGAACTGGCTGCCTAGTGTATCCAGCCTTTCGTATAGGTCTGGGCGCCTCTGTGTCTCTCCTCGGTCCGCCATGCCAAGAGTCTAGCTTCCTTAGTCTCTGGGGGAAAGAACTGAGGAGGGAGTGGAGCGTTGATGTCATTAATGGATGTAAACGGCGTGGACGGTCTAAGTTGTACTGCTGAAAATCTTGCGTGGGATTCCCTTAACTGACAGTGAAGGTTCCTAGGAGCAGCACTGTGATTTTTTGTCCGCTTTTTATTTCCTCCACTGGTGAGAATAAAAATTTGTTGAACTTCATTTGTTACTTGCTACTGCAGTCTTATTGTGTGTGTGGGAGTGCCATGACATGCTTCTGGGGTTCCTTCGGTGTTACCTGATAATCAGATCTCCTCAAAGATCTACTGTTACGGTAAGTTCTTGCATAACCTTTCTTCCTGTACCTTATTTACCTATGTGTGGTATTTAAGGATTTCTGTAGTATGCGCCTTCTCTTCCAGGGTGTACATTTTGAGTTCCTTCAATGGAAACAGAGAAATTGTTGGTAGATAAAGAACACTTGGCCTATCCAGTCTGCCTGTAGGTTCTATACATTGTATGTGGTCACTGCCCCTATGTGATCAATGGCTTTCATCACCCTCTCCTCTCAAGCTTTTACTTGTGCCTGTCCCAGGCATGTTTAAATCCTCCACTGTGCTTTGTCTCCACTACCTACTGTGGCTGACTATTCCAGGCTGCCGACCACCCTGTGTGGAAAAACTTCCTCACATTACCTCTTAATGTACCCCCTTCCAATTTCACATTGTGCACCCTTGTTCTAGTACTTTTTCTACATTGGAAAAGGTCCCCCACTTGCACCTTGTTTATGTCCTTGAAAGTTTCAATCATGTCTCCCCCCCGCCGCTGTCTCCTCTCCTCCAGTGAGTGCATATTGAGATCCCTTAGTCTCTCCTCATATGTTTTGTGGTGCAAGCCCTGCACAATCTTTGTTTTTTTTTTAAACTCCGCTTTATTGCATGGATTGATGTCACAAGCAATGATATGATCATCACATTACATATTATCACTACAGACAGTGTGAACATAGGTAGTTAATAAACCATTAACATGGTTAATAAAGCTTATCTGGATACCTTTCCAGTAAACATTGAATGGAAAGTGAAAATTTGGTGTATTCAATCCATTATAACTGTTGCGTAGGAGCAATTTACTTCCTTGTAAAAGAATTCAATACCGCTTCTGGTATGAATCACCAATAAAACTAATTTAAAAAGGGCTAACAGGTCCAACTAAATAGCCACACCTTCTGACCTCTCCTCTTGAATAGTAGGTATATTAAATAAAGCTATTGGCACATCAGCAATATTCCCGAGTCTACTGACCCCATTAATTTGGTATATGATTTGAATAGTTTGCTATTCTCCACACCCTCCCTCACTCCAAACAATAGTTAAATAGTGTTAAGTCCTTGTGCTGTAAGCCAGGCCTCCCATACCTGCCACCTTTGAGCATGTTTGTCGGACTGAAGTCTTATCCTTGCTGTCATAGCTTCCATTGTCACCACTTCTCGTACTCTCCCAATCCAGTCTCTGCTGGTAGGTGAATCTAGGCTAAGCCACCTGGCTTGTGAGGCAGTTTAGGCCTACTGCTAGCAGGATCAAGCCCACTTTTGTGTGTCTCCTTAAGGTGAGTCACCTTGGGCATCTCCCAGAACCTATTCCTCAAATCTAACGGGGATGGGTACGCTTCATATCCCTGCATTGCCTCCTGTAAGGCAGCCCCAAAATGCTGTGTAAGGTGGGGGCAGGCTCCAGAATACTACTCAGCAGTCTCCCACCCCCATAGGAGTCTCCAGCAGTTGTCTGTATTTGATGAGCCAAAGTGTCATGTGGTGGGTCGGTACTTTTAGTTATCCAGTATTTCTTTCCATCAAAAAACTGCCATAAAGCCGCCACCCCTATTTAGTCCTCCAGTCTGCCTGTAGGGTTATTCCTCCTGGTCCCAACAATCATTTCTGAGATTGCACAAACACCCTTAGCTCTAAGTAAAGCATGTATAAGCTCTAAATATATTGAAATTTGCCTGCAGTTACCACCATCCTGTATAGGAAATTTTCTAAATCTGAGTATGGTCTGATTAAGTTTAATTTGTTAGAGGAATTAATAAAATATCTAACTTTCATGAATCTCAACAATTCTGCATTCCTCCACTGAAAATTTTCTTTGGCTCTCTGAAAAGAGATGCACTGGTCATTTTCATAAGTTGAGTAAGGTGAACTATCCCTTTGGCCTGCCACTTAGCATATCCCAGATTTGGGGGGGGGGGGGACTCTGGCTCATAGCGAATGAGTGACAGAGGCCTACACCTCCTGGAGTGGTACTTAGTTTTTTTCACCTTAGCAAGAATGTAGAGGCTATGTTTTATCCATTGATTACTTATCTGCTTTTGATACTCTGGTGTTACTGGGGTGAGTGCTAGGTTAAAAGATGATTACCCCCCGAAGATTCATTTTCCATCTCATACCATCTTGAGGAGACTCGTTGTTTGGCCCATGAAAGTACGGGGCCCATTTGGGCTGCTATGTAGTATAGCCAAAAGTCTGGTAATGCTAGGCCTCCCTCTTCTCTGGGCAGATGTAGGATGGTCCTGGCCATACTAGGTTTCTTGTAAAGCCATGTGAAACCCTGAGTGTCTTTTGTAATCTGACTCCAGAAATTTTTAGGGAATCTCAGTGGGAACCACTGGAATAAAAAAAGACGTCTAGGTAACATTCAGTCTTACTTCGAGAGGGCTCTTGCAATAGATAATTACGTATAGGACTGACGTCGACGGGACCCCATGGAAAAATTTCTAACTAGCAGTCTCTTGTCAAGGGACCGCCCCCACGTCAGGTGACCGGCGTCAGGAAACGTCGGAATCAATCAATCAAATCTTTATTTATTCAGGCGGACATCATTGAGCAAGGCTCATTTACAAGATGGACCCGATAAGGTCAAGGTTCAATGGTTGGTACATTAGCAGATATGTACAAAACACTTGTAATAAAACAGATTCAGTAATATAAACATATATACAATAATCGAAGGGCAGAGGTTGATTATCCCTAACAGGACAAGGTAGGATACAAGAAAATACACTAGAAAATCCATTATGTACAAATCCCAGTAGAGGAGCCAAAGCAAGCACGCAAAATAAGGTAACCAGAATTACAGGCTCCAGGGAAAACTAAAGCAGACAAACAGATATAATGATTGACTGCAAAAAAGTGGTGATTACAGCCTCTGACAAATGACATGGAAGGGCTGGTGGGGGATTCAGACAGGGTCTATGGCTAATAGTAGTAGGAGGTATGGGGGAGTAATTAGGGTTGAGGTAAGTGCCAGGAGTTGATGTGAAGATCATAGTCAGGGGAAGCAAAAGTGGTATGATAGGGGGCTGAGATACCAAATAAGGGGCTGCACTGAGGGAATACTAAGGGATAATTTATGGGAGAGCTACCAATTATAGTTGCTGACTGGAAGGGGGAGGGTTGTGAATGTGACTGGACTAGGTCTTGTGGTAGCAGTTGCATTTCTCTGGGAAGAGTCTTATGCAGAGCTTTTTAAAGGATGCTAGAGGTATAAAGTTGGTCAACTTTAGGGTCTTCTGTAGAGAATTCCATGCCATTGCTAGAGAGTAGCTGATTGCAGACCTCCCATGCCGGGTGTAGACTTTGGGTATCTTGAGCGTGATGAAGTTGTTGCTTCTTAGGGCATAGGAAGTAGCTGTGGCCAGTGTAAAGCAGTCTAAAATATAGATTGGAAGTTTATTAGACAAAGCTCTGTAAATCCAAAGTGCAGCATTTCTTTTCCTTCCAAGGTGTAGGGATGCCCATCCAACTGCAGCATAGAGAGAGCAATGATGAGTGCTGAATGGAAGATCTGTAATAAACCTGTGATACAAACTCTGTGATACAGGGTATCCAATTTGCTGAAATAGGACAGTGACCATAAAGGAAGTCTGCATAGTCGATAAGTGAAAGAAGTGAGGCCTGGATTAGCCTCAACCTTGAGTCTCTGGTCAGGAAGTGTTTTATTCTGAAGAATAGGCCGTGCCTCTGGCGAAGTTTTTTCAGAAGTTCTTCAATATGATGTGTGTAGTCAAGCCTGTTGTCAATCCACACCCCTAAGTATTTGAATTTATCTACATAGTCCAGGCTTTCTCCAAGGATGGTGGATAGCTGGAGAAGATTGCTTAGTGAGGATGTGTTAGTATAGGTATGATTGGAGAAGAACATTGCTTTTGTTTTCTTTGCATTTAAGAGGAGCTTTTCTCAAGTAGATGATGTTGCAAAGGGAGACTTCTGCTTGTAAAATTTCTGTGATGGATTACTGACATACAAAACAGTATCATCTGCAAAGAGGTGTACATTGGCTTTGGTGAGATTTGAATCAATATTATTAATGTGAATGGCAAAAGGATAGGGCCCAAGATAGATCCTCATGGAACTCCTCTTAGAAGTAGTTTTAGTGAGGATAGATCATCTTCAGCTTTCACTGTTGCACCTTTATCAGTAAGGTAACACCTGAACCACTTAAGAGAGGTGGGTCTGCTCATGGAGTGCAATGAAGAGAGTAGCAGTCTGGTCCACTGTGTCTAATGCCTTGTTTAGGTCAAGGAACACAGCACAGACACTGTTCTTTTTGTCTAATTTGGTTTGCCAGTCATTTGTGATTTTGGCCAGTGCAGAGATAGTGCTGTGCCTGGCCCTAAATCCAGATTGAGCTGGATTTAAGAGATTAGTAACTTCAAGGTAATCTCTTAATTGGATGCTCACTAACTTCTCAAGCATTTTGGATAGCACTGGAAGAATGGATATAGGCCTGTAATTGTTGAGGTCCATGGGGTCCCCTGATTTTAGGAGGGGAAACACTTGGGCTGTTTTCCACATCGTAGGAATAGAGCCAGAGGTTAATGATAGATTAAAAAGATGTGTTAAGGGAACTGCAAGCACATGAATTGCAATTTTTAGAAAATAGGGGTCAAGAGAGTCTGCACCTGCGCTTTTTTTAGTATCCAAATGCAGCATTAGATCCTCTACTTGCTTCAGCAATACCGGTTTGAAGGAGAAGGAAGAATCAGCCCTCTGAGCCTCAGTATACTGGGAGTTTAGTTATACACGCAGTAGATTAGCTGGAGAGGTGTCAAAAGTAAGGCCAGCCGTTGTGAAATGAATATTGAAAGTATCCAGTACTTCCCGTTTATTAGAGATGACACCCTTATTATGGTGCACTTGAGATGGCAGAGAGGTGCTAGAGTCCTGCCCTAGAATCCCCTTGATGGTGCCCCAGAATCTAGCAGGATTGTGGTAAGAGGCGTCAAGTTCAGCCATATAAAAGGCAGCCTTAGCATCCCTTACTTTCTTGGTGCAACTATTTCTGACCTTCCTAAACAGCATCCAATCATTTGGGTTCTTGGTCTTCCTTGCCAGTTTCCAAAGCTTGTCTCTTTCCAACAGTGCAGTTTTAAGGTCAGCTGAAAACCAGAGGCAAGATTTGCTTTTTGTTCCAACACTAGCGATTGGTGCATGAGTGTTAAGGGCACCTGTTATGCTGTTTAACACCTGGTGTGCTTTTTCCACAGAATGTGTAAGGTAAAACTCCTGCCAGCATGTAGAGTGACTTAGGTCATGGAGATATCCCTCAATATTGAGATTTTTCTTGGATCTTCTCAGAAGAAATTTTGCTGGGGTTGCTGGTTTGCCGGATGATCTTATTCCTGCAATGAGGCAGTGGTCACTTATGTCACTGAAAAGCACTCCAGTGTGTGAGAATTGGTGGGGTTTGTTTACTAGAATGATGTCAAGTAGTGTGCTATTACTTCTATTCTTTAAATTGATTCTTGTTGGTTCATTTATCAGTTGTGTAAACCCATGTGTATCACAGAATGATACTAGAGGTGCAGCTGTCTTGGAGAGCCAGTTTAGGTTTAGATCACCTAGGATTATGATTTCTTCAGGGCCCGGTTTGATTAAGTTCCCCGGGTGGGATAAAAGCTTGTGGTCAGCAGAGGGGAGCCTGTAGCAGCCAACTAGCTGAAAAGCTGCCATATTGGAGAGAGTTATTTTGAGGATATATATCAATTCTTTGGGCATCGATGTTGCACTAAGGCAGGATGCAGATATATTTGACTTTACATACAGTATATAGCTACTCCACTGCCCCTTGTCTGGCGATCCGCTCTTAATATTTGGTAGTTGGGTAGATTTACCTCCCTGTCTGCTGTGGCAGGTTTGAGCCATGTCTCAGATACTACAAGAAAGTCTGGCAAGGTATGGGCAACCCAGGCTTGTATTAATAAAAGCTTTTTCAGGAGGCTGCATGCATTGATATGTAGGAAACTGTCCTTTGGTGGAGGCTAGGTCTGCAGGGGAGGTGATGCCCTCCGGAGGGCCTGGATTGATTTCCACATTACCAATACAGATCAGCAGAAAGAATAAGAGATTCATAAGGGCTTCGAGAGACAGGAAGAGGGGACTGACTTTGGGCCTTCTCTTCTTGCTCAGAGGCCACTGATTTGAGGTGTTCCACCTGGGGTTGTGACTTTGTATCGTGTCACAGAGTATTAATTTGGTGGGCAGGTGTAAGGGGGAACTATATACCCAACAATGGAGCATCGAGCGGAATAAGTACATGACAAGTTGTGTCCCTTTTAAGGGGTTACCCCACCGATTATGATGTGGCATTGGTAGGGCATATGTGATGATCCGGTCATCAACCACTGGAGGTGTAACAGAGAGACTAGGCTGGCGGGTCGCATTATTTAGTGTGGTATGGATCGGGATGACTTCTTCCTCATTGAACACCACAAATGAAAGAGAGAGAAACAATAAGAGGAATCTCCCCATTTTGAAGGCGATAATAGTGTTATCTACAATGAGAACAGGGAAGGACTGCTGATTAGGTGGCACAGCAGTGGCCAAGGACAGATTATTGGTTAGAATGTTGTTGGGGTGGGAGGTAAGAAATCGGAAGATGCCTATAAAAGTAACATACGGGGGCAGGTGGGCAAAAATTTTATGACTTTCCCGTATCTTCCTGGCTGTCTCTCCCAGCCTCCTGGTCCCCTGTCGGCCTTGCGGTCACCGACCGCTGTTACTGGAACGAGTCTGGTGCTCACTGGGTGCTGTGAGCAGTGAAGGCTTGACTGAGGGAGACACAGGAAGGCACAACAATTAAACAAAAGCAGAATCAAGTGTTTATGCAGAGCAGTGTGTACAATTTACACCACAAAAGGCTGGGGGCGCCATAGCTGCCTGGGCCCACTAGAAATCCCACCAAAAGGCTGTAAATCACATTTTAGTTTAAACTTTTAACAAATTCCTTAAACACTCTATCTTTACAGGAAAACAGCTCTTTTTTGGATAGTTTAGGCAAAACTAACACAAGTCTCAGACCAGCTTTCAGCAGTGTAAATTCAACACAGAAGTCTATGGAGCAGGAGGACCAATCGGCTGCAAGGCTTGATCAGAGCTCGCCTCCCAATTGGCCGCGGCTTTCCCGTACCTTCCTGGCTGTCTCTCCCGGCCTCCTGGGTCGGCCTTGCGGTCGCCGACCGCCCGCTGGTGGAGCGTAGCCCCGGTGCTCACTGGGTGCCGTGAGCAGGGAAGGCTTGACTGGAGGGAGACACAGGAAGGCACAACAATTAAACAAAAGCAGAATCAAGCGTTTATGCAGAGCAGTGTGAAATAATTTACACCACAAAAGGCTTGGGGGGGGTGCGGTATAAAGGGGCGGTCTCTCACACCCGCCTTCCAGTTCTTTCCTGCCGTTAGCTTATGCCAGTGCCTCGCGGTAAAGTTCCTTGCTCGTCAGGCTGTATCGTTTGTATTTTTACCAAGTATTTTCAAATTTTTTTTTTCCCTATCATCCGTCAGGTATTCGTAGGTATATGTCGTCCCCTACGCCCTCTGAGCACAAAAACAAGTGCAACTCGTGTAGCGCCCAACTCCTGCACGAGGACGGCCATTCCCTGTGCCTTTTTTGCCTAGACCCCGACCATCCGGTAGAGAAGTGCCAGCACTGCCTTAGTTTCAACGCAGCCACCCGCAGAAGGCAGTAGTAGTACCTGGAGGCCCATATTTTGAAAAAGAAAATGAGTTCCATGGAGAAAGAATTGAAAAAGCTTTGGCAGGCGTTAACTTCCCCTGAAGGCCATCGCAAGAAAAAGGATAAAGAAAAGCACCGGGACAAGGGCTCCTTACCCACTGCGACTTCTTCGGGAGTCGCCGTGCTAAAGGTAACGTTCCCCAGCTTCTAGGGCGCGCCGCCCGCCTGCCTGGCTCGCGTTAGGCTCTTCGCCCCTCCGGCTTTTTGAGGCCTCCGCCCTGGTAAAGCCATGGTCTCGCCGCCTACTGGTCCGAGCGGCTTCGATAAGCCGGATGCCTGCTCTTCCAGTGCCTGCACGAGAAGGTCGGTGGCAGGTTTCAACCCTTCGGGTGGCGTGTGGCGGCCCTGTTCTGCCCGACTCCAGCCACCCCTCCATCACGTGCCTGCCTCCGCGATGGGTCCCTTAAGTCTGATGCTGGCGCCTCCCGATCCCGCTAAGCCGCACGCCAGTTTGCCTGACATCCGCGATAGCGAAGAGCTGATGCTGGACCCTCCATGTCCGCTGCTCCCAGCTCCCCGCAGCCTTCGCTGTCTCCGGGACCCTGAGTCTCCCCAGCCCGACCGAGGATTTCTCCTCCATCCCTGGGTAACGCTGAGGTCCTTGCTCCACCTCTGTCAGACCGGCCCACCCAGTTGTTCCGACCGATCTGACGTTGGCTCCCCGGATGCCGATGTCGGCACCTCGGCCGCCGGCTCCAACGCCGGTATTGCCGACTCCGGGTGACATCCCACTCCCGGATGCCGCCCTGATGCAGGGCCCTCTGGGCCTTCTGCTCCAGATCCACCCGGGGCCTTACGGCCGGGCCGCCTGCTTCGCAGCTCCCCGCCTTCTGGGCACCTGATGACGCCGTATCGCACGCTCAGTACCCGGGCGCTGACCTATCTGATGCCACAGCACCCGGGCCTCAATAGCAGACGCTGGCTTCCCGGCTGTTGATTATGGATACGCTACTATGGATATAGTCCATATCCGTATCCCCTTCTCCTCCTCCTCCACCGCCCCCAGCCACCGGTGGATCTGCAGGAGGCTCTGCCTCCTGGTGGGCTGAGACCAAGGCTCAGCTTACCAGAGAGGGTGAGTGGCCTCGACGACTGTGCTGGTGCCGGTTCCCCACGTCCACGACGATATTCCCCTCCCACTTTTAAAATATTAAAAAGGTTCTGAAAATAAGCCCCATAGGCTTGCATGGGGTGAGTCCCCGTGCTCTCCCTGGTACCACATCACAAAACGTGGGAGCATGGGGGCAGAGCAGACAGTCTAGGAAGTGGGAAGGGATCAGCTAGCTTGCGATCTGGACAAATTATGATCCGTTTCCAAACTTTGATCTATGAGTAAAAAATTAAAAAAAAAAATTTATTTTTCTAGGAGCGTGGATATTTGTTCATCCACACTCTCTGGCATGTCCCTTTTCCCTTTAAACCTGGCCGGAAGTCTTCAAGCTAGCTCTTCCCACCCACCCGGGTGGTAAATATCTTAGCTCTGCCTCATGACGCTGGATCTTCCTTTCCGCTGGAAGGTTCAGGCTCCCCCGTGCTACTTAGCAATTCGTAGGCCCTGGATTTGCAAAGTCGGTTTTCACCACAAATTACTTTGAATAACTCAAGAGTTCACGATTCTGATTACAGCGCATTGGGCATGGAGGACAAATCGTCCCCCAGATTTCGCCGGTGTCCCTGCGGCCAGAAAATGTTGTGCACCGATCCCCACCTCTCGTGTGTCTGTTGCCTAGGTGTTGGACATGACACCACCTTTTGTAGTCAAAGGGGCCCTGTACGAGTTCCGAGCCATGCCATTCGGTCTGTCATCGACCCAGGGGTCTTCACCAAGTGCATCATGATCGTGGCAGCCATCTCTGGTGTCGAGGGTTAATTTACCCTTATCTCGACGACTGGCTCCCTGGCAGGTTCCTCCTTCCAGGAGGTGGAGAGATCCAGGGATCTGGCTCTTGGAACCTGCCCCCAACTAGGCCTCCTGACCAGCGAGGCCAGGTTGGAACTTGTGCCGTCTCAGGTGATGGGCTTCATTGGGGCAGAGCTCGACTTTCGCCAAGCCAGGGCTTGGCTCTGGCCCGACGAGGCGGAGGTTCTTTCCTCCTTTGCCCAATCATTTCTGGTTGGGCACTTGTGCCCTGCCCTGGGCTTCCTGCGCCTTCTGGGCTACATGGCGGCGTGCACCTCAGTGGTCCATTGGGCCAGATGGCACATGCCCCCCCCACCAAATGGGAGCTGGCCGCTCAGTGGACTCAGCGCCACGGTCACTTCGATCAGCTGATTGCTGTTACCCAGATGATGTGGGATGCTCTCCAATGGTGGACCGCCCCAGACCGGTTGCAGGAGGGGATCCAGTTTGTCCGCCCCAAGCCGATGGTCGTTCTCACGACCGATGCACCTCTCATGGGCTGGGGAGCGCACATGGGGGACAACAGAGCCCATGGGTTCTGGACCCCCGAGGAGTCCCGATGCCGCATCAACCTGTTGGAGCTCAGAACAACAGACTGGCACTGTCAGCTTTCGCTTCTCAGCTCTGGGGTAAAGTGGTTCAAGTCCAGATGGACAATACCACGACCATGTACTACTTCAACAAACAGGGCGGCACGCACTCCTGTCTGCTGTGCAAGGAGGTGCTTCGCATCTGGACCCTTGTAAGCCGGTTGGAGGCGGATCTCTAGCCATCCATGTGGCAGGAGTCTTGAACCAGTTGGCAGATGCTCTCAGTCGTGATAGGCCAGACATCACACGAGTAGTCTCCGTGCAGAGATAGCTTACAGTCTGTTCTCCCGTTGGGCAAACCATTGGTGGACCTGTTTACCTCCAGGAAAAACACCAAGCTGAGAGCTGTACCATGCTGCCGCCCCTTAGCAGGGCTGGTTGCAGGGGATGCCTTCTCAAGTCCGTGGACCCCCACAGACACCTTCCTCCATTTCCTTGATCAACAGGGTGTTACTCCAGACGTGAGGAGGGACAAGGCTAAGATATCCTGCTAGCCTAGCCTGGCACTCTGGTACTGCGGCTAGTGTTCCAGGCTCTGGGTCTCTACTAGCAGAGGCTCAGTAAGGAATCACCAGAAAATGTTATGCCTTCAAGTGGAAGAGATTTTCCATTTGGTGTCAGGGTAAGAGCCTGGACCCCATATCCTGCTCTGTGGCTAACATTATCGACTACCTTTGATATCTCTCCAATGGGGGTCTACGGTCATCGACCCTTAGGGTGCAACTGGCAGCCATTTCTGCTTACCAGGCACGGGCCGGTCAGCTGACATTGGCACAGGAGGCAGTGGTCGGGCGCTTCTTCAAAGGCCTGGATCACATATCCCCTCGGTGTGTGAACCTCCACCTCCGTGGGATCTGTTGCTGGTTCTGAGCAAAGCTTATGGGCAAGCCATTCCAGTCCATACCCACCCACAGTGTGAGCTGTCACACTTGTTGTGGAAGACTGCCTTCCTGGTAGCTAACGTCTGCCAGAAGGACAGGGAGCTCCAGGCACTCTCGTGTGGACTCCCCTTATCTGGTCTTTCACAGGGACAATGTTGTCCTGCTCCCCCACCGAAATTCCTTCGAAGGTGGTGTCAGAATTTCACTTAACCAGGTGTTGACTCTGCTGTTATACTACCCTAATTACACCTCGGACGCCTAGTACAGGCTCCAAACCCTTGGACCTGGGCGTGCTCTCTTCTATTATAAACACAGAGCGACGGAAATTAGTGGAGAGGTTCACCAGCTGTTTTGTCACCTATCCTGAAGCCGCTTCTGGCAGACCTGCAGCCAAATGGACCATTGCAAGGTGGATTACAGCATGCATAGGTCTGTGCTATGAGTTGGCGGGCAAGGAACCTCCCAGAGGGATAAGAGCTCATTCTACCCGCCATACTGCTGCATCGGTGGCTGCTTCCAGGACATCCCTATTCAGGAAATCTGTCTGGCTGCTATCTGGAAGTCAGCAAACACCTTTATTACCCACTGCCATATCGACCTTGAGTCACGCCGGGATGTTGGTTTTGGGGCCTCAGTTCCTCCAATCTCCATTTCCCAAGTAGGGGGTGTCGCTGCCTCCCTCCTCCCGGAGAACTGCTTGGAGGTCTGCCAGAGTGTGGATGAAAACATATCCATGCTCCTAGAAGAACAAGGTTACTCACCTGTAACAGTAGTTCTAGGAGCGTGGATATGTTGTTCATCCACACTGTCTGGCATTGTCACTTTCCCCTTTAAATCTTGCCGGAAGTCTTCAAGCTGGCTCCTCCCACCCACCCGGGTGGTAAATACCTCGGCTCCGCCCCATGACGCCAGATCCTCCTTTCCGCTGGAAGATACAGGTTCCCTCGTGCTACTTTGCAGCAGTAGAGGTCCTGGAGTCAAATCGACTGTTTTCGCCGCACTTACTCGCCTTAAAACTCGTAAGAGTGTACGACTCGGATCCGAACGCTTCGGATATGGAGGACAAGTCGTCCCCCGGGTTTCGCCGGTGTCCTTGTGGACAAAAAATGTCGCACACCGATCCTCACCTGTCGTGTGTTTACTGCCTCAGTGCCGTGCATGATACCTCGGCGTGCACCATATATTCGGCCTTCCATCCCACCGTTCTGGAGGACCATAAGGCGCGCCTTAAGCTGGGGAGACCGGAGCTTCGCAATCCACCGGTGAAATCGAAGGAGGCCAGGTGGGTGGTTTCCGCGGCTGCGTGATCTGCCGAGCAGCTCGAGCAGATGGCGGCCTTCGAGGAAGAAGCTGCCCAAGCTTCGGCTAAACCGAAGCTTCTTTGTGCCGCTCAGCTTGGGCTCCACCTTCACGGGATCCTTCCTGGAGTTGTGCCAGTCTCTCCCTACTAAGGGTGAGGCACCCTCTGGCTCGCACTCCTCCCGATCCAGAAGAAGGATAGGATCGAAACCATCTTCTTCCCGAAGAAGACGCTCCTGGGACCGAGAGCGGTCCGACTCTCAAAGCAGGGGTCTCGACTACTGTCGAGATCACCTCCTCGGCTGCCGGCTTTTCGGACCTTCCGTCAGGCCAGGGCTCGAGGGTTGAGGACACGGCTGAACTGGCCAAGATATCTCGACCCGTCGAGCCATTGTCGATGACTCTCTGGAGAGGGCGCCTATTCTGTCCTTCCTGATGAGGAGACCCGTCTTTCAGGCATCCCAGTCGAGGGCGAGCGGAACCCGGTTCTCACCGAACCCGGCTTTCCTGACCTGACAGAGCTGGCCTTGTCAGTCTTGATTGAGAGTAGGACCCCATCGGTGCGGAAGACGAAGTAGAAGACCTAAACACTCGAAAGAGGCGCCGCCACACGTTCCTCATCCTCCCGGACAAGGAGAGGCATGCGAAAACTCCGTTGACGCTGTAGGGACCTTATGTGGCAGCAACTCTTTTGACAGGTCAGAAGCGGCTGCCCGGCCAGTACCGGCCATTACTGACCTCAGCCTCTTCGACTGACTCGACTCCCTCGGTGCCGAGGACTCCTGTTCTCCCTCTGGTGGGGCCAGTGTGACTTTCGGCTTGGCCTGTTACAGGCTCACCACCAATTTTGGTGGAACCACCACCAAAACAGCCTTAGGGAGGGTTCCTCTAAGTAGGACCGACAGTCTTCGGGCCTGCCCCACAGGCTGTCCATCACGGTCACTCCTGATCGCCCAAGGTGCATCGAGGGGGATTTAGGTGGGAGGCCTTTGTATCCGGACTCCTCGGATTCGGATACCACCGGCCTTCATTCTCATGATGAGCTGTTGGTGTCAGGCATGGGAGAAGGGCCTTCTTCCTTCCAGGGCATCCTTCGACTCATTTCAGAGTCCATGGGCATGCCTTTACAGCCTATTCAGAAGAAGGCAGAATATCCTCTCACGGATATTCTCAAGAGGGATACCCTCACGGAGGCCTTCCCAGTGGCGGACCATAAGTTAGCCAGCTCTGGAACTTTGGCAGCATCCTGCCTCCTGCCGGCTCCCTCTACCTGCATGGCCTGCAAATGCCACGCGGTGCCCATGGGGTCAGCGGGCTTTACTAGGCACCCCTCGGCCCGGAAAGCCTTGTGACTGCTTCAGTATTTGGGTGAACGGAGCAGCTCTATGGATATGGCGCCCACCTCTGGACAAAGAGTCCAAACTTATGGACCACTCGGCCCGGAAGGTCTATGCAGCATCATCCTTAGGCCTTCGTCAGGCCAGCTCAGCGGTGATCATGGCACACTTCTCTCACGCCCTTTTGGGGTCGTTGGATGAAGTTCTTTCTCATCTCCCAGCAGACATCCAGACCACAGTCAAGCAGGTCCGGGACCAGGGCAGGCTGTTGCTAAACAGAAGCTCCAGACGGCTCTGGACATGGGTGATTCCTGTGCCAGCTCACTGCTGCGCATGTCGCCTCTCGCAGCAGGGCTTGGCTGAGGTTATCCTCCTTTCCGGTGGATACCCAGCACAAGTTAGCTGACGTGCCTTTCCTTGGCACTGACCTTTTGGTCCAGGAGTGGCAGGTCACCTTCAGCGCATTGAGCAGTCTAATGCCACCTTAGATGCCACCTCTGCTAAAGGTTTTTGGGCAAGAACCAGCAGAAGCGCAAAGTAAGTCCTTTCTGCATTCTTCCCCTGCAGTCAGACAGCCCACCTTCCAGGGAGGTCGCCAACAGCAGCAGGCTCAAGCTTGGTGCCCTAGCCCGAGCAAGGTCCTCAACAACCCCACAAAGGAGGTCGAGGTGGTGGTCCAGGTACCTCCTCCTCCAAGCCTGCACAGTGGACGGTCGGGGTGGCCTTCCCCGCACCCGACACGCCAGCTCTGGGTCCTCCCGTGGGGGACTGGCTCCGCCACTTCCTTCCTGCCTGGTCCGGTATCACTTCGGACAGGTGGGTTCTGGAAGTGGTCGGGCAGGGTCTGCCCCTAGAGTTCGAGCAGTATCCTCCCAGCCTAGCGTGTGCCCCACGGGAGGGAAGGATCTCAGCTGGCACTCAGTTGGCCTTTTGGGACGACATTGCGCAGCTCCTCCTCAAGGAGGTGGTTGCTCCAGTGCCGGATCCTCCTTCAGACCCAGGCTTCATCTCCAGGTATTTCCTGGTGCCCAAGCGGACGGGGGGTTGGCGCCCCATCCTAGATCTCCACGACCTGAATCGGTATCTCAGGTCTCTCACCTTCCGGATGGTAACTCTGAACCAGATGATACTATCTCTGGAGCGAAACATGTGGTTCTGTACACTGGATCTTCAGGATGCATTCTATCACGTCCCAATCTGTCTGTCCCATCAGCGGTTCCTCCGCTTCGGGGTTGAAGGGACCCTGTATGAGTTCAGAGCCATGCCGTTCGGCCTGTCATCGGCCCCAAGGGTCTTCACCAAATGTATCACAGTGGTGGCAGCCCATCTACGGCATCAGTGGGTTCGCGTTTACCCCTATCTAGACAACTGGCTCCTGGCGGGTTCCTCCCTTCAGGAGGTGGTGAGGTCCAGGGACCTGACCCTCCAAACCTGCTCCCACTTGGGCCTTCTAATCAATGAGGCCAAGTCGGAACTCGTGCCTTCTCAGGTGATGGGCTTCATCGGGGCAAAGCTAGACTCTTGTCAAGCCAGAGCTCAGCTCCCGGTGGACAGGGCGGAGGTTCTTTCCTCCTTTGCCCAATCATTTCTGGTTGGGCACTTGCGCCCTGCCCGGGACTTCCTGCGCCTCCTGGGTTACATGGCGGCATGCACTTCAGTGGTCCACTGGGCTAGACTGCACATCGCCCCCTTCAATGGGAGCTGGCTGCTCAGTGGTCTCAGCGTCCGGGTCTCTCTAACCAGCTGACCATAGTCACCCAGAGGATGTGGGGACAGTCTCCAATGGTGGACCGTTCGAGTCATTGCAGGAAGGAGTCCGTTCTCCCGACTCGAGCCCAGAGCGGTCGCCTTACGACGGCGCCTCTTATGGGCTGGGGAGACCACATGGGGGACAACAGAGCCCACGGGTTCTGGACCCCTGAGGAGTCCCGATGCCACATCAACCTGTTGGAGCTGAGAGCAGTCAGACTGGCCCTGTCGGCTTTGCGCTTCAGCTCTGGGGTCAAGTGGTTCAAGTCCAGACGGACAATACCACGACCATATACTACCTCAACAAACAGGGTGGCATGCACTCCCGTGTGCTGATGAAGGCGCTCCGCATCTGGACCTTTGTCAGCCAGCTGGAAGGCGGATCTTCTAGCCATCCATGTGGCAGGAGTCTTGAACCAACTGGCGGATGCTCTTAGCCGCGTAGGCCAGACATCCCACAGTGGTCTCTCCATCCAGAGGTAACCGACCTGTTCTCCCGTTAAGAGCAAACTGTTGGTGGACCCTGTTTGCCCCAGAGAGCTACAAGCTGAGGCTGTACCATGCCCGTCCCCCTCAGCGGGGTTCGCTGCAGGAGGATGCCTTCTTGAGGCCTTGGACCCCAGGCCTCCTCTACGCCTTCCCTCCATTTCCCTTGATCCACAAGATGTTACTCAAGGTGAAGAGGGACAAGGTGAAAGTGATCCTGGTAGCCCCAGATTGGCCACGCCAGTTCTGGTATCGGATCTCCTCAGCCTCAGCTGCAGGACCCATGGCGGCTTATGCAGCGCCCGGACCTGATATTGTTGAACCAGGGAAGGTCTTCCACTGGACCTTCAATCCTGCACCTCACAGACTGGTTCCTGAGCGCTAGAGTTCCAGGCTTTGGGTCTTTCTGAAGATGTCTACACAGTGGTGGAAGCATCTCGAAAAGAATCAACCAGGAAATGTTATGCCTTCAGATGGAAAAGATTTTCCATTTGGTGTCAGGAAAGAGCCTGGTCCCTTATTATGCTCTGTGGCTAACATTCTAGACTACCTTTGGTCCCTTTCCAAGGGGTCTTGAGTCATCGACCTTAGGGTACACCTGGCAGCCATCTCTGCTTACCGGGCGCGGGCCGGTCAGCCGACATTTGCACAGGAGACAGTGATCTGGCGCTTTTTCAAAGCCCTGGATTGCATAGCCCCTCCGGTGCGTGAACCTACACCTCGGTGGGATCTCTTGCTGGTTTTGGCAAAGCCCATGGGCAAGCCATTTGAACCCATCTACAAGTGTGAGCTCTCACATTTGTCGTGGAAGACTGCCTTCTTGGTGGCTATCACGTCAGCCAGAAGGACAGGGGAGCTCCAGGTGCTTTCGGTGGACTCCCCTTATCTGGTCTTCCACAGGGACAAGGTTGTCCTGCGTCCCCACCCGAAATTCCTTCCGAAGGTGGTGTCAGAGTTTCACCTCAACCAGGTGTTGACTCTGCCAGTATATTACCCTAACTATGCCTCGGATGCCAAGTACAGGCTTCATACTCTGGACCTGAGGCGTGCTCTCTCCTGCTATAAGGAGAGGACGGCAAAAATTCGGGGAGAGGTTCGCCAGCTGTTTGTCACCTACGCTGAAGCTGCTTCAGGGAGACCTGCAGCCAAACGGACCATTACAAGGTGGATTACATCATGCATAGGTTTGTCCTATGAGTTGGTGGGCAAGGAGCCTCCCAGAGGGATAAGAGCTCATTCTACCCGCCTTACTGCTGCTTCGGTGTGCTGCTTCCAGGGACATCCCTATTCAGGAAATCTGTCGAGCTGCTTCCTGGAAGTCAGCGAACACCTTCATTACGCATTACCACATCGACCTTGAGTCACGACGTGATGCTGGTTTTGGGGCCTTGGTTCTCCAATCTCTGTTTCCTAAGTAGGGGGTGTGCGCCTTGTCTCCCTCCTCCCGGAGAACTGCTAGGAGTCTGCGAGACAGTGTGGATGAACAACATAGCCACGCTCCTAGAAGAACTGGTTACTCACCTGTAACAGCAGTTTTAGGAGTGGTATATGTTCATCCACACGCACCCACCCGACCTCCCTGGCTTAAGGCACACAACCTGGCTTCCAGCGGGCTAGATCTGGCATCATGGGGCGGAGCCGAGGTATTTACCACCCGGGTGGGTGGGAGGAGCCAGCTTGAAGACTTCCGGCAAGATTTAAAGGGGAAAGGGACAATGCCAGACAGTGTGGATGAACAACATATACCGCTCCTAGAACTACTGTTACAGGTGAGTAACCTGTTCTTGAGGAGTGGTATATGTTGTTCATCCCTACCACTCTCACCAACCTCCGCTTTAAGTGCACAACCTGCTTCCAGCGGCTAAGATCTAGCGTCATAGGGGAGTCGAGGTATTTATTACCGATGGGTGGAGGAGCTAGCTTGAAGACTTCTGGCCAGATTTAAAGGGAAAAGGGACATGCCAGAGTGTGTGGATGAACAACATATACCACTCCTAGAACTAGTGTTACAGGTGAGTAACCTGTTCTTACACAGCGGGGCTGTCTGCCGCCCCAGGTATGAAGCCCAATGTGTGACATCACACAATTCCTTTAAATATCTGTTTTTTGTTTGTATGTCCACAAACTGACCACCTACCACGTGGTGTCCATAACTGTGCTCAAGGGTCCCAGAAGCAGTTGTCTGATAGATTTCTTTGACTGGGTGACCAAAGTAGTAGATCAGGGAGGGGCTGTGGACATGGCCTACCTAGACTTCAGCAAGACATTTGACACAGTCCCACACAAAAGATTAATATACAAGTTAGCCAGCCTGGGAGTGGGTCCCAAGATGACAGCCTGGGTAAAGAATTGGCTGGAGAATAGGACACAGAGAGTAATAGTAAATGGAGTCCACTCAGAAGAAAGGAGGGTTACTAGTAGGGTACCACAGGGTTCAGTATTAGGACCGGTCCTCTTCAATGTCTTTATAAGCGACATTGCAGAAGGACTGGAAGGAAAAGTATGTCTCTTTGCAGATGACACTAAGATCTGCAACAGAGTTGGTGACAGGGTGGGGTGGAAAGGATGAGAAGGGACTTGGCAAGGTTAGAGGAATGGTCAAATGTATGGCAGCTTAGATTCAATGCTAAGAAGTGCAAGGTAATGCACCTGGGAAACAAAACCCAGGGAAGAGTACACAATGGGGGTGAGATACTAACAAGGACAAAATGGAAAGGACCTGGGGTAGTCATATCAGATGACCTAAAGGTGGGCAAGCAATGTGAGAGGGCAGCAAGGAGGGCTGGGGGGATACTGGGATGCATAGGGAGAGGCATCACCAGTAGAAAACAGGAAGTTATTATCGCTCTGTACAGACAGCTGGTGAGACCCCATCTGGAGTACTGTGTGCAGTTCTGGAGACCCAATCTCCACAAAGACATAGACAGGATGGAAGCTGTCCAGAGGAGGGCAACTAAAATGGTGCAGGGTCTGCACCGGAAGACATATGAAGAGAGAGACTTAAGGAGCTTAATATGTATAGCCTCGAGGAAAGGAGGAGGGGGGACATGATAGAAACTTTCAAGTACCTCAAGGGAATCAACAAAGTCCAAGAGGGTAGCATCTTTCAAAAAGAGTGTGTAAGAACAAGAGGCACAATTTGAAGATAGAGGCGGCTCAGAGGTAATTAAGAAGTATTTTTTCACAGAGAGGGTTGTGGATGCATGGAGCAGCCTTCGGAGGAGGTTGTGGAGTCAAAATCAGTGGTGGAATTCAAGCATGCATGGGATAGTCATAAGGCAATTCTGGGGGGTGGAGGTAGGAAGAAGTAGGCTGCTGGTTAACTAGGATCTGCAGCTTATCCAGTAAGTAGGGAAATGGGCGGACTGGGTGGGCCAAGCGGTCCTTATCTGCCGTCAAATTCTATGTTTCTGTTTTCTTCACTTTTACCCTGCACATGTTCTGTATGAACTAGCTTATCTTTTAATGTTGTTACTTTCCTTTCAGCTATTAATGGTGCCATCTGGAATACATTATTACCCATCGGGTAGTCTGTCAGAATTGACCAATGTTTGAGTGATCTGCCTGATTTCCCTCATTTTATGATTGTGTCTAGTGCTGAAGACTACCGATATTTCTCTCTGTTGTCCCCTGCTCCCTTTTTGGGCTTTTGTTTATGTCATGTTGCACGCTTGTCCTCTTGCTTGATTCACGTTTCTTTTGTTATATCCCCTTTCTTTAAACCTTTTTTTGCGGCGTTCATTTCTTCCTGAAAATCATACTCACTTTCATAGTTTCCAAGTATAATCGTAGCACTGGTGGGGGTAGCAAATCTGTGCCCAATGACATTATTTGCTATAATTGTAATAAGCCAGGTCATATTGCAAGAAATTGCCGTAAGAAGAGTGACACTGGAGCATTTTAGAGAAAACAGGATGCTTGTTAAGAAGGGGTTTGCAAGGACTTATAAAGAGCTACAATTGCTTGCAAGACAGGGCACACAGAGATTGAAGGAAAACTCCGATGGATCTTAGCTATTTTATTCTGCCTTTATAAATAGTTGTACAGAACAAGTTTATATTTTTGTTACTGCTAGTACACACAAAATATTTTTTCTGACTTCTACAACTGCACCTGTTTTTCATATGCTCTTGACCTGTGCCTCCATGACAGGGTGCAACAGTTTTCCTTTTCCTGCAAGTGTCACTGTAGTTCCATGTCAAGCCCCTGTACATCTGGTCCATGCATTTGTCGAGAACCCCTCCATCCCGTGACCTCTTTCCTGCTGGAAACTGCATGCCCAGTTTTTTCTATTAGTGTACAACTTTTTGGGTCATAAACCTGTCGGTCCCTTATCTGGAGAAGGTCCAGACCCAACCTATCTTTTACAGAAATTCTGGCTAGTTTGTTTTTCTCTTAAAAGCGTTTTAAAGAGACAGTGTCTTAACTCTAAAGTACATTACAGCACATGCAGTTGGAACATTAATAAAGGACATAGGCCTATCTGCTTAGCATGAGCTCCGGCTTCTGACAAAGCCAAAGTGTCACTTTCCTCTCAACTTCCTGAAAGAGTCTAGAAAACTGGACTCAATGGGCAAGAAATCTTACACCACAGGCTCACTGCTGCATCGCCTCTCTACATGCATGGCCTATGCAGCTCAATATCAAAGGGTCTCTGAACTCTTTTAGCAGTAAGTCAACTGGCCCCAGGCTGAATGGCCCAAGACCTGGCAGAAACTGCTAAGACTGCCTCAGAGGCTACCAAAAACCAGTTTCAAATGGCTGTACACTGACACTGCCTCAGGGTCATGGCCCAGGCCATTTCCTAATACGTTACACTTGGCTGTGGACCACTGATCTTTCCCAGGACACTCGGACCAAAGCCATGGATTTCCCCGTGAGACAACTCTCTCTTTGGGGACAAAACTGAAGCTTACATGAAAAGTTGCAGGAATGTAAAACCACCTATCAAAGCAATGCTGTTAAGGAAAAGGCCTCTAGTTTCCAAGGTCTCAGAACAGCAGAAACACAGGCAGAGGCTATTTCTCTAGGGCTGTCCATCCTATGAATATGCCCCTGAATTATCTCTCAAATGAGATGCTATTTCAGAGGTAGAGAAAGGAGAGTCAGAGAAAGACTAACTCCTCTCCTCCCAGCTCCCAATCCAAATAGTTCTCCTGACTGCAACGTCCAGGTCGCCTCCCCACTAGTAGGAAGGAGGCTGACCCACTATCTCCACCAATGGCACCTCATAACCACAGACAAATGGGTGCTAGAGGTGGTGGGTCAAGAGCTTAGCTTACAGTTCAAAAAGTTTTCCTACCTGCAGGCCCGAAACTGTTCAAACCCCTAACCCCAACAGAGAAATTGTTAGAGTTGGAGGTAAAAGTACTTCTAGCTGCAAGAGCAGTGGAGAGACTCCCTTCCCCCCAGTGGGGAAAAGGCCTCTATTCCAGGTATTTCTCACTCAGAATAAAAAGGTGGAATGGTGACCCATTCTGGACCCAAGGTACCTGAATAAGCACTTGCTGAAACCAAAATTCAAAACTGTCACCATGACTTGATGATCTGTTTCCTACAGAAGGGAGACTGGCTAGCCTCCCTGGACCTCAAGGACGCCTATTTCCACATCCCTATAAGGCCATCCCACAGAAAGTTTCTGGATTCAGGCTGACATCCAGCCATTACCAGTTTGCAGCCCTGCCATTCAGACTCAGGGTCTTTACAAAATGCCTGGCAGTTGTAGCAGCTCACTTATGGAGGCAACAGGTGTCTTTCTTACCGTACCTGAATTACTGGCTCTTGGTAGACAAGTCACCAGACAAAGTCAGGAAGCTCTCAGACACTGAGCACTCTGAGTCCTTGGGCTTAATCATCAGCAAGGAGAAGTCCCACTGCGAACCAGTTCAGGTTCTGGCCTTTATTGGAGTAGAGCCGATGCTACTCAAGGGAAGTCCTTGCTTCCTGTGGATGGGGTACAAACCTTTCTCAACATGGAAAACTCCTTCACACTGGGCCAGCCATGGCCTGCCAGACATTCCTCAGACTGCTGGGCCATATGGCCTCCATGATAGCTCTAGCCCCAGGCACCAGGTTTTAAATGAGGGACATCCAGTATCACTTGAGGGCTCACTGGTCCCAGAAAGAGACTCTGCCACAGCTGATCCCAGTCTCAAAATCCTTACTTCAGGCCTTAGACTAGTGGAATTAAAGGAGAACACCTCAGGCAAGGGCTCCCTTCCAGCAAACAATTCTCCAGGATTTTTACCACAGATGCCTCCCTTTTAGGATGGGGAGCCCACCTGCAGGAACAGTCCATAAGCGGTACTTGGACCCCAGGAGAGTCCACTTAACACATCAGTCTCCTCAAACTCACAGCTGTGTACCTGGTTATCAAGGCCTTCGCCCCACAACTAAAGGGTCCCTCTGTTCAGGTCAGAACAGGCAACACCACTGCCATGTTCAGCATCAGCAAACGGTGTCACAAGATCCACCAGGCTCTACACAGAGACCATGAAGATCTGGTCCCTGCCCTACTCCCTGGACATGCACCTGTCTGCCATCCACTTTCCGGGCAAGGACACTGTGGTGGCAGATGCCCTGAGTTGCATCAGTCAGGGCCACCACGAGTGGACCCTTAACAGACAAGTGCTTAGCACAGTATTCTGGAAGTGGGGCACCCCAGAGGTAGACCTCTTTGCCTCCAGCCTCAACCATCAGCTTCCACTTTACTGTTGCAGACCCCCAGATCTGGGTAGACTGCCAGTAGATGCTGTAACCCTAGACTGGGCAGGGAGGTTCCTTTATACCGTCTTTCTGTTCCAATTAATACACAGAACTCTCTTGGCGCTCAGGGATCAGTCAGACCAAGATTCTGGTGTCCCCAGATTGGGCAAGGCAACCTTGGTATTCCTGCTCCTTGCCCTCTCAGCCAGGAAACCCATTCGACGCCACCCAGCCACAGTCTCCTGACACTGCCTCAGACAGGGTGGCATACCCAGCATAGTGCCTCTTCATCTCAAGGCTTGGCTCTTGAGGAGTTAGAGTACCCTGATTCTCATTATTCTGAACAGGTCTCGAAATCCTTTATGTGGCTAAAAATGTAGCACTAAGAAACGATGCTTCCAGGTGAAAAAGATTTTCTTTGTGGTGTAGAGATAAGCAGATAAACCATCTCAGGCCCACACCTCCTGCTCTGCTAGCCTTGATACACTTGCAGTCATCAGGCTTTGAGGCCTCATCCCTCAAGGTACATTTTGCAGCCGTATCAGCCTATCTCTCTGCTGGGAAAGAGAAATCTGTGATTTCCCATTCCATTTTCAGAAGGCTTTTCAAAGGCCTGCTATACCTTCAACCCTCAATAAGGGAGCCTGCCCCTTCCTGGGATTTGAACCATTACATAGCCAAGCTCACGGAGCCTCCTCTTGAGCCCATGGTTTCTGCTCACTTGAAATATGTTACCTGGAAAACTGTCTTTCTAGTTGCCATCACCTGTGCCAGAAGGATTTCAGAGCTGCAGGCCCTTTGTACAGAACCTAGCTACATCATTGCCCACAGTGACAAGGTAGTCCTTAGAGCAAATAGGAAATTCCTGTCCAAGGTGGTCTCTGACTTTCATCTTAACCAGTCCATCACACTCCCTGTATTTTTCACAGAAAAATACACACCAAGTGAACGCAAGCTTCACAGCGTGGGTGCCAAAAGAGCTCTGACATACTGCTTGGAGCATGCCAGGCATTTGAGAGACGCTCATGCTCGGCTCTTCCTCACCTGTGGTGAGGTATTCAGGGGGAGACTGGCTACCAAGAGGACAATTTCTCGTTGGATAGTCTCTTGCATTCAGTTCTGTTACAGCAAATAGCTGGCAAACAGCCCCCTCAGGGCCCACTTCACAGTGGCGGCTGCAAGGGATATTTCCTTGCTTGATGTCTGCAAAGCAGCCACATGGAAGACTTGTACACATACACACCTTCACAAAGCATTACTGCCTGGATGTACAGTCCAGATCAGATGCCAGATTTGACATGATGGCCCTTCAGAACCACTTTCCTAAGTAGGTTCTGTACCTGCCTCGCAACTGTACTGCTTTGTAGTCTGCACTTGTCAAGCATATTAAAGGATCCCTGGGGTGAGAAGAAAACATTGCTCACTGTAGTAATATTATTTATTTTTATATATGTATTGGGAACTCTGGAATTTTTATTTACTTATCAAGTCTAGGATTACAAATACCTTTGAGCCTTGGCTCCTTTACAAAGGTTCCACGTCAGAGAAATACAAGTAATGGGGAACATCAAGACAGACATTACAACAATGTGGACATTGCAAACAGAGTACAGATTAATACAATTCAAGGGTAGCATTGTAACAAGGCAGCCAGCGCTTTGTCAGAGAAAATAGACAACAGATAAGAAGTGCCAGTCAGAGAGAGGGAAAGGGGAGAAAGAATGTTGGAAGGGTGGGGAGAGGTGAAAAGTGCAGCATTGGGTATACCAAGATGTGAGGGTAGAATCCAGTGAGGTGGGGAAGGGGGACCACTAGAGCAGGAAGGGAAGTAGAGAAACAAGGTTAAGTTGGGCAGTCACAGGAGCTGTTGGTAGTGAGATAGTCCTGGAGCCTAGTTTTAAACATACCAGTTGTTGGGGCAGAGGATGGTGGGTCTGAGGCCATTGAACCAGAGTGGCGCTCGATAAGCAAAAGAGCGTTGTCCCTGTGAAGTGTCACAGTGAGGGACTTTCAGTAGCTGTAGCGTGGATCTCCTAAGGCATCATTTGTTAATTCTGTGTTGTAACAGAGTTGAGTCCCCAGGAGGTGCAAGGCCAAGGTAGATTTTTTTTGCCGTGGAGCAGGTGAGAAACTTTATGCGGTTTGATAGTTGGAGCCAGCCGGTCTGAGTGTACAGGTCACATGTGTGGATGAGACAGTGAGCACCAGTGATGAGTCGAAATGCCTTATTTAAGGCAGTTGAGAGGCATCTAAGGGTTGTGGCTGTGGCCGAGCCATAAATGATGAGACCATAGTCTATTACAGAGATCACAGAGCTCAGGACTGCTACCTTCAAAGCTTCTGGCGTGAGGTGTGGTCTGTGTTTGTAGAGGAGACCAAGCCATGTATTAGCAGCTCTAGCTACATTATCTACATGAAGTCCATAGGCGAGATTAGGGTCAAGCTGTATCCCTAAGTATTTCAAGGACCCCACCTGATCTAGATTGTTCCCCTGGGAGGTGGAGATAGCCAAGTGTTGTAGCTTGTGTGGGTTATGAGAGCTGCAGAAGAGCATAGATTTGGTTTTCTTGTCATTGAGGACCAGTTTATGATTAAGAAACCATGTCTCTACAGAACTGAAACCATGTTGAAAGTTGTGTTGAAGAGTTGCAGGATCTTTGTGAGTGGAGAATACAACAGCATCATCGGCATATAGTATGATCTGCTCAGAGCAGTGGAATTACAAACCTTTGAGCTAAGAGCTTGTTTACAAAGGATCTTCGTCAACACTTGAGATGCATTTTGTTGCAACAGCATAATTACAGCAGACAAATTGACACGGGGGTTCTACTGCTAACAGAGGTTACATAGGAAGGGGTAGCAAATACATTTACAGTTTACACAAGTCAAGACATGAATGAAGCAGCTGGTAGCATTTAGTTTCCCAGTGGAGGTATGTAGTGTGCAGCCATATGAGAGAAGTTAAGTGCAGAAAGACAAGTTGGGCTTTGGCAAGTGCAGGTAAGTGGTGGGGGAGAGAAGAGGTTGGGGGGAATGGGCTAGAGGTAGTGTGGTGTACTGGATAGAGGGCAGGTGGAGGGAGGTAGTGAGGGGTAATGGACAAAGGACAAGTTTGTGAGGGAGTTGGTGGGGTAGGGTAGATGGAACCCGCCACAGCAAGTGGGCAGTTGAGTAGTGGGCTGGATGCTGGGATTACGTTTGACACAGGCAGCGGACAGGAGGAGAGATGTACTTACGGAGTTCTGATTTGTAGTGCCTAGGTATTTGAAGGCTGGTGATTGAGTTGGAAAGGTCGTTTAGCCAGGTGGGGGCCTCTTACCGCAAGACACGCCTCCAGGGCTGATAATCTGAAGGAACAGCTGAGGCATGCCTAGAAATGCTTCTTGTGGCGTGCTCACCTGGGGCAGGTCTGAATAACTCCTGCAGGAAGACAGGTGCCAGTCCCTGTAGGGCTTTCTTTCCTAGTAAGCGGGTCTGGAGCTTTATTCTATCCCGGAAGAGGAGCCACTTTGTCCTTATGTAGAGCTCTCAGGGGTGTGTGATGTGTTCCGCATCCAGGATAAATCTGCATGCTTTATCGAGGGCAGGTGAACTTTGTGTGAGCTAGTGTCCCATGCAGCACCATAAACTGTTTCCATAGTCCAGGATTGTTCCATTGACTGTCTGGAGCCTGGCATCAGGGTGAGGCAGAAGTGGAGTGTAGTGTTCCCAACTTCCCATTTGCAGCTTAGTGATATTAAGTGCTCATCGAAAGAGAGGGACTCATTGATTGTGACCCCTAGGTACCGGAAAAAGTGAACCTGTTCGAGGGTGGAGTCCATATTGAGTGCTGTTTTAAATGGTGTGGTGGATTTCGTCTTCTGGCGACTGGTAAAGAGCATTGTCTTAGTCTTTTTACTATTGAGTACTAGAGGGCTGGTGTTAAACCATTCCTGTAGTAGGTCGAAGTTGTACTATAGGTTCCTGTTCGGTGTGTCTTGGCAGCAGTGAGCCTCTCAGGGAATAGGGGCACTACGCCATCTGCATAGTGCAGTGACTTGGCAGAGGGGCAGGCAGTTGGGAGGCTTTATGAAGAGGCTAAACAGGAGGGGCACAGTAAGGACCCTTGTAGGATTCCAACCGTGATTTTCCTAGCCTCTGAGATGATACCATTAATCTTTACCTTCTGTGAGCACTCAGACAGGTAGCTAGAGAACTATCCAACCGTGTCGAGGACAACCCAGTGCAGGTTAACCTGTGGAGCAGGAGCTTATGATCCACAAGGTCAAATGACTTGGATAGGTCTAGACAGGATGGAGATGGGCCTGTAATTGGACACAAGCTAATGATCCTCTCCTTTTAGAACTAGAGTGACCAGGGCAGTTTTCCAGGTAGGTGGGAAGGCTGACATCTGAAGTGACATATTAAAAAGCTTAGTGATAGGTGAGACCACTTCAGGGAGAGCGATTGAGATAAGTTTCATATCAGTCCCATCCCCACCTATCCTTGTTTTACTCGGCACTTATGCAAGGTATTTAACAGTCTCATGGTGGTCACCTGCGAAACTGAGATTTCTAGGACATGGCTATGTTGTTCATCCACACTTATTGTGCAGTATCCTTGCCGCTTTAAATCTTGCGGAAGGTCTTCAAGCTGGCTCCTCCACCCACCGGGTGGTAAAACTCGGCTCCGCCTGATGCCAGATCTTCCTTACCGCTTGGAGCTCAGGTTCCTCCTTAACGCTCTGCGTTTGAGACTGGTTCCTAAATCTTCGGTTTTGAATTTAAAAGTTTTGCTAATTGAGACTTCAGTCTTCTATCCCTGCGGCTGCGATGGACAATCGACTCCGGTTTCGGGAGATGCCTGCCAGACAGAAGATGTCTCAGATGGATCCGCACTCACGTGTGTCTACTGTTTGAGCCTTGAACACTACCCGCAAGCTTCGACTTATGCTCTTCATTCTCGTCCTCGTCCTCTAAGAACCGTGCTGCCGGTTACAACTAGGGCATCCCGAGAAGCGTTTTCCTCGGTGAAGTCAAAAGAGCCCGTCCGGTGGTGTCTGCGGCTGCGGCTCGGCGGATCAGCTCGAGCAGATGATCGCCATCGGAAGAGGAGGCGGCGCGGGCTGCATCTTCCTCGACACGCATTTATCCGCCTCTCTGGGTTCCTCTTATACAGATTCCTTTAAGGAGCTTTGTCTGTCCCTCTCCACTAAGGGAGAGGGACCAACGTCTACTGGACCTTTTTCTCGGTCCAAAAAGAAGGACAAGGATAAATCCCTCCGTCGTTGCTCTTGGGAGCGGGAAAGGTCCCTCTCTTCGAGTGGTCGACTGTCGACTTCGGTTGATCGTTCGGCTTCGGCCACTGGTCTCATGGTGTCCCCGTCAGGTCAGTTGACCGAGACTCCTGTCGACGCAGTCGAGATTTTTCTCGACCCGTTGGATGGGTTGTTGTCAGCAGAAGCCGAGAATCCTCTCTCCCAGGTGGGAGTTGAGGATCCCGTGGGCTTCCCAGTGCCTCCGGTTCCGGAGCCTGGGCGAACCCTCCGAGCCGAGGAAGTGCCGGTTCCGGCCGACACTTCTCGCACCGCCTCGAAAAGCCGAGGTTCTCGGTCTCCGGACGCTTGGGTCCGCCGATCCCGCCGTCATAGGCGGTCTCGGCTATGCGGTAAGTGTCGCTGCTCTCATTCTCTTCCTCCTCATTGGATGAGGAGGCTTGGCGTAAAATTCAGTCAGCGATACGAGATCTCGTAAGGCAACAGCTCCTTCTGACCGGAATAAGCCGATGCAGTACGCCTTCCCACCATTAAGTAGCTGTCACTGGAAGCGGCGAAACAACCCCTACGCCTTAACGAGAGCCTGTTCCCAGGCGGTTGTTCGGCAAAAACCAGCTGCTCCACTGATTTCAGTGGAACCTCCGCCTCCACAGCCGCTATTTGGGGCTCCGACCAGGATTCTCGGTCGGCTCAAGGTCTGCCCATAGGCTGTCTGTTACCCTCACTCCTGACCAGACCTCGGCAGGTGGAGGTAGCTCAGGCCGAGGCAGTTCTTTCTTGGACTCTTGAGTCAGCGTCTCTCTGTTCTCTCCAGTGACATTCTCTGAGGAATCAGTCGATGCCGCGATAGCCCGCCGATCTGTATCAGGGATTGCTTCGGCTCATCTCGAGTCCGGGATGAACTCGAACCAGTCTCTAAGCCAGACCCAGGTACCCCTCACGGAGATTCTGGACCCGAGTTCCCCTCAGAGGCCGTTCCAGTGGCCGAGGCATGAGTGAGCCGACCTTGGAGCTCTGACAGCGCCTGCTTCCTGTCCTCGCCCTCGGCCAGGATGGCCAGGAAGTATCTGGTCCCTACTGGTTTCTTGTCCGGTTTTGGAACACCCCTCAGCCGAGGGTGTTAGTTACCGACAGCGTTTTCCGGCGCCGAAACGCTAGGGGCGTCAGACAAACCGCCCGACAAGAGCCAAAGTGGACTATGCCGGCGCAAAGTCTCGCTGTGTCCTCCTCGGCCTTCACCAGGCCAGTTGAGCCCGTCCTCATGCCACATTTCTCTCATGCCCTGTTGGGCTCCCTGGGCAGTAGTCCCTCATCTTCGGGCAGACCTGCAGACCCACGGTCAGGCAGGTGCGGGACCAGGGCAGGGCAGTGGCCAAACAGCAGCTCCAGACTGCTCTGGACATTGGAGACTCTTGTGCCAGGTTGGTAGCGGCCGCGGTGGCTATCTCCGTCGGGCTTAGCTGAGGATATTCACTGCCGCCGGATACCCAGCACAAGTTGGCGGATGTCCCTTCCTGGGGACCGACCTCTTGACCCTGGGGTGGAAGGTCACCTACAGAGGATCAAGAGTCCAATGCTACCTTGGTTTGGTCTCATCCGCACAGAAGGACAAGGCCGCAGACCACAGCCTAAGCCCTTTGTCCCTCTGTGCCCACTGACATGTCCGGCCCACAGCGTCAGGGCCAGCAAGTATGACCTGGCATCCCAAACCGCGGGCTTCCTCCAACAGGAAGCAGGGAGTAAAGGCCCAGGAGGTCCCTCGGCCGGTCCCTCCTCCAAGCCTGCCCAGTGGCGGGTTGAGGGGTGTCGCTCGCAATTCCGTCGCCTCACCCCAGGTTCCCTCCGTGGGGGCAGTTACGTCACTTCCTTTCCGCCTGGTCCGTTATTACCACGGACAGATGGGTAGTGGAGGTGGTGGTAAGAGGTCTGCCTCTGGAGTTGAGCAGGCCCCGCCCTTCAGAGCCCGTCGTTCCTCGGGGCCTCGGGGTCCGCGGCCTCGCTGTCGGCTCGCCCGGGCAGGCGCCGGCTCTCTCCTCCTCCAGAAGGAGGTGATCAGGGAGGTGGCGGACCTTCCCTCAGACCCGGGGTTTGTGTCCAAGTACTTCCTGGTCCCGAAACGGATGGGGGGCTGGCGCCCCATTCTCGACCTGCACAACCTGAACAAGTTCCTAAGGTCTCGAACCTTCAGGATGGTCACTCTGGCTCAGATAATACCATCCTTGGAACGCGGTGTGTGGTTCTGCTCTATGGACCTGCAGGATGCGTTCTTTCACGTCCCTATCTGTCCGTCACACCAGAGATTCCTTCGCTTTCGGGCGGAGGGATCCCTTTTCGAGTTCCGAGCCATGCCCTTCGGCCTGTCTCCAGCTCCCAGGGTCTTCACCAAATGCATGGCAGTGGTGACAGCATTCTTGCGGCGCCGAGGGGTCCGGGTGTACCCTTACCTGGACGACTGGCTGATAGCAGGCCCCTCCAGACAGGAGGTGGAGCGGTCCAGAGATCTAGCCCTCCAGGTCTGCTCTCAAGTCGGCCTCCTCATCAACGAGGCCAAGTCGGAACTCGAGCCGAAGCAGGTGATTCTTTTCATCGGGGCAGAGCTCGACTCTCTTCGAGCCAGAGCACGGCTCGTGGCGGACAGGGCCGAGGTTCTTCCTCCTTTGCCCAATCATTTCTGGTTGGGCAATCGCGCCCTGACCGGGACTTCCTGCACCTCCTGGGTCTCATGGCGGCCTGCACCAGCGTGGTCCGTTGGGCCCGATGGCACATGCGTCCTCTTTAGTGGGGACTGGCCAGCCAGTGGTCACAACGCTGCGATCCTTTGGACCAGCTTAGTCACGGTGACCCAGGGGATGTGGAACGCTCTCCGGTGGTGGATTGTTCCAGTTCACTTGCAGGAGGGCATCCCGTTTGTCCGCCTGAGCCGACGGTCTCTCTATCGACCGATGCCTCTCTGATGGGTTGGGGTGCCCATCTGGGGGAACACCGGGCTCACTGCCTCTGGTCCCCGCAGGAGTCCCGATGCTACATCAACCTGCTGGAGCTCCGAGCGGTCCGCCTAGCTCTCACCGCCTTTGCTCAGTTTCTCCGGGGTCAAGTGGTCCGAGTCCAGACGGACAGTACCACGACCACGTACTATCTAAACTGCCAGGGCGGGATGCGCTCCATGCTTCTATGCAAGGAAACTCTCTGCATTTGGTACCTAGTGCGCAGCCTGGAGGTGGATCTCCTAGCCATTCACGTGGCAGGAGCCTCCAACACCCTGGCCGATGCCCTAAGCCGGATAGGGGCTGCGTCTCACGAGTGGTCTGTCCTACCGGAGGTAGTACAAGATTTGTTCTCCCATTGGGGCACACCTCAGGTGGACTTGTTTGCCTCAGGAGAGAACGCGAAGCTGAGGCTGTTCCATGCCGCCCCCTCAGCAAGGCTCACTGCAGGGGGATGCCTTCTCGAGGCTGTGGACCCCGGGCCTCTTCTACGCCTTCCCCCCATTTCCCTTGATCCACACGGTGCTTCTCAAGGCAAGGAGGGACAAGGCGCAGGTGATTCTGATAGCCCCAGACTGGCCTCGCCAGTTCTGGTACCCAGATCTCCTCAGCCTCAGCTCCAGGCTCCCGAGGCAGCTTCCAGCACTCCGGACCTGCTTTCAGTCAATCAGGGAAGGTGTTCCATCCGGACCTTAAATCCCTGCACCTGACAGCCTGGTTCCTGGCTGCAGAGTTCCAGGCCTTGGGTCTTTCCGGCGAGGTCCTCAATGTTGTTGGGCGTCCCGTAAGAGTCGACCAGGAAATGCTATGCCTTCAAATGGAAGAAGTTTTCCATTTGGTGTCAGAACAGGGCTTGGACCTTCCTCCTGTTCCTTGGCAAGCATCTTGGACTATTTATGGTCCCTTTCTTAGCAAGGGCTTAGTCGCGACCCTAAGGGTGCACCTGGCAGCCATCTCTGCTTGCAGGCGCGGGCGGAAGCTAGTCGGTGCGCAGAGAAGGTGGTCTGGCGCTTTTCAAAGGCCTGGATCACATTTCCCTCGGTGCGAGAACCTCCACCTCCGAGGGATCTACTGCTGGTACTGGCAGAGCTCATGGGCAAGCCATTCGAACCAATGCACAGGTGTGATCTCTCTCACCTGTCGTGGAAGACCGCCTTCTTGGTGGCTATCACGTCAGCCAGAAGGATGGGAGAGCTCCAGGGGCTTTCCATCGAGTCTCCTTACCTGGTCTTCCACAGGGACAAGGTTGTCCTGCGCCCCCACCCGAAATTCCTTCCGAAGGTGATGTTGGAGTTTCACCTTAATCAGGTGTTGACTCTGCCGGTGTTCTACCCCAATCACACCTCGGAGGCCGAGTATAGGCTTCATACTTTGGACCCTAGACAGTGCTCGCTTATTATAAGGAGCGGACGGCTGAAGTTCGGGGAGAGGTTCACCAGCTGTTTGTCACCTACGCTGAAGCCGCACCTGGCAGACCTGCAGCAAAGCGGACGATAGGCAGGTGGATCACCTCCTGCAGGAGCTCTGCTACAGGTTGGCGGGCATGGAGCCTCCCAGCGGGATAAAGCTCATTCTACCGCCATACCGCTGCATTGTGTAGCTGCTTTCAGGGGCGTCCCTATCCAGGATATCTGCAGGGCTGCTACCTGGAAGTCGGCACATGCCTTTATTACCCACTACCACATCGACCTCGAGTTGTGCCGGGATGCTGGTTTTGGGGCCTCAGTTCTCCAATCTCTCTTTCCCAAGTAAGTATGGGGGTGTGCGCCTTGCCTTCCTCCTCCCGGAGAACTGCTAGGAGTCTGCCAGAAGTGTGGATGAACAACATATCCATGTCCCTAGAAATACAGGTTACTCACCTGTAACAGGAGTTCTAGGAGTGGTATATGTTGTTCATCCACACAACCCACCCGACCTTCCCGGCTTCGACGCACAACCTGAGCTTCCAGCGGGCCAGATCTGGCGTCATGGGGCGGAGCCGAGAGTTTTACCACCCGAGTGGGTGGGAGGAGCCAGCTTGAAGACCTTCCGGCAAGAATTAAAGTGGCAAGGATACCTGCCAAAGAGTGTGGATGAACAACATATACCATTCCTAGAACTCCTGTTACAGGTGAGTAACCTGTATTAAAGGCACTACTCAGGCAGTTGCACCTAGCCAGCTAACTGCTAAGGTTGCTAATGCTAAAGGACCGCTTGGAAGAAAGCAGATTACTGTTATTTTTTCTTTCCTGTCTCCTTTAAGTCTCACTTTGTTAATCATGCACATTACATGCTTCTCTCAAATAGCTATCAACTTGGGTCACTATTGCTCTGTAAATGATTGCCAACATATGTTAGTTTATTAACTCTAGTGGATCTTCCTGTATGTATCTTCATCTTTCATCACAGGTGGGTATACGCCAGAGGCAGGGCTCCAGATAGAATATTTTGGGATGAGTACTTTACTGGTCATTTTGAAAGTGAGGTGAGTAAAACCAAATTCAGACGTGTACAGATATCTGGACGATGTACAGTGAGGAGTACACATTTTTTTAAAACAGTACAGTTTTTTTTTCTAGACAAGATTGATCAGGTGCCAACAATGCTCCAGCTAATGTTGACAGGGAGCAGTAATGTACTCATGAGTTTTAAATATAGTGAGTAAAACAAAATTGAGATGGGTACAAGTGCTGTAAATCTGGAAAGAAAATGCCCCTTTTGAATCATGTTATATTATGAAGTACTATTCTACAGAGTGTGCAACATTTACAGATTTTGGATGAGTACTGGTACTCATTAAAAACATTTTCTGAAGAGTATTTCCTAAAATGAGGTGAGTAAAATAGATTGGTACTTACCTTATCTATAGCCCTGGCGGAGCATGCAATGACCGAGTTGAAGCTTTCAACTTACAAATTTTGTTTGGGGAGGAGTCTGTGTCAAAGCCTAAGCCACAGCATCAGCCAGTAACAGACGCTGACTCCTCTTTCACCTCAGTTCTTCCCGCCATCGAGAGTACATCTCATGGGAGCCGAAGAGCAATTTCGTAGTTCGTCATCAAAGTCACTGCAAAGTTCTGTTCGTAACTTGACGCCGTAGAGCTGCAGTTGGGTGAGACCATTCCCTTTTTCTTTATTTATTGTGTTATTTCTATGGTGCCAAGTCTGTTCCTTGTGTTATTTGTTTTTGTGTGCGGTCGATAATGTCCGGTCCGGGGCCTAAATCCAAATCTAAGGCAGGACGTGCCCTTATGTGTCTGTACCCCTGCGGCAAGTCTTGTTTCTGTGATGGATCACCATGATCGATTGTTTTCTTGCCTGGGTCCCCCACACAACATTGACAACTGTGATGTGTGCTTCTCCATGGACTGCTGGGTCTCGAAACTTCACTGAAGGTGGTGCGTAAATCTCCTACCTTCGGAGGGCGTCATCGGTCCTTGGACACCATAGGCAAGAACTCAGCCCTTTCCTGGGTTGCCCTCCATTACTACACATGCCAGAGGGCGTGAACCGTCGACAGTGCGGCCTTGCTAACACCTCCAGTTCACTAGAGTGGTCAGGCAGACAGTCAACCTACGGGGGGGGGGGGGTCGTTGAGTACCCCTCTCGGTTCTCGGCCTCTTCAGAGTTGTGGCCTCTCCCATTGTCTCGATTGGAGCTCTGTAGCGGATCTGAATCGGTGGGGCCCTCGACTCCATCTGCCGGTTCTGCTCAAGCTCCTGGCCAGTTTTGGGGCTGGTGAGCAGGGTGGTGCCAGGGGTGCAGCATGGCCTTCGTTTGGTGCTGCGAGCAGTGCCAAACACGGTAGGGTGCGAGGGGTGGCCTCTCTCCCGGTCACCCTGCTCTCTTCCTCTTCAGAGGAGGATGGATCTGACCCATACTGGTTGCCCCCCTTTGAAGAGTTCTTGGTCTCTGAGGAGTGTCGCTGCCCTACAAGGCCGATCAGCACTGTTTTGAAGGTTTCCGCTCCTGTTCCGACTGACACTGTCTCTGGGACCGCCATCTCAGAGTCCTCTGGCACCATAGCTGGTGTTGGGGATTTATGCGCTGCCATGGGACAGGGCGGAACTGCCCTCTGGTGCCGTGAAGTAAGGCGGCACTGTTCTTGGTGCCATGGAAGTGGGCGGCGCCGTCCTTGGTGCCATGAAGAAGGGCGGCACAGTTCCTGGTGCCGTGGAGAAGGACAGCACCGATGATGGAGCAAAGTTAGGAGATGGTGTCGGGTCTGGAGGTGGCGCTGCTTCAGATGCAGTGTCTTGAGATCGGCACCTCTGTGGGGGCTGAAGCTGTGAGAGGCACGGCCTCTGTTACCATTTTAGGGGCTAACTCGGGGGTTGTTGTGGCAGGCTTGCAGACACCTGTGGGTCCTCTGGTGTTGCCCCCCTTATTCCTTCAAGGATGGATGAGGGCAGGTCTCTTTCTGAGGGAAGGCTTGAGAGTGCCTGGGGTGGCCAGTGGGTTTTCTCCTAGAGCTGTGTGGCTCTGGTAGGAGCCACGTGCCAACCCTCCGAACATTCGCTCTCCTCAGCAGTGGGGATCTTGCATCTGGTGGGGTTAGGGGCCGCTTGCAAGAGCCAGACTGGCCCCGGTCTCTTCACTGTGGAGCTTCTTCCTTAGGGCACCACGAAGGCCGCACCTGCATGGTTGTGCGACCTTCTGTGGATTTTTTGCGTAGCTCCACCCTTCAGGAAGGGTCACGTGAGCGTTCTCAAAGCCCTAACAGGGATCCTCCTCTGGCTTGCCAGTCTTCTCCTCCTTCGGATCCTCTGACTCACCCTTCTGGCTCCCTGGCATTTCTGGGCCCTACCGGGGGTGGGGGGGGCCTGTCACGGACCACCGTCTAGAGGCTCGGTTGCAGTATTCCCTCGCTATCTTAGAGCTCTAGACCAGGTAATTTTTAGATCAGAATCCCCAGCTTCACCCAGATTTGAATCAGACCCCTCTGCCTACTAGTTTTCCTCCCAAGAGGAAGAAGACTTCTTGGTCCACTTGTCTTCGGATGCTGATATCACCAGCTATAAGCAGTTCCTGTCGAGGTTGCTGGAGGAACTTCACATTTTGCATGTCACGATCCTGGCCATAGGAGGCGAGCTGTCCTGGGAGAGTTTTCCTCTGAGAATGTGTTAATTCTTCCATGGCCTGTCCCCTTTCAGGAAGCGTCCCATAGGATCTGGCAGTCTCCTGCTTCCCCCTTTCCTGCCCCGAGGGACTGCCAGCGCAGGTATCGTGACCCTGGGGGGGTCTCCAGGCATCTTGCCTCATCCCACTTCAGTGATAGAGTTACTGGCCCGCCCCCCCGGGCATCATCACCCAAGACACGACTGACCCCCAGAGTTCGACTCAGCTAAGTTTAACCACTGGGGGAGGAGGATTTTTTCCTCAGTGCTCCTCCTTGTATGCATTTCATCACATCAGGCCAATGTGGTTGTCGATGCTAGACACTTGCAGCTGGTACTAGGACAACTCCTAGAGGCAGTGTAGCACAGTGGTTTATGGGCTCTGAGCTGCAAATCTGGTGACATCCAGTAGACCAGACCTGTGTTTGAATCCCATAGCTTTCACTTGCATGTGTGTGACCCTGTGCAAATCACTTAACTTCTCTGTGTTCCTAGTCGTGATCTATAAGAAAGCTTTCAGCTTAGTGTGCTACTCCTGGTTAAACAACTTAAAACTCCTAGTCACCTGGCTGATTCGAGGCAACCAGGCAGGCCGCCTTGTCTGCTTCTGGCCCAGAGTTAATGAGGCATCTTTCAAGAGCGTCTTATGACGCTAATGGGGTAAGCTTTTGGGTTGGCAGGATGTGTAGTCTGTATAAGATGGGCAGCATGGCTTTGCCTTTCTAGGCTATCGCCCTTGGCCTGGCCAGGGTGATTGTCTCACTTTCAAAGGGCTAGCATTTTTTTTCTCCCGTGGGGTGAGACGAAATTGGCAGGGCTTCCCTTCTCCCAGGTCACGGGAGTCCCCATCTCATCCTTATCAGTCTTGGGCTTCGCTGGGCCCAGAGGAGGCTTCTTCCCCTCTGGTTCTCCCCCACAAGGGGCTGAGGGAATGGCTGCCCTCAGGGATGTGCCAGGTCCCCTTCGGAGGGCTTGGTACTCACCCACCAGTGAACAGTGAAAATACATACAGGAAGATATGGAAATTACGTACTTACTGTAATTCTTGATCTTCTTGTGTATCTTCACCATTCATCACTGCTTCTCGCCCACCTTACCCTCTGGTGCCTCAACCTGTGAGCAGTGCCTCCTTCCTGCTTGCTCTCCCCTATGTGGAAACCTTGTGGGGTAGGCCTTGCTTCTCTGCTCTCGTTCCTCCAGGGGATTTTTCTTCTCCTTGAAGAGGTGAGGACTAGCGGGGTCCACCCCCCCCCACTTTTTTCTGCTCTCGGTGATGGGGGGGTCCTCGGGTCCCTCTTCTCTCCTTAATTGCCTTCTGACTTACATGGGTTTCGTCCTCTTTGGACCTTCTCGATCTAGTGGGCTTGGAGGACCCCTCCCCTTCTCGTTTAAACCAAAACAGTTGGCCTAGAATAGTACCTCTACTCCACATCTCTTTCTCCCTTGCCTTGGCTTTGGAGAAGTTTCAGGGTGTATCATTGCCTGGATGTGAAAATCTTTTAGGAGGTCCTGTGTCCTGGGGTGGACTCTGTCCCCACCCCTATGCCTTAGGAAGTCTCTAGAGACCCCGACACCTTCCTTTCAGGGGGGTGGGGTGTTGTGTTGTCTGGCGCCTCCTAATTTTTCCAGCTTCAAGGTTTTCTGTTTCTTGAGCTAGCCTGGCTTGAACAATATGATCTTGCCTCACTTAGGACCGTCGGGTGAATATAGAGATGGAGGTGGCCTTGGCTCCATTCTTCTCCTTGGGGAGAGTGGGGTGTTGTGGGATATTTTATCATCCTTTGCTATCCCTTATTTTTTCCTAAATCCTTCCCTATCTCCCAGGACTGCCCAGCGGTTGGGGCCCCACCCCTATGCCACACCCTCACTTAGCCTCCCTCTGTGTCTGCTTTTTTCTCCTTTCTGTTTATATTGTTTACTTTTACCATATCTCTGGCTCCCTTGCCCCACCCTCTTATTCTCTATTCTTAATATCCACTCTCTCTGGCAGACAGAACTGAGGTGAGGAAGGGGTCAGCATCGGTTATTGGCTGATGCTTGCGCAGCACGCTGTGCGTTGCCCTCGAGGGTGGTGCCGGCCTCGACGCAGACTCCTCCCCTAAACAAAAAAATTTGTAAGCTGAAAGCTTCCGTGGCATCATAGCGCCTCAGGCGTATACCCACCAGTGATGAATGGTGAAGATATACAAGATCATCAAGAATAACGGTATAAGTACGTCATTTCCATTTTTTGTCTGCGCTGTCTGTGGACTACCAACTATTTCCCTGTTATTTATGTTCACGTATTGAATGGTACTACTCTCTGTGTATTTTCTATGATTGTGTGCTACCCTAATCCACTCTGTAAATGATCTGCCAACACATATATGTCTGTGTTCTGTGATACCAAATTACGCTCTTGCACAACTCCCCCACCCCACCCCGAGACACATCTGGAAATGAGCTCCCAGGTCCGTGTGCCTTTCCTGGGTAAACTTTAAAGTAAATAAATAAAAGAAAATACGGAGGTGGTTCTGCACTGGGGAAGGCCTTTCTACCCCACAACAAGGCAGAGTGCCTCATAGCTCAAGCTCAGGAAGTCACCCAAAATCACTACTTTCCTGCCAGAGTACATCGCCGATTGCTTTGCCTGATGGCAGCTGCCATAACCACCGTTTTGCTGGCCAGACTTCATATGCACGTCCTCCAGTGGACCCTCTGGGTGCAGTGGGATCAATGCACGGACGAGTTGGATCAGTCAGTCATGGTCTCCTCCCCAGTACGTACAGTACTGCAGTGGTGCATGGACCTCTTGCATCGGCTTCAAGTCATCCCATTCCAGATGTCCTCCCCACATCTGATCCTAACCATGGATGCCTCAGGTCTGGGCTGAATAGCGCACCTGGTTCCCTTTCAGACCCAAGGCTCTTGGTCCCAGTGGGAAGTTTCCCTGCATATCAGCGTCATGGAGATGGCAGCGGTGCTCTATGCCATGCAGGCTTTTCAGGAACACCTCGCTCCAGGTCAGCTGCTGGTACAGTCGGACATTCTGAGCGCAGTATACTATATCAGCAAGCGGGGGAGTGGGGACTCATTCATACCCTCTTTGCATGGATGTCATGAGAGTGTGGTACTGGACATTGGATCACCGTCTATCATGCTCTGTAGTCTACCTGCCAGGCATGCTAAACACTCTGGTGGACAGTCTCAGCAGGACTTAGTCCAACATGTATGAATAGGAGCGTCTCTCACCTGTCGCAGAAGACTTGTTATACAGATTGGGGCGTCCAGAGTTGGACCTTTTTGTGCCCCACTCAATGCAAAGCTGCCCAATTTCTGCTCAGTACGTTCGAGACATGTTGATCCTCTCTTGGAGCGGGAAGTTTCTTTACGCCTTCTCTCCATTTTCTCTAATTCAGAGGGTGCTCATCAGTTGCACACTGAAGGGGCCAGCATGATCTTGGTAGCTCCACTCTTGCCTTGACAGATTTGGTTCCCTCTGCTTCAACAGATAGCAGGGGAACCTTCGGTCCCTCTCCCTATTTGCAGGAATCTGCTGACCCTGGCTCAAGGGTCCCTGGTCCTTCCCAACCTTAGATCCCTCCATCTGCATGCCTGGCTTCTGAGGACGTAGCCATTGCCAGATTCAGGGTCTCTTTAACAGGGTAGCAGGCGTCCTAGTGGCCGCCTGGAAGCTCTCCACTTGAGCTACACATACCATGAAGTGGAATCAGTTTGCCATTGGGGCTGCCAAACAGTTTAGACCCTTTCATCTACCCAGTGAACCATATCCTGAACTACTTGATTTCACTCTTCGACTCAGGTCTCCAGTACTCCTTCCTCAAGGTTCACCTTTTGGCTATTTCTGCATTTCATGAGCCCATAGGTGACTACACAGTTGCTCAGTTGGATGTCTCCCGTACCTTTCTCAGGGTCATCCTGCATCTGAAATCCCATATCTGTTCTCCTGTCCCGACTTGGGACTTGAATTTCGTTTTGTTGAAACTGACCCTTTCTCCTTTTGCGCCAGTCGCGACTTAAGCTTTCTCTCTTGTAATGTTATTTTTTAGTTGCTGTTACTTTGTTCAAGACTTTCAGAGCTTCAGGCCTCTGGTGTGAGAGTCATATTTGATTTTCACAAGACCAGGGTGTCCTTACACAAATCCTAAATTTCTACCTTAGGTGGTTTCAGAGTTTATACTCAACCAGTCTGTTGACCTTCCTGTTTATTTTCCTGAGTATTCCAATCCAGGGGAAGCACTGCTCCATACGTTAGATGTGTGCAGAACTTTGAAGTACTATCTGCTTAGGACCAAGGAGCCTCGAAAGTTGAAGCAGCCTTCACTCCAGGTCGAGGGGGTGTTTCTGTTTCTAAGCAATGTTTATCCAAATAGTTGGCAAATTGCATTGTGTTCTGCTACAATAAGTATGGCAAAGAATTGCCTGGCTCATTCCACAAAGGGCATGGCTACCTCTATGGTTTGTTTCAGAGTGGTCTCAGCCACTGACATCTAAAAGGGGTTGCCACCTGGAGTGCCATCCATACCTTTACCAAGCACTACAGTCCGGATATTGCCTCTAGAGCTCACGCAGGTTTTGGCAGGGCTGTCCTGCGAGGCCTTCTGTCTTAAGTTTATTGTGAGCTTTCCTCCCAGACTGTCTGTTTTGCACTTGTAACTGCTTGGGACTCACTCTTACGGTGTTACCTGATGACTGAGATACCCCTGAAGAAGATAGAACAGTTACATACTGTAACAGTAGATATTCAAGGGGAGCTCGGTTATCAGGTATGCTTTCCCTCCCACCATCCCCCTTCTTGGAGGCTCCTGTGTGAACTAGTGCCTAGTGTATCCAGCCTCGTGAAGGTCTCGGCGCCTCTGTGTCTCTCCTCGGTCCGCCATGCCAAGAGTCTAGCTTCCTTAGTCTCTGGGGGAAAGAACTGAGGAGGGAGTGGAGCGTTGATGTCATTAATGGATGTAAACGGCGTGGACGGTCTAAGTTGTACTGCTGAAAATCTTGCGTGTGGATTCCCCTTAACTGACAGTGAAGGTTCCTAGGAGCAGCACTGTGATTTTTGTCCGTCTTTTTATTTCCTCCACTGGTGAGAATAAAAATTTGTTGAACTTTATTTGTTTGCAATTGCAGTCTTATTGTGTGTGTGGGAGTGCCATGACATGCTTCTGGGGTTCCTTCGGTGTTACCTGATAATCGAGATCTCCTCAAAGATCTACTGTTACGGTAAGTTCTTGCATAACCTTTCTTCCTGTACCTTATTTACCCATGTGTGGTATTTAAGGATTTCTGTAGTATGCGCCCCTTCTCTCTTCCAGGGTGTACATTTTGAGTTCCTTCAATGGAAACAGAGAAATTGTTGGTAGATAAAGAACACTTGGCCTATCCAGTCTGCCTGTAGGTTCTATACATTGTATGTGGTCACTGCCCCTATGTGATCAATGGCTTTTCATCACTCCCTCTCCTCTCAAGCTTTACTTGTGCCTGTCCCAGGCATGTTTAAATCCCTCCACTGTGCTTGCTCCCACTACCTACTGTGGCTGACTATTCCAGGCGTCGACTACCCTGTGTGGAAAAACTTCCTCACATTACCTCTTAATGTACCCCCTTCCAATTTCACATTGTGCACCCTTGTTCTAGTACTTTTTCTACATTGGAAAAGGTCCCCCACTTGCACCTTGTTTATGTCCTTGAAAGTTTCAATCATGTCTCCCCCCCGCCGCTGTCTCCTCTCCTCCAGTGAGTGCATATTGAGATCCCTTAGTCTCTCCTCATATGTTTTGTGGTGCAAGCCCTGCACAATCTTTGTTTTTTTTTTAAACTCCGCTTTATTGCATGGATTGATGTCACAAGCAATGATATGATCATCACATTACATATTATCACTACAGACAGTGTGAACATAGGCAGTTAATAAACCATTAACATGGTTAATAAAGCTTATCTGGATACCTTTCCAGTAAACATTGAATGGAAAGTGAAAATTTGGTGTATTCAATCCATTATAACTGTTGCGTAGGAGCAATTTACTTCCTTGTAAAAGAATTCAATACCGCTTCTGGTATGAATCACCAATAAAACTAATTTAAAAAGGGCTAACAGGTCCAACTAAATAGCCACACCTTCTGACCTCTCCTCTTGAATAGTAGGTATATTAAATAAAGCTATTGGCACATCAGCAATATTCCCCGAGTCTACTGACCCCATTAATTTGGTATATGATTTGAATAGTTTGCTATTCTCCTCCACACCCCCTCCCTCACTCCAAACAATAGTTAAATAGTGTTAAGTCCTTGTGCTGTAAGCCAGGCCTCCCATACCTGCCACCTTTGAGCATGTTTGTCGGACTGAAGTCTTATCCTTGCTGTCATAGCTTCCATTGTCACCACTTCTCGTACTCTCCCAATCCAGTCTCTGCTGGTAGGTGAATCTAGGCTAAGCCACCTGGCTGTGAGGCAGTTTAGGCCTACTGCTAGCAGGATCAAGCCCACTTTTTGTGTGTCTCCCTTAAGGTGAGTCACCTTTGGGTATCCCCAGAACCTATTCCTCAAATCTAACGGGGATAAGTACGCTCAATATCCCCGTATCGTCTCCTGTAAGGCAGCCCAAAATGTTGTAAGGTGGGGGCAGGCCCAGAATACATTCCAGTAGTCTCCCACCCCCCCATAGAGTCTCCAGCAGTTGTCTGTATTTGATGAGCCAAAGTGTCATGTGATGGTCGGTACTCTGAAATATCTCAGTAGTATTTTCCAATAAAAATCCTGCCACACAGGGGGGGAAGTTACCCGCCACCCCATTTTTAGTCTCCTCTGCCAGTCTGCCTCTTGTAGGGTTATCTGTGCCTCCTGGTCCCACAATCATTTCTGAGATTGCACCGCGAAACACCCTTAGCTCTAAGTAAAAGCATGTATAAGCTCGAAATATATTGAAATTTGCCTGCAGTTACCACCATCCTGTATAGGAAATTTTCTAAATCTGAGTATGGTCTGATTAAGTTTAATTTGTTAGAGGAATTAATAAAATATCTAACTTTCATGAATCTCAACAATTCTGCATTCCTCCACTGAAAATTTTCTTTGGCTCTCTGAAAAGAGATGCACTGGTCATTTTCTATAAGTTGAGTAAGGTGAACTATCCCTTTGGCCTGCCACTTAGCATATCCCAGATTTGGGGGGGGGGGGACTCTGGCTCATAGCGAATGAGTGACAGAGGCCTACACCTCCTGGAGTGGTACTTAGTTTTTTTCACCTTAGCAAGAATGTAGAGGCTATGTTTTATCCATTGATTACTTATCTGCTTTTGATACTCTGGTGTTACTGGGGTGAGTGCTAGGTTAAAGATGATTACCCCCAAGATTCATTTTCCATCTCATACATCTTAGGGAGACTAGTTGTTTGGCCATGAAAGTACGGGGCCATTTGGGCTGCTATGTAGTATAGCCAAAAGTCTGGTAATGCTAGGCCTCCCTCTTCTCTGGGCAGATGTAGGATGGTCCTGGCCATACTAGGTTTCTTGTAAAGCCATGTGAAACCCTGAGTGTCTTTTGTAATCTGACTCCAGAAATTTTTAGGGAATCTCAGTGGGAACCACTGGAATAAAAAAAGACGTCTAGGTAACATTCAGTCTTACTTCGAGAGGGCTCTTGCAATAGATAATTACGTATAGGACTGACGTCGGCGGGAACCCATGGAAAAATTTCTAACTAGCAGTCTCTTGTCAAGGGACCGCCCCCAAGTCAGGTGACCGGCGTCAGGAAACGTCGGAATCAATCAATCAAATCTTTATTTATTCAGGCGGACATCATTGAGCAAGGCTCATTTACAAGATGGACCCGATAAGGTCAAGGTTCAATGGTTGGTACATTAGCAGATATGTACAAAACACTTGTAATAAAACAGATTCAGTAATATAAACATATATACAATAATCGAAGGGCAGAGGTTGATTATCCCTAACAGGACAAGGTAGGATACAAGAAAATACACTAGAAAAATCCATTATGTACAAATCCCAGTAGAGGAGCCAAAGCAAGCACGCAAAATAAGGTAACCAGAATTACAGGCTCCAGGGAAAACTAAAGCAGACAAACAGATATAATGATTGACTGCAAAAAAGTGGTGATTACAGCCTCTGACAAATGACATGGAAGGGCTGGTGGGGGATTCAGACAGGGTCTATGGCTAATAGTAGTAGGAGGTATGGGGGAGTAATTAGGGTTGAGGTAAGTGCCAGGAGTTGATGTGAAGATCATAGTCAGGGGAAGCAAAAGTGGTATGATAGGGGGCTGAGATACCAAATAAGGGGGCTGCACTGGAGGGAATACTAAGGGGATAATTTATGGGAGAGCTACCAATTATAGTTGCTGACTGGAAGGGGGAGGGTTGTGAATGTGACTGGACTAGGTCTTGTGGTAGCAGTTGCATTTCTCTGGGAAGAGTCTTATGCAGAGCTTTTTAAAGGATGCTAGAGGTATAAAGTTGGTCAACTTTAGGGTCTTCTGTAGAGAATTCCATGCCATTGCTAGAGAGTAGCTGATTGCAGACCTCCCATGCCGGGTGTAGACTTTGGGTATCTTGAGCGTGAGAAGTTGTTGCTTCTTAGGGCATAGGAAGTAGCTGTGGCCAGTGTAAAGCAGTCTAAAATATAGATTGGAAGTTTATTAGACAAAGCTCTGTAAATCCAAAGTGCAGCATTTCTTTTCCTTCCAAGGTGTAGGGATGCCCATCCAACTGCAGCATAGAGAGCAATGATGAGTGCTGAATGGAAGATCTGTAATAAACCTGTGATACAAACTCTGTGATACAGGGTATCCAATTTGCTGAAATAGGACAGTGACCATAAAGAAGCTGCATAGTCGATAAGTGAAAGAAGTGAGGCCTGGATTAGCCTCAACCTTGAGTCTCTGGTCAGGAAGTGTTTTATTCTGAAGAATAGGCCGTGCCTCTGGCGAAGTTTTTTCACAAGTTCTTCAATATGATGTGTGTAGTCAAGCCTGTTGTCAATCCACACCCCTAAGTATTTGAATTTATCTACATAGTCCAGGCTTTCTCCAAGGATGGTGGATAGCTGGAGAAGATTGCTTAGTGAGGATGTGTTAGTATAGGTATGATTGGAGAAGAACATTGCTTTTGTTTTCTTTGCATTTAAGAGGAGCTTTTTCTCAAGTAGATGATGTTGCAAAAGGGAGACTTCTGCTTGTAAAATTTCATAGGCGATGGATTACTGACATACAAAACAGTATCATCTGCAAAGAGGTGTACATTGGCTTTGGTGAGATTTGAATCAATATTATTAATGTGAATGGCAAAAAGGATAGGGCCCAAGATAGATCCTTGCGGAACTCCTCTTAGAAGTAGTTTTAGTGAGGATAGATCATCTTCAGCTTTCGCCTGTTGCGACCTTATCAGTAAGGTAACACCTGAACCACTTAAGAGAGGGTGGGTCTAAGCCTATGGAGTGCAATGAAGAGAGTAGCAGCTCGTGGTCCACTGTGTCGAATGCCTTGCTTAGGTCAAGGAACACAGCACAGACACTGTTCTTTTTGTCTAATTTGGTTTGCCAGTCATTTGTGATTTTGGCCAGTGCAGAGATAGTGCTGTGCCTGGCCCTAAATCCAGATTGAGCTGGATTTAAGAGATTAGTAACTTCAAGGTAATCTCTTAATTGGATGCTCACTAACTTCTCAAGCATTTTGGATAGCACTGGAAGAATGGATATAGGCCTGTAATTGTTGAGGTCCATGGGGTCCCCTGATTTTAGGAGGGAAACACTTGGGCTGTTTCCACATCGAGGAATAGAGCCAGAGGTTAATGATAGATTAAAAAGATGTGTTAAGGGAACTGCAAGCACATGAATTGCAATTTTAGAAAATAGGGTCAAGAGAGTCTGCACCTATGCTTTTAGTATCCAAATGCAGCATTAGATCCTCTACTTGCTTCAGCAATACGGTTTGAAGGAGAAGGAAGAATCAGCCCTCTGAGCCTCAGTATACTGGGAGTTTAGTTATACACGCAGTAGATTAGCTGGAGAGGTGTCAAAAGTAAGGCCAGCCGTTGTGAAATGAATATTGAAAGTATCCAGTACTTCCCGTTTATTAGAGATGACACCCTTATTATGGTGCACTTGAGATGGCAGAGAGGTGCTAGAGTCCTGCCCTAGAATCCCCTTGATGGTGCCCCAGAATCTAGCAGGATTGTGGTAAGAGGCGTCAAGTTCAGCCATATAAAAGGCAGCCTTAGCATCCCTTACTTTCTTGGTGCAACTATTTCTGACCTTCCTAAACAGCATCCAATCATTTGGGTTCTTGGTCTTCCTTGCCAGTTTCCAAAGCTTGTCTCTTTCCAACAGTGCAGTTTTAAGGTCAGCTGAAACCAGAGGCAAGATTTGCTTTTTGTTCCAACACTAGCGATTGGTGCATGAGTGTTAAGGGCACCTGTTATGCTGTTTAACACCTGGTGTGCTTTTCCACAGAATGTGTAAGGTAAAACTCCTGCCAGCATGTAGAGTGACTTAGGTCATGGAGATATCCTCAATATTGAGATTTTTCTTGGATCTTCTCAGAAGAAATTTTGCTGGGGTTGCTGGTTTGCCGGATGATCTTATTCCTGCAATGAGGCAGTGGTCATTATGTCACTGAAAAGCACTCCAGTGTGTGAGAATTGGTGGGGTTTGTTTACTAGAATGATGTCAAGTAGTGTGCTATTACTTCTATTCTTTAAATTGATTCTTGTTGGTTCATTTATCAGTTGTGTAAACCCATGTGTATCACAGAATGATACTAGAGGTGCAGCTGTCTTGGAGAGCCAGTTTAGGTTTAGATCACCTAGGATTATGATTTCTTCAGGGCCCGGTTTGATTAAGTTCCCCAGGTGGGATAAAAGCTTGTGGTCAGCAGAGGGGAGCCTGTAGCAGCCAACTAGCTGAAAAGCTGCCATATTGGAGAGAGTTATTTTGAGGGATATACATTCGAATTCTTTGGGCATCGATGTTGCACTAAGGCAGGATGCAGATATATTTGACTTTACATACAGTATATAGCTACTCCACTGCCCCTTGTCTGGCGATCCGCTCTTAATATTTGGTAGTTGGGTAGATTTACCTCCCTGTCTGCTGTGGCAGGTTTGAGCCATGTCTCAGATACTACAAGAAAGTCTGGCAAGGTATGGGCAACCCAGGCTTGTATTAATAAAAGCTTTTTCAGGAGGCTGCATGCATTGATATGTAGGAAACTGTCCTTTGGTGGAGGCTAGGTCTGCAGGAGGTGATGCCTCCGGAGGCCTGGATTGATTTCCACATTACCAATACAGATCAGCAGAAAGAATAAGAGATTCATAAGGGCTTCGAGAGACAGGAAGAGGGGACTGACTTTGGGCCTTCTCTTCTTGCTCAGAGGCCACTGATTTGAGGTGTTCCACCTGGGGTTGTGACTTTGTATCGTGTCACAGAGTATTAATTTGGTGGGCAGGTGTAAGGGGGAACTATATACCCAACAATGGAGCATCGAGCGGAATAAGTACATGACAAGTTGTGTCCCTTTTAAGGGGTTACCCCACCGATTATGATGTGGCATTGGTAGGGCATATGTGATGATCCGGTCATCAACCACTGGAGGTGTAACAGAGAGACTAGGCTGGCGGGTCGCATTATTTAGTGTGGTATGGATCGGGATGACTTCTTCCTCATTGAACACCACAAATGAAAGAGAGAGAAACAATAAGAGGAATCTCCCCATTTTGAAGGCGATAATAGTGTTATCTACAATGAGAACAGGGGAAGGACTGCTGATTAGGTGGCACAGCAGTGGCCAAGGACAGATTATTGGTTAGAATGTTGCTGGGGGTGGGAGGTAAGAAATCGGAAGATGCCTATAAAAGTAACACTACAGGGGGCAGGTGGGCAAAAATTTTACGACTTTCCCGTATCTTCCTGGCTGTCTCTCCCAGCCTCCTGGTCCCCTTGGTCGGCCTTGCGGTCACCGACCGCATGTTGGCGGAACGTAGCCCTGGTGCTCACTGGGTGCTGTGAGCAGGGAAGGCTTGACTGGAGGGAGACACAGGAAGGCACAACAATTAAACAAAAGCAGAATCAAGTGTTTATGCAGAGCAGTGTGTAATAATTTACACCACAAAAGGCTGGGGGGGGGCGCGCCATAGCGTCTGGCCCACTAGAAATCCCACCAAAAGGCTGTAAATCACATTTTAGTTTAAACTTTTAACAAATTCCTTAAACACTCTATCTTTACAGGAAAACAGCTCTTTTTTGGATAGTTTAGGCAAAACTAACACAAGTCTCAGACCAGCTTTCAGCAGTGTAAATTCAACACAGAAGTCTATGGAGCAGGAGGACCAATCGGCTGCAAGGAGCGATCAGAGCTTACTCCCAATTGGCCGCGGCTTTCCCGTACCTTCCTGGCTGTCTCTCCCGGCCTCCTGGGTCGGCCTTGCGGTCGCCGACCGCCCGCTGGTGGAGCGTAGCCCCGGTGCTCACTGGGTGCCGTGAGCAGGGAAGGCTTGACTGGAGGGAGACACAGGAAGGCACAACAAAAACAAAAGCAGAATCAAGCGTTTATGCAGAGCAGTGTGAAATAATTTACACCACAAAAGGCTTAGAAGTGCGGTATAAAGGCGGTCTCTCACACCCGCCTTCCAGTTCTTTCCTGCCGTTAGCTTATGCCAGTGCCTCGCGGTAAAGTTCCTTGCTCGTCAGGCTGTATCGTTTGTATTTTTACCAAGTATTTTCAAATTTTTTTTTTCCCTATCATCCGTCAGGTATTCGTAGGTATATGTTGTCCCCTACGCCCTCTGAGCACAAAAACAAGTGCAACTCGTGTAGCGCCCAACTCCTGCACGAGGACGGCCATTCCCTGTGCCTTTTTTGCCTAGACCCCGACCATCCGGGTAGAGAAGTGCCAGCACTGCCTTAGTTTCAACGCAGCCACCCGCAGAAGGCAGTAGTAGTACCTGGAGGCCCATATTTTGAAAAAGAAAATGAGTTCCATGGAGAAAGAATTGAAAAAGCTTTGGCAGGCGTTAACTTCCCCTGAAGGCCGCCATGAAAAAGGATAAAAGAAAAGCACGGGACAAGGGCTCCTTACCCCACTGCGACTTCTTGAGGTCGCCGTGCTAAAGGTAACGTTCCCCAACTTCTAGGGGGCGGCGTCGGCCCGCCCGTCTGGCTACGTTGGGCCCTTGGCCCCTCCGAACTTTGGAGGCCTCCGGCTCCTGGTAAAGCCATGGTCTCGCGGCCTACTGGTCCGAGCGGCTTCGATAAGCGCGACGCCTGCTCCTCCAGTGCCTGCACGAGAAGGTCGGTGGCAGGTCTCAACCCTTCGGGGTGGCGTGCGGCCCCTGTTCTGCCCGACCCAGCCACCCCTCCATCACGGCCTGCCTCCGGCGATGGGTCCCTTAAGTCTGATGCTGGCGCCCTCCCGGATCCCGCTGCTAAGCCGTACGTCAGTTTGCCTGACATCCGCATAGCGAAAGAGCTGATGCTGGACCCTCCCATGTCCGTCGTTCCCAGCTCCCCGCAGCCTTCGCTGCCCTCCGGGGACCCTGAGTCTCCTCAGCCCGACCCCGAGGATTTCTCCCCTCCATCCCTGGGTAACGCTGAGGTCCCTGCTCCACCTCTGTCAGACCGTCCACCCGTTGTTCCGACCGATCTGACGTTGGCTCCCCGGATGCCGATGTCGGCACCTCGGCCGCCGGCTCCAACGCCGGTATTGCCGACTCCGGGTGACATCCCACTCCCGGATGCCGCCCTGATGCAGGGCCCTCTGGGCCTTCTGCTCCAGATCCACCCGTGGGCCCTACGGCCGGGCCGTCTGCTTCGGCAGCTCCCCCGTCTTCTGGGTACCTGATGACGTCGTATCCGACGCCTCAGTACCCGGCGCTGACCTATCTGATGCCACAGTACCCGGGGCCTCAATAGCAGACGCCGGGCTTCCCGTCATTGGATTATGGATACGCGCCTTATGGATATAGTCCATATCCGTATCCCCCTTCTCCTCCTCCTCCACCGCCCCCCCAGCCACCGGTGGATCTGCAGGAGGCTCTGGCCTCCTGGTGGGCTGAGACCAAGGCTCAGCTTACCAGAGAGGTGGAGAGTCGTCTTCCGACGACTGTGCTGGTGCCGGTTCCCGTACGTCCACGACGACATACTCCCTCCCCACCTCCAGACACCAGGGCTAAACCCTCTGGGTCCAGAGAGTGGCAGGACACGCTTCCCTGAGGGCTTCCCAAGGGGTCCGTTCCTCTCCCTCGTCGGGAGAGGGAGTCTACTACTACTTCTTCATCTTCTTCTTCCTCGGACTCCTTGAACGCTTCCAACGGTTGTTCCGAGCAAGACAATGAGCCACGCTGTCCGTCCAAGCCCTGGCCAAGGACTCCTCCGAAGTCTCCTTCGGAGGATCCTTCCTTCACAGAGTTGCTACGCAAGATCCAGGAAGCACATAAGTGGCAATCCTTGGAACTAGACCCCCCAGCGTAAAAAAACTTGCTGAGTATCTGGATCTGCCCGTGACAGCTCCCACTTTGGTGCCACCCTGGATCGAGCCTCATGCCGACCTTATCACCACTATATGGAAACAGCCGTCGGCCTTAGCCCCACTTCCCAGGAAGTTGAACAGGCTATACCAAGCTCCCGAGGGTGTTGACTATTTAGACTCCCACCCTCGAGTTGACTCGGTTGTGATTAGCGCCACTCATGGCCGGTCAGTTCACCCAAAACACCTCAGCTCGTCTCCACCTGACAGTCCTGCCGTCTGGACCAGTATGACAATAAGATTTTCTCTTCTTCCACTCTGGGTATTAGGGCCCTGAACTATGTCGGCCACATTGGGGATTACCAGGAGGCGATTCTCAGTGAGGTAGAATCTAAATTAGACTCCCTTCCAGACTCGCAAGTCGAGCAGGAAGTGGCTGACCTTGTCCGCTTTGCACGTTCGGCCAGTTGGCACATCCTTTGTGCAACCTACGATGCAGTGGACACTGCTGGTAGGAGCTCAGCTTTCGCCTTAGGCCTACGGCGTCATGCTTGGCTCAGAGTGTCAGAGTTGGTCCCGGAAGTGCAGTCCGCCATCCAGGAAGCGCCCTTCCGGGGTTCGGTGCTGTTCGGGGGTGATGTCAAGGACATAATCACTGACCTGCAGGAGAAGGGGACGGCACTAAAGTCCGTGGACTCTATGTATCATCCCCATCAATTGCAGCGCCGTCCCTTTCGCAGATGGAATCGTCCCAAAGCGAGACCACAGGGAAAGAGGGCCACTAAATGGGGGCCCCCCCAGCTGCCAAGCCCCCCCCCGCCCAGAAAAGCAGCTGAAGCTTCAGCTGCGGTGCTGCCCCACACCACCTGACTCCTTCCTTCTCCCACAGTCTCGAACCAGTGGGAGGGGGGTTTTCCCTCCACTTTCCGGGCTGGGAGAGGATAACATCAGATTCATGGGTGCTCCAGCTAATTGCAGAAGGACACTCAATAGAGTTTCTACAGAAACCACCTCGTCACCCTCCCCCAAGGTTGTCATATTCTCAGGAACATCATCTTCTGGTCTAGGAAGAGATTTCAGCACTTCTACTGAAAGAGGAGATAGAACCTCTCCTCCTTCATCTGCAGGGAACGGGTTACTATTCCCGCTTCTTCCTGGTCCCGAAGAAGACAGGAGATGTAAGACCTATTCTAGATCTCAGTTCCCTGAACCTATTTGTGGAGTACAACAGGTTCAGGATGCTCTCTCTCTGCAGAGCCTTCTGCCCCTCCTCCGCTCGGGCCAGTGGCTGTGCGCTCTGGATATGCAGGATGCTTACCTGCACATATCTGCCTGTCTCACCACAAATATCTCCGTTTTGCTGTCATTGGGGACCACTACCAGTTCAAGGCACTTCCTGTTGGCCTCTCCTCGGCTCCCTGAGTATTTACCAAATGCCTTGCAGTGGTGGCTGCCTACCTGCGTACCCGGACGATTGGCTCCTGGTGGCCTTGTCCAGGGAGGAACTCCTGCACTGCCTCTCCCTCACCCAGCAGGTTTTTGCCTGTCTAGGTATTACCATCAACCATTCCAAGTCTTACTTGATCTCATCCCAGAGGCTGCAGTTTATCGGGGCGATACTGGACACTACCCTAGGCAGGGCCTTCCTACCACCGGACAGGGTGGCCTCCCTCCAGACTCGGGTAAGCCTGTTGTCCGACTGCAGACGGGTCAGTGCAAGGTTGGTTCTTCACCTCCTCGGGCTTATGGTGGCTGCTATCCCAACAGTCCCTCGCGCTCGGCTCCACATGAGGGTCTCTCAGTGGACGCTTCACTCCCAATCGGATCAGTTGGTGGACGACTTGGACCAGTTGGTCCTAGTCTCCGCTCCCATGGTTCGAGACTTGCAGTGGTGGATGGTTTGAGACAGCCTTCTTCTGGGAGTTCCATTCTTCCTTCCTCCCCCCTCCGAGACTCTGACCACAGACGCCTCGGGTGAAGGTTGGGGAGCCCATCTCGGTCCTCATCAGACTCAGTGCTCTTGGTCCAAGCTCGAACAAACACTTCACATCAGTGTGCTCGAGCTTCGGGCAATACTTTTTGCTCTCCAAGCTCTTCATCTGTATCTCCTTCCCGGCCACCTAGCTGTCCAGACGGACAATATGTGTGTGGTATGGTACATCAACAAACAGGGAGGGACTCGGTCCAATCTTCTTTGCAGGGAGGCAGTGAGAGTTTGGGATTGGGCAGCACAACACGACCTTCACCTTACGGCAATTCATGTTCCGGGGGTCGAGAACACCTTAGCAGACAAGCTGAGTCGCTCGTCTGCTCTAGCTCACGAGTAGGAACTGGATCAGGGGGTCCTAGATGATGTCTTCCTATGTTGGGGAACACCACAGGTCGCGCTGTTTGCTTCCTCTCAAAACGCAAAGCTTCCCAATTTCTGCTCGCTTGTTCAAGAGCGAGGCATTTTCTGGAGAGACGCTCTGTCTCTAGTTTGGAAGGACAAATTCGTCTATGCCTTCCCCCAATTCCTCTGATCCCGCGAGTCCTGCAGAAACTCTGTTCAGAAGGAGCACGAATGATTCTGATCACTCCTTTCTGGCCTAGGCAAGTTTGGTTCTCTCTTCTGCAACAATACTCTGAGGAACCACCTCTTCCTCTGACATGAATTTTGCTGACCCAGGATCAGGGGACCCTGGTTCATCCAGGCCTCAAGTCCCTTCAGCTTCATGCATGGCTCCTGCACACATAGCTCAAGCCCACTTTGGAGTTTCTCCCCAGGTGGTGGAGATTCTGGTGGAGGCTAGGAAGCCCTCCACTAGGTCTGCCTGTGCCATGAAGTGGAAAAGGTTCACAATCTGAGCCGCTTCGAAAGACTTCGAGCCTTTCTCCTGCTCAGTTGGGCGGCTGCTGGAGTACCTGCGCCATCTCTTTGACCTGAGTCTTAGTCACTCGTCTTTGAAAGTTCACATGGTGGCCATTTCGGCCTGTCATGTTCCCTTTGCAGACAGGAAGTTTGCTCAATTGGAAGTCTCTAAGACTTTGGGTTCTTCACCTGAGTCCCCGTATCCGAGTTCCCGCCCCTCCTTGGTATTTGAACTTTGTTCTTGAAAAACTTAAACTTTGCCTCCTTTTGAACCAGCAGCTTACGCAGACTTGAAGTTCCTTTCATGGAAGACACTCTTCCTAGTGGCCATTACCTCTGCTCAGAGGATTTCCGAGCTCCAGGCCCTGATGTGTAAAATCCCATACTTGATTTTTCACAAGGACCGTGTGGTTCTGCCCACCAATCCTAAGTTTCTCTCCAAGGTGGTAGCGGAATCTACATTGAACCAGTCCATAGAGCTACCCACTTTCTTTACACAGTACTCTAATCAAGGAGAGTATCTACTTCATACTATGGATGCTCACCAGATTCTGAGATACTACACTAACAGAACAAAGGATCTCAGAAAGACTGATCAACCGTTTGTCTCTTTTGCACCCAAAAGAGAAGGCAATGCTGTTTCTAAGTAATGCCTGTCTAAATGGTTGGCTCATTGCATCACTTTCTGTTACGACAAGTACAACAAGACCCTCCCGGGTCAAGTAAGAGGACACTCCACCAGAGGAGTCGCTGCCTCGGCGGCATGTTTCAAGAACGTGTCGGGGGCAGACATCTTTGCTGCCGCCACTTGGAGTTCTGTCCACACATTTACAAAACACTAAAGTTTGGACAGTGGCTCTCGCTGTAGAGCAGGCTTCCGGCTTGCTGTTTTGCAAGGCCTCCTTTCTTAAGGCCTTCACAGTTGGAGGATCTACTTTGAGTAGCTTTCCTCCTCGTGTGCTTCTTCTTGTTCCAGACTGCTTGGGACTCGGTCCTGTGTGTAATTACCTAGTGCAAGAGCCTTCTCGAAGTAAGGTAGTACAGTTACGTAAGAACTTAACAGTAGATCTTCGAGAGAGGCTCTTGCAGTAGGTAATACCTTCCCGGCCTCCATCCCCCTAAGCTTTTTCAGCTCCTTTTCCAGTGAGGGAAATATCCGCTTCTCTCTTGTCCGGCCTCTTTTGGCCTGTGGTGGGAAAGAACTGGAAGGCGGGCGTGAGGGACCGCCCCTTTATACAGACATCTCCTGATGCCGGTCACCTGACGTCGGGGCGGTTCCTCGCCAGAGTCTGCTAGCTAGAAATGTTTCCGTATGGTCCTGCCGCCTGCCGACGTCAGTCCTATATGTAATTACCTACTGCAAGAGCCTGTCTCGAAGAGCTACTGTTACAGTAAGTTCTTACGTAACTGTACTTTTTTATGACAGATATGTGACCTGCCAGGGTGAGTAGGAGCATTTTTTCCACCTTGCCAAATCTTGTACAGTGGTATCCCATAGCTTAGTATAGTTAATATTGAATAGTTTAGAAATGTTGGTTGAGATTTGGATGCACAGGTATCTAATTTGGTTCATTGGTGCCCATTTAAAAGGGAAAGTGTTTTTAAAATCTTGGGTTACCCTCCCACTCAGGACCAATGCTTCTGACTTGGAGAAGTTAATTTTGTAGCCTGATAGTTCCCCGAAGGTGTGAAGTTCCACAGCCAATAGGGGCACTCTAGATTCAGGAGAGGACAAAAACAAAATGGAATTATCAGCACAGTCAATAGGGGCACTCTAGATTCAGGAGAGGACAAAAACAAAATGGAATTATCAGCACAGTCAATAGGGGCACTCTAGATTCAGGAGAGGACAAAAACCAAATGGAATTATCAGCACAGTCAATAGGGGCACTCTAGATTCAGGAGAGGACAAAAACAAAATGGAATTATCAGCACAGTCAATAGGGGCACTCTAGATTCAGGAGAGGACAAAAACAAAATGGAATTATCAGCATATAGCAAAACCTTTTGCTCAGTGCTCCCCACCATCACCACTCTGATCTCAGGGTTCTGCCTAATCTTGGCTGCCAGGGGCTCCAAGCATAGGGCAGATAGCAGGGGGGACAAGGGGCACCCCTGCCTAGTGCCCCGGGATGGGGAAAAGAGGCCAAACTAATACCATTCACCCTCACTAAGGTCCTTGGGGTTTGGTAAAGTTATGTAATAGCCTCTAGAAATTTTGGGACGAATTTCATTTTTTCTATGGTTACTTTTAGAAATTTCCAATTAACTCTTTCAAATGCTTTTTCTGCATCCATGGAAATAGCTAATTGGAGCTGTGGGGTTGAATCCTGGGATGAAATGATATTTAAAACTCTTCGGATATTATCCAGTAACTATCGTCCCGAAATGAAGCCCGTCTGGTCTGGATGTACAAGTGAGGGAATAAGCTGTTGAAGTCTTCCTGCCAGCAGGCTTGTAAATGACTTTAAATCTACATTTAATAATGAGATGGGACTATAAGATTCACACCTCAGGGGGTCTTTCATCTCCTTATGGAGCACTGAGATATGTGCTGCCTGCCAGGACACCGGAACAGCTCCTCCTTCGGACATCACTAAATGTCTTTAAAGAATTTCGGGGCATCTGGGCCTGGGGTTTTACAATTTTTTGAAAGGGCTATTTGGATTTTTAACTCCAGTTATGTGACGGATTTGTCTAGTTGTTCAGTTTCAGATTGAGTTAAGCGGTTAAGGGTAAGGGCATTGAGATAGACTGGGAGCTTGACTTCAATCTCAGGAGTTGGCTCCTGGGTGTATAGGAATTGGTTGTATTGTGCAGAGAGCTGGGTGATTTCCCTAGGGTGAGACACTCTGGTTCCCCTCTCCCCCCGGGTCCTCAAGTTGTAGGATCATACTACTTTTTAGTTGCTGTGGCAAGTTAGCTGCCAGCAATTTACTGGCTCTATTTCCATTCTCATAGTAATTTTGCTTAAGCCTTCTGTATGAGGCCTCCAGCTGAATTGTGAGCAAAGATTCCAATGCCCTTCTGTCTGCTAGTTCCCTCTGAACTTGGGGATTAAGAGAGATTTTGTTTGGAATTCTAAATCTGAAATCTCCCATTCTAAATCCTTTATCTTTTGTTCCTACGTCTCTTCTCCTTTGAGGCATATTGGATTATGGCCCCCCAGGTACCCCTTTTAAAGCATGCCATCTGACTGCGTGGCAGGTAGTGCCTTCTGGGTTCTCCTGGATGTATAGTTTGGTAGTGTCATGAACTAAAACTTTAAATTGCTGATTGAACATAAGGCCTATATTAAGTCTCCAGTGAGAATTATGATACAGGGGTGAGAGCGTTAGGACCAGCTTGACCGGAACATGGTCAGATATTGTGTGGGGCAGGATTTGACAACTTTTGACTGTGTATAACCATTCTTCAGAAAGATAAAAAAAAAAATAGTCAATTCTAGAGTAGCAGAGATGCTGGTCAGAGAAGTGCAAGTAGCCCCTATTTTGGCCATTTACTACTCTACAGACTTCGCCTATGCCCAGCATGCTACTTAAGCGAAGTAATGTTTTTCTAGTTGCGCTCCGCCTTGTGGTCTGGGCGCCCCCTTTTCTGTCTAAAATAGGAGATGAAACAGGATTAAAATCTTAACCAGTGATACAAAGATGGCCTGCCATATTGAGGATGTTTGTATAAAAAGTCTGAACAAATAAAGAGGCTGCTTTGTCCTCATTTGGGACATAGACATTGTTCTGCTTTATGCCACATACTGGACACTGAGTGCATAATAGCCAAAGTGTCCCTCAGGATCATAATGAGCTGAGGTAACTTATAGGGGGCAGGATTTATGTATTAAAATTGCTGTTTCCCTACGATGGGGGTGGGCCTGGAATGAAACATAGAAACCATCACATGGTGTGGTTCAATGTGGCTACTACATCTAAATCATCCCATTCCAAGGCAAAAATATGGGACTTTAGAGGAGCTGACTTTGATAAGATGGCCAACAGAGTTAAGCTAGCCCTGGCAAAAAGAAACACAGGTGAGGGGGTACAGACAAAGTGGGCAAGCATTAAGGATGCAATACTTGAAGCAACATCCCATTGTGTTAGACAGAAAAGGAAGTGCAAATGAAGAAGGAAACCACTTTGGTTCTCAACTACAGTAGCAGAAAAGGTCAGAGCCAAAAGGCTGGCCTTCAGGAGATATAAGGGAACACAGCGGGATGAAGATAGGGAGGCATACCAAACTGCCCTAAGGGAAGCAGGGAAAGCAGTAAGGCAGGCAAAGTCCCAAACTGAGGAAACACTAGCACGAACAGTAAAAGAAGGTGACAAGACTTTCTCTAGATACATTAGTGAAAGGAGTAAGTCCAGAGGGAGTATTGCTAAGCTTAATGGAGAAAAGGGAGCATGCGAGGAGGAGGACCATGTGAAAGCATCTATCCTAAATAGATACTTTTGCTCAGTATTTACTGAAGAGAAGGTAGGGCAGGGCCCATAGCTCAGCACCATGGACACAGGGGAGGGAGGTGAGCACTACTCCCTCACAAAAGAAAAGGGTCCTACAAGAGCCTTGCTAAGCTCAGGGTGGATAAGGCAATGGGACCTGATGGCATACATCCCAGGGTACTATGAGCTAAAGGTGGAACTAGCAGAGCCATTAGCAGAACTGTTTAGTGAGTCTCTGAGCACAGGAGAGGTCCCAGAGACTGGAGAAGGGCTCATGTGATCCCGCCCACAAGAGTGGTAGCAGGGGAGGAGGCAGGGAACTACAGACCAGTCAGTCTTACCTCAGTAGTGGGCAAGATTATGGAGGCAGTCCTAAGGAAAGGATAGTGCAACACCTGGAATCCAAAGGCACAGGATCCAAGACAGCATGGGTTTACAAAAGGAAGGTCCTGTCAAACTAATCTCATAGATTTCTTTGACTGGTAACCAGAGTGGTGGACCAAGGGGGAGCAGTTGATGTCGCCTACCTTGACTTCAGCAAAGCTTTCGACACTGTTCCACATAGAAGATTGATAAATAAGCTGGGTAGGCTCGGGGTGGGTCAGAAGTTGGTCAACTGGGTGGCAAACTGGTTGACGGGCAGAAAACAGAGAGTGGTGGTAAATGGTATACAGTCAGAAGAGATGCAAGTCACAAGTGGGGTACCTCAGGGATCAGTCCTGGGGCCAGTCCTCTTCAGTATCTTCATTAGTGACCTTGCAGATGGACTAGAGGGTAAGGCTTGTCTGTTTGCAGATGACACCAAGATCTGCAACAGAGTAGATGATCCAGATGGGGTGGGCAGAATGAGAAGAGAACTGGATAAACTAGCAAAATGGTCAGAAGAGTGGCAACTGGGATTTAATGCAAAGAAGTGCAAGATCATGCACATACGGAAGAGAAACCCTGAAGCCACCTGTAGGCTGGGAGGGGAGTTGCTAGCAGTCACAAAGGAAGAAAGAGACTTGGGCATCATCATCACTGATGACCTGAAATCATCCAAGCAGACCTCTAAAGCAGTAGGTAAGGCTAGGGGGGTGTTAGGGTGTATTAGTAGGGGTATCACAAGTCATAAGAGCGAGGTAATAATCCCTCTTTACAAGACACTGGTTAGGCCCCATCTGGAGTACTGCAGTATTGGAGGCCACACCTTCACAAGGACATTAACCAAATTGAGGCAGTCCAGAGAAGGGCAACCAAAATGGTGCAGGGACTGCATCAGAAGACATATGAGGACAGATTAACGGAGCTCAATATGTATACCCTTGAGCAAAGGAGGAGAGAGGTGATATGATCGAGGCATTCAAACACCTTAAGGGCATTAACAAGGTGAAAGAGTCTAACATATTTAAATATAAAAAATAGCAGGACAAGAGGACACAGCATGAGATTAGAGGGCGATTAAGGGGAATGTGAGAAATTCTTATTCACAGAAAGGGTGGTGGATGCATGGAATGGCCTACCTCAAGAAGTGGTGGCTATGAATACAGTGCAGGGCTTCAAACAGGCATGGGATAGGCATAAGGGAGCAATACAAATGAGTATGAATAGATAGGCCACTGACAGAGCAAAGGCGATGGCACATTTATAAGGTAGAAAAGAAATGGGCAGACTGGATGGGCCTTGCGGTTCTATCTGCCGTCAATTTCTATGTTTCTATGTTTCTAAACATAGAAACGTAGAATTTGACGGCAGATAAGGACCGCTTGGCCCACCCAGTCTGCCGATTTCCCTACCTACTGGATAAGCTGCAGATCCTAGTTAACCAGAACCTACTTCTTCCTACCCCCACCCCCTAGAATGGCCTTATGACTGTCCCATGCATGCTTGAATTCCACCACTGATTTTTGACTCCACAACCTCTTCCGGAAGGCTGTTCCATGCATCCATAACCCTCTCTGTGAAAAATGCTTCCTTAAATTACCTCTGAGCCGCGCCCCCCCCCCATACTGGTGTGAGAGCTCCCCCTCCAATGAGGAGGAGTAAATTTCCCTCGCCCATCTACGACTTAATTTTTTCTTTTCCTTCTCGTCCAGATGAGTTTCCTGTAGTAGGGCGACATCAGCCTCCATCTTTTCTGGGTCTAGAAGGAGCTTAGTTCTCTTGATGGGGCTATTAATGCCCCATACATTATATAATATAATGTTTAGATCCCCCATTGTTATATGGCAAGCCATTTTGCAATAAGTTTTGGTGCAGGTGTGGTGGGGGTTTAACCCCTCCTGCCTGTAGCATTAATGTCCACCATTGGGGGGGGGGGGTGCAACTTTAAAAGAGCAAGGCACCCACAGGGAATACCCTGAACAGGAGAGAAGTGCAGCTTATTGGATCATAAAAATAAGACAACAATAACAAACTGTAAATTTAACCAGGAGGAACTGTTTTAACTGCGCAGTTAGCCAGTGTTGGGGAAGTTACTTTTTCTATTACTTTCTATTACTTTTGGAAACTTGTTCCAGAAAACTCTGTGCAGTCACTAGCAAGGATGGAGAAGTACTGGAAAAGCTAATATACCTTACAGTTACAATTGCTTATGTATTTGTGTACAAAAGTAATACGTAACTGTAACTGATTGTATTTCTTTGAAAGCAACTAGTAACTAACATATGACTTTCAAATAAATGTCATCTGTCATAGTTTTTTATTTTTATATTTTTGTATAAAAAGAAATAAGTAACTGTAACTGTCGGGTGTATTACTTTTTCTAGTACTTCTCCATCTTTGCTAGTGACTGCACAGAGCTTTCTGGATCAAGTTTCTAAAAGAAATAGAAAGTAATAGAAAAATTAACTTAACCAACACTGCAGTTAGCTTACACCCAACTGGGAGGCTTGTTCTGCAACCTTTTGTAAAAACTTGTGATCCCAAGGTGCCACAGAGATGCCGCCACTGTATTGATTCCCAGTAGTGATGAGCTGTGTTGAGATTAACCCAGCACTCTGCTGCGGTATCCCAATCAGTTCAGGGTTTAGCAACTGTTTGTGGAATCCACCAGTTCAACATAGACAATCTTACACCCCTCCGCCAAGACCCTCCAACCAGTTTATAAGTGGTGGTGCATTGGAAGGGGAGATCTCACATCAGTATAGTGGTTTCCCTCCCCCCTTCACTATTTTTATTCTCCCAAGCTTCAGGTCCCCACATAAATAGGCTGTATTTTATATCATAGCAAAGCAACAGCCCTAGTAAGCCTATTATTTGAGGTGCTTCTTTAAAGCCTTCATTCCTTTTCTCTATTTCCTCCTTAATCACTCACTCAAATGTAAATGACTGCTCACAATCGAAGAAGGCCCCCCTTTCTTCTCCCAAAACTTTCTTAAGCCCAGTAAGGGATCAGGATTTCTCCCAAGTGCCCGGGAGTAAATGTTCTAGTAGTGGTTACAGTCAAACTTCAGAGGTAATTTCCAGAGGTTGAAAAAATATCCTCCGTGCAAGTGCGTTTGCGTAAATAAATGGAAAAGTCACCAGTTTTCAAGGGTCAGAGTCTTGCGATCTCACTACTTCTCCCTCGGGCCTCTGCTGCGTTTTCAGTCGCTCTCTGAGCCTATTCCAAGTGCTGGGGCTGTCTTGGCCTGAGGTGGGGATTGATCGAAAACCTTTTCCTGCTCGGGTGCCTGGGGTAATTCACTGTCTTCGCTCAATCTTTTTCATGGCACCCAAATCCATTAGGTCTTCAGTTGGAATGTCCAGGGAGGTCAAATACTTCTTGACATCTGGCATAGAATCGAACATTTTTACACCAGCATCTGAGGTGACTCGCAGTCACGTGGGGAAATCTCCTCTTGCTTTCAGGCCTCTGTTACACACAGCTTTTACTGTTGGGAACCAGAGCTTCCTTTGTGCCATGGTAGTGGGTGCAAAATCTGGCTCAAAAAACAGCTTAACATCCCCAAACACTGTTTCTGTCTTCTCCCCAGGGTCTGCACCGGAAGACATATGAAGAGAGACTTAAGGGGCTTAATATGTATAGCCTTGAGGAAAGGAGGGAGAGGGGGGGACATGATAGAAACTTTCAAGTACCTCAAGGGAATCAACAAAGTCCAAGAGGGTAGCATCTTTCAAAAAAAGAGGTGTGCAAGAACAAGGGGGCACAATTTGAAGATAGAAGGGGTGGCTCAGAGGCAATTTAAGAAGTTTTTTCACAGAGAGGGTTGTGGATGTATGGAACAGCCTTCCAGAGGAGGTTGTGGAGTCAAAAACAGTGGTGGAATTCAAACATGCATGGGACAGTCATAAGGCAATTCTAGGGGGTTGGGGTAGGAAGAAGTAGGCTGCTGGTTAACTAGGATCTGCAGCTTATCCATCAGGTAGGGAAATGGGCAGACTGGGTGGGCCAAGCGGTCCTTATCTGCCGTCAAATTCTATGTTTCTATGTTTCTATAGAACCATGTCTCGAGTTCTGAAATCCAGAAAAGCCACGATGAGGGAGCAGGGTCTTGCTTTGGGGTCCTTTGGGATTGCTGTGAGTACTCTGTGAGCATGAATTACATTTAGAGGCATCTCCTTTCCTATGCCCAGTACTTCTTTCATGAGACCATCCAGAAATTCAGGAATATTGGTAGACTCTTAGTGTTCCGGGAGACCGTGTATATGGAGATCAACTCTATGTGACCTATTTTCAAGGCCTTCATTGCGACTTAGGAGAAATTGTGACCTGTCGAGGAGCTGCAGAATCACACCATTGTGCAGGTCTGTGGTATTTTAATAGCTGGTTAAATGTTCTTCCATTTGCCAGATCTGGGTGCTGTGAGAGGCAATATTAGCTCTGTGTGCTTTAATATCAGCTTTCATAGTGTCCAAAGTATTACTGAGGTGTCTGAGCTGACGGCAAAGCTGGTGAGAGGTGATGGTGAAATCTTCTCCTTCCTCAGACTCTCTCTCCCAGCTTTGATCTACTGTTTTGGCTGGTCTGGAGGCCTCCATGTTCCCCACTGCAAGCTTCAGAGGCAAGTTCAAGTTTTGTTGCTTTAGGGCCCCCGCCGGGGCGTTTCGAGGCTTGTTTCTGGTTGCCATTGGAGTAAGTATAAGTGCCACTTAAGTTTTTCGTGGAAATTCTGCTCAGGAGTTTAATTTAAAAGATTTTGGTCGGAGGGTTCGACAGAGCACACAAACTAGTGTCTACATTAAACAGTGACGTAACTGGTCCTGCACCATCTTTGTTGTCCTTTTCTGGATAGTCTTCACCGTATCTATGACCTTGCACACATGTGGCCTCCAGAATTGCATGCAGTGCTCCAGGTGAGGCCTTACCAATGTTTTATAAAATGGCATTACCACCTCCTGCTAGTGGTACCCCTGCCTATGCACCCCAGCATGCCACTGGCCCTCCCTGCTGCATTTGTACACTGCTTTGATACCTTAAGGTCATCAGAGATTATAACCCCTAGGTCCCTTGCCTCTTTGACAGTCAGCCCCCGAAAAACATGTAGCTCTCCCCAGGGTTCCCTTTACCCAGGTACATTATTTTGCACTTCTTTGCATTGAACCTCGGTTGCCACATCTCCGACCATCTTTCAAGTTTCTCCTGGTCCCTCTTCATTTTCTGCACCCCTTCTGGTGTGTCCACCCTGTGGCAGATCTTTGTGTCATGTGCAAACAGGCAGACCTTTCCTTCCAGCTCCTCTGCAATGTCACTAATGAAGACATTGAACAGGACTGATCCTAGTACTGATCCCTCTGGTACTCCATTGGTCACCCCCCTTCCCAGATTGTACCACATTAACCACCACCCTCTGTCTCCTGTCTGTTAACCAGTTTCTAACCCAGTTCACCACCTTGTTTCCCATGCCCCGACTACCCATCTTGTTAATCGGCCATTTACATGGGATGGTGTTGAAGGCTTTGCTGAAATCTAGGTAGGTGATGTCTGCCGCCCCACCCTGATTATTTCCCTAGTCACCCAATCAAAAAAATATATTAAGATTCGTTTGACATGACCTTCCTGCTGTGAATCTGTGTTGCCTCAGATCCTGAGCACCTCTGTATTGCATATGTGCCACTATCCTTTCTTTCAGCAGTGTCTCCATAATCTTTCCCTTCACTGAGGTAAGGCTGACTGGCTGTAGTTACCCTCCTGCTCCCTGCTGCTGCTTCTGCGCAGTGGGACTATATGTGCCCTCCTCCAGGCCTCTGGAACAACACCCATGTTGAGTGACTGTGTGAACAGGGCCGCCAGAGGCGCTGCTGGTTCCCTTCGCAGCTCCTTTAATATCCTCGGATGGATGCCGTCTGGCTCAATGGCCTTATCTACCTTCAGCTTTGTGAGTTCTTCCAGAAAACTCTACTGTGAATGGACTGGTGTCCACCCCCCATTGCCTCTGCAACCCAACTGTGGTCCTTGACCCTCCCCCTCCTTAGTGAATACTGAGTAGAAGTATTTAAGTACTTCTGCCTTGTCCAGACCCCCTTCCTTACACTCTCCCTTCTCTCCTTTGAGCCTCACAATCCCCCCTGGTTTTTCTTCTTTCACTTGATGTACAGTGGCGTGAAAAAGTATTCGCCCCCTTCCTGATTTTCTCTATTATTGCATATTTGTCACACTGGATGTTTTCAGGTCTTTAGACAAAATGTAATGTTAGATAAAGGGAACCTGAGTGAACAAATAACACTTTTTTTTTTTTTACTTATTTCATTTATTTAATGAAAAAAGTTAACCAACACCAACTGGCACTGTGTGATAAAGTAATTGCCCCCTAGTTAAATCAACCCAATTAAAGGGATAATTAGAGTCAGCTGATTGAACACAGCCAGGCTAGATTACAGCCAGCCCTGCTCAATATAAACCTCACTTATTTTGACCCTTAACCATCAGAGTCCCGTTGCCAGCACAAAGATTCAACAAGCACATTATGCCATGATCAAAGGAAGTTCCTGAAAAGATCAGAACAAAAAGTTGTTGCTGTCTGTCAGTCTGGAAAGGGTTACAAAGCTATTTTTAAGGCTCTGGGACTCCATCGAACCACAGTGAGAGCCATAATCTCCAGATGGAGAACACTTGGAACAGTAGTGATTCTTCCCAGGAGTGGGCGGCCTGCCAAAATTACTCCAAGGGCGCAGCGTAAAATCATCCAGGATGTCTCAAAGGATCCTAAAACAGCATCCAAAGAACTGCAGGCTTCTCTTGCCTCAGCTAAGGTCAGTGTTCATGACTCCACAATCAGAAAGAGACTAAGGCAAAATGGGCTTCATGGGAGAGTAGCAAGGCGAAACCACTGCTAACCAAGAAGAACATAAATGCTATCTCTCATTTAAAAGCACCTGGATGATCCACAAGCCTTTGGGAAAATGTTCTATGGACAGATGAGTCCAAAGTGGAACTTTTTGGACAACATGGATCCCATTATGTCTGGCGTAAAGCAAACACAGCATTCCACAGTAAGAACATCATACCAACAGTCAAACATGGTGGTGGTAGTGTGATGGTGTGGGGATGCTTTGCTGCCTGAGGACCTGGACGACTTGCCATAATTGAAGGAACCATGAATTCTGCTCTGTACCAGAAAATTCTTAAGGAGAATGTCCGGTCATCCGTCCGTCAGCTGAAGCGTAGTTGAGTCATGCAGCAAGACAGTGATCCAAAACACAAAAGCAAGTCCACATCAGAATGGCTGAAAAGAAGTAAAATTAAAGTTTTGGAGTGGCCTAGTCAAAGTCCAGACCTAAACCCAATAGAGATGCTGTAGCAGGACCTGAAACGAGCAGTTCATGCTCGAAAACCTACCAATGTTACTGAATTAAAGCAGTTCTGCGAGGAAGTGTGGGCTAAAATTCCTCCACAGCGATGTGAAAGACTGATATTGAATTATAGGAAGCGTTTGGTTGCAGTCATTGCAGCTAAAGGTGGCGTAACCAGTTAAGTGTAAGGGGGCAGTTACTTTTTCACACAGTGCCAGTTGGTGTTGGTTAACTGTTTTCATTAAATAAATAAAATAAGTAAAAAAAATGTGTTATTTGTTCACTCAGGTTCCCTTTATCTAATATTACATTTTGTCTAAAGACCTGAAAACATCCAGTGTGACACATATGCAATAACAGAGAAAATCAGGAAGGGGGCAAATACTTTTTCACGCCACTGTACCTATAAAATGCCAGTTCCAATCTCTCCTTGTAGGGCTAGTGATGCAGACCCCCCCCCCGTATTCTAAGTGAGGTCTTATCAATGTTCAGTACAGAGGCAGCACCACCTCCCTCCTCCTGCTGGTGAATGCAGTACCTCTCCCTATGCACCCTAGCATTCCACTAACCCTGCCAGGTGCTTTGTTGCATTGCTTAGCCACCTTTAGGTAATCAGAGATTATTAACCCCCAGTTGTCTTTCCGGTTTGGTGGTCAGCAGTAACATGCCACCCATTGTGTACTCTGCCCCTGGATTTCTGTGCCCCAGGTGCATTATTTTGCACTTTTTCCACTTAAAAATAAAAACCTTAAAACCCTTCATCCTTTGTGCAGTTTAATATCCTTGAGCAGCAATTGGGTTTTCAAAAACTCATGTGATAGTCACTTTCTTCCCTAGTGATTCTGTCTGTTTAGCTGAAATAAAAACAAAACAAAACCGCATATTGTGCAAAAACACAAGGGACCTGTTTGTTTTGCATAAATATAGACATCCATCTGGCTCGCTTTCCCGACCTGGAGCCCTAACTCGACTCACCTGCTGTCTTGCGCCCCCCTTCACACCTGCAGATAGTGAGACTGGAGGAACTTTTTCAGAACTCACTACCACAGATGGTAGTGTGCTGCCAGTGAGACTGAAACAAAATCACAGTTGTGCCAGCAGCCTAGCATAGCGACCCAGTGGCTCCATTTCACACTGGTCGGCACCCCTGGTGACATCTGGACAGCATATTAGCATAGTGGCACGCAGAGATATTTACCATAAAATTACGCTTTTTTGTATCAAGTTACCAATTTTTCAACTATATTATGTTTATAAACTTAAATATAAATGCAATAACGCACTCCAGGGTGTGGATTAGTCTGGAAAAACACACCTCCAAGGGACGTAAATGCACTCAGCTTGCAGCCTCATGCCTCACTGTACTCCTGAGCGTGAATTTATGCAGAACAACCCACATACTGTCATGTGTCATTGCTTTCTTGTAATATAATGTAGTTCATTGTGAGCCCATGTGTGTCATCTAAGCAGAGTTGTGAATACTTAACTCATTTTCTCTAGTAGTGTTACAAGCCATTTTTGGTTAATGGTAATATATTTTCTGGTCTGGGTTGGTTACAGCTTTAACCAGTACCCAAAATTCTCTGTTACATGCACTGTGTTATACAATAGTGTAAGTAAGAGAATTGAAGAGCTCTGACTGCATCCAGTGCAGACTCAACAGCTGGAGCCAGTAGCCGACGAAAAACTACTTCTTTTTCAAGCCACGGTTCTCTAAATCAGTACTTAAAAATATATATATATATAAAATAATGTATAAAATGGCAAGAAAAAATCTAGAAATCTCATTGGCCAAGAGACATCAGCTGACTGTACATTAAATCTCTATATACGCACAGTCATCCTGGTCCTAAACCACATGACACAATGAGCAAATCTGCCCTCCTACAACCAGAACCATCTTCTATCAGTCTCCCTGCAACCAGAATGGATCTTCCATCACAAACATGGCTTCTACCTTTACACTGTAAAAATCTTAAACTGGGCCCTAAAAATAAAACGACCTTAAATAAAAAAATAAAACAGAATTAATTAAATGTTGTTTACCTGATCGTCACACACTCCTTACACATATAAACAAATCAGAAATATTAAGTATTGTTTATAGTTTTCATTACAACAATTTATTTGCCGGCGCAACGGTTGGATTTTCACTCATGCGCCAGCGATCTGGGTTGGGGAACAAGCCCAGGTCATTGGAGGCTGAGGGGGTGGGGAGAAGGATTGAGCATCCAGGGACAGCTCTCCTTCTCCGGGGAGGTAGGGGACTGGTCCGACGCCTACTGGCTCCTAGCGGAGGCTGGGAGTATCACAGGATGCATGTCCCAATACTAACTGGGGGAGAAGCGGACGTCGGCGTATGCCGTGACGTCACTACGCTGCCCCCAACAGAAAGCCAGGAAAATTGCTCGCTCGCTGGCCCTCTGGATGACGGCTCTCTGTTCCTAGGGGACTCCAGCGCCTTCCCGGTGCCTCCTGTTCCCCAGCAGCACCCCCAG